>CM035229.1:15531455-16006925 GCA_020226215.1 Sindora glabra | reverse complement strand
AGAATACTTTTTTGATTTATGAAGTTTTACATTTGTTGTTGTTGCATCTATTATTATTTGTTAGATCGCTCATTTAAATTCTTTATACACTAGTTATTGTTGTTTGTACCTATATAATTATATAAGAAAAATATGATTGTTCTATGCAAAAAAAAATAATTTTAATGTTATTAACATGTAAAATTATAAAGGTTTAACTTAAAACATATTTTTAAACCAAATATTTTGGTTTAGGAAATCGGTTTTATTATTAAAACCTATATTTAAACTTCTATAGTTAAACAACATCTGCTATGAATGTTAATTTTTATTAGGAATTGATATTTAATATTAAAATAATTCAAATTAGAATGTGCATAATGAAAATAAAAATGGTGAAAGCCATGACACCTTTTGCAAATTTCATCATGAAAATCTTCCAACCTTAAAATAATTATCTCTTTACTAAGGTATACTCATATTTCAACCTTAAAATGATTCTTTTTAATTTTTTAATTTGTGCTCACCAATTGCTTTGCAGTATTGAAGATTTGTTAGCCCTTCGATAAATTTATGGGCTTGTGCATTCACTAGAAAAGCATAAAATATAAATGCAAGAACTTTCTCAACTTTTATGCTTTGTTCTTGCAACATAGTTTTTTTTTTAAGTTATGCTTACATTCATAATTGCTTAATTCTTTATTTATATAGTATGTTGAAATATTTAGATAATGCATGTCCCATTTTAGAGATGCACATGAACAATAAATTAGATATATTTAGACAAAATGGTATCCATGACAAATTAGAAAGTAATTTTTCTTTCACCATGATAAATATTTCTTTTGTTATTGTTACAATATTCAAATTCTTATTTGCTTACTTTATTCCTTTATAGTTTGAAAATGCTTTGAACATATGCCATTTAATAGTGTAAATCATTAGATGTTTCTTAATCCTATATCCAAATTGTATGAAATTAATGTACAAGAAAAATTGAGCTATTATGTCCTTTATGAATTGCATATACTAAATTTAAAAATGTATACTGTAATTAAGATGAAACATATATTGCTTTCTATTCAATATGACATCTACATGTATTATAAAGTTTTAGTATTATGATTTTGGGATTTTAGATGTATTTTAGATTAGAAGTAGTGCAATAAAACATTTTATGAGATGTTATATAAAATGAAAAGGGTGTAAAGAACTACATTTTCAATTTTTAGTTAGGGTTATGTAATACAATGTTTGTTATATGGATCGTTGAAGTGGTATATTAAACATTCCATGTTAGTTAACAATATAAACTAACATTGAACTATAATTTTCAATGATAGTTATCAAGAGAAACTCAACATCTTTAAATATTATCAGTTATTAAGTGATATGACCTACAAAAGCCAACAATGGTTTATTTTTTGAGGACATAATATAGTATTACTTTTCTACAATGATTTTACAACCAATATTATGAGATATTTATTACAATGCTCGATAAAATAGTATTATGAAATAAACATCTAATCCCCTAAATAACTAAAGTTAATTTGTGATTCTATAGTAGTGTGAAACATAAATGAATTAGCTTATCAAAACATTGTCATGGCATTTATGTAAACCATGAAAAAAGATTTCACTGTTTAGTTAGTTGAGATCATCAATTATAGTTATTCCTCTTGAACTAATTTTAAAGTTTCTTTGTATACTAGACATGTTGGAGATGTTACTATTGGAGATACAATTAGTTTTAATAAGGAAGTTGATTATGGGGTAGGCAGTCATATGAAGGTGTGAGATATAGAGATTATTGTCTCCTTTAGCTTCTATTTTTCCTATTAAGATTTTACATTTTGTAATGTCTGTTGTCTCATATCCTAAGAACTTTTGATTATGTTGTTTATTATAACCTTGCTTTTAGTGTTTAGCTCTATCTAAGACATCATTATGACAATAATTGAGACTCTATTTTAGTTCATGTTTGTATAACTTTATGGATGATGATATTACTATCATGTTATTGCTTTTTTTTTTCTAGATCATTATGGTTTATGCATGTTATGAATATTATGATAGGATTAGTAGTTATGCCTTATTAGTTTGTTTGATGATATCAAAAGGGGGAGAATAAGAATTTATATGAGTTTAGTTTATTTTAAATTGAGATATGTTCAATTAAATATGCAAACTAGTTCAACTAGGCCTAAAATTTAAAAGTTTCAATATGCTTAAATTGGGGGGGAGCTTGAGCAAATTGATTAAATTTTGTTTAATGTTTGCTTAAAAGAATCTTTTTTGAACTCATATCCGAAAATGTGTTTGTCAAAAAAGAGATTGCTTACATTAACCCTTATAAATTGTTTTTTATTTTAATAATCGCAAAAGACATTAGGAATAAATATATTTGTTTTGAAATGTTATGTGAAAATAGGTTTGGATCATTGAAGAATTATGAAAATGATATGGCTTTTGAAGAATTTAAAGCTTTTAAACATAAAGCTTCTTGAGGATTAGTTTAGTATTTTTAGAATATTATGTGCATGATTTAATTTTAAATTATTATGGCTTAAATTGTTTTAAAAATATTATAAAAATAGGTGTTTTGCACTAAACTTATTTTTAGATTTATTTTTAAATCAAATGGACTTGAAAAAGGGGATTTCTTTTTTAAAAGGATCTTTAAAAAAATTGATTTGAAAAATAGCTCTTTTCCTACTCGTATACATGTATATAAGCAAGTATATGGCTCTAGAGGCAAATCTCTTAAATCATACTTAAGTATATTTGTTTAGAGTTGAGCCTTTTAAATTATATTCAAGTATATAAATGAGTATGGAGTTCTAAGGCTTCACTAGCACTTGAATACTCCAATATATACTTAAGTATTATTCAAAAATTTTTTATTCCCAAGCTAGCATACTTGAGTTTCTATGGGCATAATTTTAAAATTTGCTAGCTATAAATGTGCAATAGTTCCTATCCAATCCTAACACATATATGAATGTTTTATTCTTATTTTCTAAGATTGAAGTACAAAAGCCTTAATCTCTTTAAAGCTTTCATCTTGCTTTCATTTATACATTCTTTCTTTAACCATTTGATCCATACTCTTTAAGATTGATTAGTTTAGCACTTTTCAAGTTGTAATTGTATAAGGATGTAGTAAATACTTATTCTTTTCATATCATATTTTTGTGTTGTTACATTAGATAAGGAAGCCTAATCGATTCTAAAGTATGATAGCTTTACCGTGTAATTCGTATGAGACAATAACACAAAGGAAATCCAAGACTGCTATAAGGCTTCTTAAAGACCATTAACCTTAACGGAATCTAGTACTTTATTTTTGGAATCAAAAGGTATTCAAATTCGGAGAGTGGGTGTATATGGGAACTAATTTCTCTTCTTAGTGAAATCACTATATATAAGTTTGCAATCCTTTTTCCATAACTTTCTTTAAGTTTCTACATTTATATTGCATACTTTAGATATTTAGTATTTTTATTTGAATATTGTTGCATAAATATTAATTAAATTATTTGCTTCCAAATTACAAGCATTGCTTCCTCTGTTTTTATAGAAAATTTTCTATTTTGATTAAGAAAAATTTCAAAAAAACCCTCGATTCCATTGTCACTCTCCATTTTGAATATTTGGTGATGTTTTAATCTTTATTGTTTAATTCTAGTGTTTGGGTGGAGGGGGTAGGTGGCTCCCTTACCGTTTGATTTAAAGCCTTTAGAAACGCTAGAAAATCTTGTTAAATAACTTACTTACTTTGATTTGTTCTTCTTTCACATCTTGACATGTCCTTAAATGCATTAAATGAAATTTGGGGGAGTTATCATCCTCCTCCATATAAGCTCTAGCATTAGTGATGGAGGCAAATATATTGTCTAGATCCAAGATTTACCTATATGTGAAAAGACTTTTTTTTTATGATGGCAATGATAGTTTGTAACAAGGATGACAATGAGGATGGAATAATTCACAATCTTTTATTCTTTTTCATTTACATACAATTAGTGTATAAGGTTGCTTATTGTATTTATTAATGTAACAATGTGCAGGAATAACTTTTTTCTTCATAATTAGATTTCTCCTCTCTCATATTTTTGTAAATTCACATTCAATTAATAGATGTTTGTATTGTTTGTACAATAAGAAAAATATGCACAAAGCAATGATGTTGGGGTTATTATAATGACTAATGTTATAATTAAAAGTAAATTAATTTGAAATTATATAAAAAATTATCAATTCAAAAAATGGTATCAAAATTTATAAATTAGAAAAAAGGTATTAATGATTATTAAATTTGATATGAATTTGTAAAATTGTTATCAAGTTTTCTAATAGTTGATGTAATTTGAAATAATAGTAAAATAATTTATGAAGAAATATTCACAAATTAAAAACATGTTGGTTGTCTACAAATAACTAACATTTGAAAGTATTACCACATTGGTTTCTAATATATAACCAAAGTTAAATTATGTTTATTAGAATAACACTGCATTGATATAGACAATGAATATTATAATAAAATTAATGTCTAGTAATTGATGTATTTTACTTAATCTCACTTTATACATTGGTGTTGCCTAGTAACTGGTGTGAAATATTAAATGAGGTTACTCTGAATAAATATAAAATACTAGCAGTATAATAAAAATACAAGATTAAAATGTTATAGTCCCATTAGTAAAATTAAGATTCTTTCAATATGAAATTCTATCTTACAAAATACTAGAACTCCAAGCAAAATCATGAATTGTAAGTTGGTCTTCTACCTTTTTGTACAAACAAGGTACACTCATCGAATATCTTGAGGTTTCTATTTTGTACATGTCTTAATATTTTTTATGTAGATGTGCAATATTGTTTGTTTGGGCTCTATCTTAGCATTTTTAGCTTAAGATGATTAGGGTTGATTATGATGTCACACCAGAATATTTTTAATTCTCTATTGGCTTATGAATATGCACCTGATAAGTGCACAAATACACCTAAATTCTATGTGTTTCATCACTTATTTACTTAGTATTTTGTGCAAATTGATTGAAAAGGACACTTAGATGCTCTATATTTTGTTTTCAGGTCTTGAAATGACACATATGAGCATTAGAACAGGATCCGGAAGCAAAACCATTCAAATTGTGAAGAATTGAAGCAAAATTTGTTCACTTAGAAAAGAACACGGGGTATGGGAACCCCGTGTTCAGGGCCGTGTTTCATTCTAGATTACTTCGAGACTTCACTGAGCTACCTAGAGAAGAACACGGTGTTGAACACGGGACATGTACTACCCTGTGTATCTTACTGCCATTCGCTTCTAAGGTAAACACGGGGAGTGTCACACCCCGTGTAACTTGCTAATCAGTCTTCGTTGAAGAATACGGGGTACAACATGGGCCGTGTACTACCCCGTGTACATTACTGCTTGGCACTTCGCTGAAGAACACGGGGCGTGTCGCACAACGTGTTTCGTGCTGCTCAACTTTCGCTGAGAAACACGGGGTACAACACGGGACGTGTTGAGCCCCGTGTACATCACCAATATAAGTTTTGCGCGAAATTTTGAAAAGGTAGACGAAGGAGAGGCGAAAATATTGAGAATTAACAAGGAGAGCTGCTGGGAGAAACCCTAGGGGAGATTCAAATCAACCAAGGGCATCATCTAGCGTGGATTCAAGCAAGAAATTGAAAGATCAAGCAAGAAATTTGTAGATCTTCATGGACTGTTTGACTTCCCTCTCTGTTTTCTTGTTTTCTTCTGATCTTGTAATGTTTTCACACTAAACCTTTGTGCTTAGCTTAGGTGAACTTGTTCATGGATTTATGGATTTGAATTTTATATAATCTAGCTTGATTTACTGTTGATTTATGATTTGATCATGCTGATTTGACTGGAACAAGCCAATATATCCGGAATATTGGATTTGTGTTTTGGATTAATTGATTCTAGGTTGAAATGACCAATTGATTAATCGGATCTTGCATGATCATTGGGAATATCAATTAGACTTAGGAATTAAGCTAATTGGATTCTTTTGCACAGGATGAAATGTCGAAGAATGGATTCTAAGAAAAGTTAATGCAACCTAGATGAGTGATTATTAGAGTAATTCTGGGCACATAATCTCTTGGTTAGTAGCTAGTAGCCTTGCAATGAGGTATAGCTTAATTTTGGTAATCCAACAATCTTAATTAACAGTAAACCAAGTTAGAAAAGTAAATTCATTCCATAATGAAGTGTACAAGGGATCCTTAAGCTGAGTATGCTTTTATTCCATTGAATCAAACCTTATTTTTTGATAGCTAAGTTCTATTTTACAATTTATTCTTAATTCACACTATCAATTGATCCGCCTAGATAATTTTACTTGAGATTTAGTTAGTACTCAACCTACAATCCTTGTGGAGAACGATAATCTTTTATACTATAACTCGACTTAACCCGTGCACTTGTGGGATTTTAAGGTCAAGTTTTTGGCGCCGTTGCCGGGGATTGTATCCAGTTGATATTAATAGCAAATTTTGAGTGAATTAGACTAGGCAATTCTTTTTCTTTTAGTTCATAATTCCTCTTGTTTTGATTTTTCTTATTTTTATAACATTTCTTTCTCACCTTGTTATGTTCGAGTGTTACTAAATCTTTGTGCAGAAAATCTTTGTATATGCGAAGAAGAAGTCTCGAAGGAATTCTTGACTTCGATCCAGAAATTGAAAGAACTCTGCATAGGAGAAGAAGAGAGCAGCAGTCAGTTCACATCCAAGAAGAAATCTATACTGAACCAGTAATTCAAGACATGGACAATAGATCACTTAGAGAGTTTGCAACACCCGATGCCACTGGTCTTCAATCCAGTATACGAAGGCCCGTTGTTGAGGCAAACAACTTTGAATTGAAGCCAGCTTTATTGTCTATGGTGCAGCAAAACCAGTTCGGTGGATTGCCAATGGAGGATCCCAACCTCCACATCTAGATTTTCCTAGAATACTGTGATACAATAAAGATCAATGGTGTACAAGCGGATGCCACCAAGCTTAGACTCTTCCCATTCTCCTTAAGGGATAGAGCAAGAGCTTAGTTACATTCATTACCTGCTGGATCAATAACAACATGGGATGAGCTACTGAGGGCTTTCCTATCAAGATACTTTCCTCCAAGCAAGACTGCCCAATTGAGGAATGAGATCACTACATTTTCTCAAAGAGAAGGAAAATCCCTGTTTGATGCTTGGGATAGATACAAAGAGCTATTAAGGCTGTGTCCACATCATGGATTAGAAAAATGGCTTGTTCTTCATACCTTCTACAATGGTTTGAATTACAACACTAAGCTTACTGTGGATGCTGCTGCTGGAGGTGCCTTAATGAATAAAAGATTGGATGAAGCCTATGACTTGATTGAAGATATGGCTTTGAACCATTATCAATGGTCAAATGAGAGGGGACCTTCAAGGAAAGCAGCAGGGAAGTATGAATTAGATGCCTTTAGTCATTTATCTGCTAAAGTAGATGCATTAGGAAGCCTAGGTAGCAAGGTAGATGCTCTAATGGCTAAATTTAATAAATTTCATGTTAACAGTGTAAATACAATAGGTGCTATTGACATTCCTTGTGAGATTTATGGAATTACAGGGCATATGGCAGCTGAATGCACATTGGGATAAGATTTTACTGAGCAAATAAACTATGTGAATAACAGTGGTTTTGGACAGAAAAATTCAAATGAACCATTTGAAAACACTTATAATCCATCATGGAGGAATCATCCAAATTTCTCCTACAAGCCCACCCAGCCATACAACACTCCAAACACCACCAATAGACCACCACCACCCGGTTTCCAAGGTCAAAGATCATTCAACCCACCAGCCCAACCATCTTCTACTGCAAAACTAGAAGGCCTCTTGGAGAAATTTCTTATTTCTCAAGAGAAGACCAATGAAGAATTTAGACAGCATGGTAGAGCCATGGAGGACTCAATTAGGCAACTGTCTTCTAAGGTAGATTCCTTAGCCACTCATGGAAAGATGCTGGAAACTCAAATTGCTCAACAAGCTTCAGCATCTTCTTTAAGAGCTTATGGCCAACTCCCTGCTCAACCGGAATCAAATCCAAGGGAGCATTGCAAAGCAATAACTCTTAGGAGTGGAAGATTATTGAATGATCCAATTGCCATTCAAGAAGTTGAAAAAGAGATAAGTGTGGGGAAAGAGCAAAAGGATGGCAACAAGGCCTCAATTTCTAAGGAAGCTGAAGAGAAAGAAGGGGAATTACTAGACAAGTCCAAATATGTCCCTTCAGAACCGTACAAACCGCCTATCCCTTATCCTTAAAGATTAGCCAAGGCTAAACTAGATAAGCAGTTTGGAAAGTTCTTGGAAGTGCTGAAAAAGCTGTACATCAATATCCCCTTCACTGATGCACTTTCACAAATGCCTTCATATGCTAAATTTTTGAAGGACATTCTCTCCAACAAGAGGAAGTTAGAGGAGCATGAAACTGTAGCTTTAACTGAGGAGTGTAGTGCCATTATCCAAAACAAACTACCTCCTAAGCTAAAGGACCCAAGCAGCTTCTCCATTCCTTGTATTATAGGAAATTTCCCAATTGATCGGGCATTGTGTGACTTGGGAGCGAGTGTAAGCCTCATGCCACTGTCGGTTGCTAAGAGATTGAACATAGAGGAGATGAAGCCCACCACGGTTTCTTTTCAATTAACCGACCGCTCAGTTAAGTATCCAGTAGGTATTCTTAAGGATATACCTATTAAAGTGGGTAAGTTTTTCATACCAATGGATTTTGTTGTTCTTGAGATGGAAGAGGATTCTCAAATCCCCATCATTCTAGGTAGACCATTTCTTGCCACTGTTGGAGCTTTAATTGATGTTAAAAATGGTAGACTGTCATTATCTGTTGGGGATGAGAAGGTTGAATTTAATTTGAATGAATCAATCAAATTACCTGTTTGTGAAGACTCTATATGCAGGGTAGATGTGTTAGACAAAGCTGTGAAAGAAGACCATTAAAAGGGAAGCCTCCAAGATCCTCTTGAAGCATGTCTAGTTACAAATGGAGTGGTTGAAACTGAAGAAGTTGCTACATATGCCCAGTTTTTGGAAGTAAGCCCACCACTTCCCCTCCCTGAAGCAGCTATTGAACAATTGGAGGTGGAGTCCAACAAAGCCATTACTGAGGAAAATATACCACCTAAGGTAGAGTTGAAACCTCTCCCATCTACCCTTAGGTATGAGTTTTTAGGACCCCATTCTACTTATCCTGTTATAGTTAATGCCAATCTAACTACTATTGAAACAGAAAAATTACTTAGGCAGCTTAGATTTCATAGGAAAGCTTTAGGGTATTCCATTTCTGATTTGAAAGGGATTAGTCCTTCTATATGTATGCATAAGATATTGTTGGAGGATGACAGTAAGCCCTCCATTGAACACCAAAGAAGGCTGAATCCTAATATGAAAGAAGTTGTGAAGAAGGAAATAATGAAATTGTTAGATGTTGGGGTAATTTACCCAATTTCAGATAGTCAGTGGGTTAGCCCGGTTCATGTTGTGCCTAAGAAAGGGGGGCTAACTGTAGTGAAAAATGAAAACAATGAGCTAATCCCCACTAGGACGGTCATAGGTTGGAGAATGTGCATTGACTTTAGGAAATTGAATAAGGCAACCCGGAAAGACCATTTCCCTCTTCCCTTCATTGATCAAACTTTGGAAAGGTTAGCTAAGCATTCACATTTTTGTTATTTGGATGGTTATTCTGGTTTCTTTCAAATCCCTATACATCCAAATGATCAGGAAAAGACCACATTTACATGTCCTTATGGTACTTTTGCATATAGAAGAATGCCTTTTGGTCTGTGTAATGCTCTAGCTACTTTTCAGCGTTGTATGATGGCTATCTTCTCTGATTTCATTGAAAATATCATGGAAGTTTTTATGGATGATTTTTCTGTATATGGCACTTCCTTTGATAACTGTTTAACCAATTTATCTCAAGTGTTGCAGAGATGTGAGGAGGTAAATCTGGTTCTCAATTAAGAGAAATGCCATTTTATGGTAAGAGAAGGGATTGTCCTTGGCCATCAAGTATCTAAGAATGGCATTGAGGTAGACAAGGCCAAAGTAGACATTATAGAGAAATTGCCTCCCCTAAATTCTGTCAAGGGAGTGAGGAGCTTTCTAGGACACGCCGGTTTCTACCGACGTTTTATCAAAGATTTCTTTAAAATTGCAAAACCTTTGACTAACTTGCTAGCTAAGGATGTTCCTTTTGATTTTGATCATGATTGTTTGGATGCCTTCTGCAGGTTAAAGCAAGCCTTGATTTCCGCCCCGATCATGCAAGCACCGGATTGGAATCTACCCTTTGAGGTGATGTGCGATGCTAGTGATTATGCAATAGGAGCGGTCTTTGGCCAAAAGAAGGATAGAAAGGTTCATGCAATCTACTATGCTAGCAAGACCTTAGATGAAGCTCAATTGAATTATGCCACAACCAAAAAGGAACTTCTTGCAGTGGTATATGCAGTTAACAAGTTCAGATCTTACTTGGTAGATTCAAGGGTGATTGTTTTCATAGATCATGTAGCCATTCGGTACTTTTTAAGCAAGAAGGAAGCTAAACCTCGTCTTATCAGATGGATTCTTTTGTTGCAAGAATTCGATCTAGAAATTCGAGATAAGAAGGGTACCAAGAATGTTGTAGCTGATCATCTCTCAAGGCTAAAGCAAGAATTAGGAGATGAGGAAGATAAGGACATGCCAATCAATAATTCCCTACCTGATGATTATTTGTTGGCTGTCTCTTCTTCGACCATTCCATGGTTTGTTGATTATGTGAATTACATAGTGAGTGGAGTTTTACCCCCAGATGCTGGGTATCAAAAGAAGAAGAAGTTTCTAGTGGAGGTAAAGCACTACTTTTGGGATGAGCCTCTTCTCTTTAGAAGATGTGCAGATGGCCTGTTTAGGAGATGTGTGCCTGAGGAAGAAATTGCAAGCATCCTGTTCCACTGTCACTCCTCTCCATATGGAGGACACTTTGGTGCTTCAAGGACAGCTGCAAAGATTGCCCAGGCAGGATTTTATTGGCCGACTCTTTTCAGATACGTTCATCATTATGTCACTTTTTGTGATCAGTGCCAAAGGGTTGGCAGCATATCAAAGAGACATGAGATGCCCTTAAATAGTATTCTGGAGGTTGAAATCTTTGATGTTTAGGGAATTGACTTCATGGGACCATTCCCACCTTATTGCAGCAACAGATATATCCTTGTGGCAGTTGACTATGTCTCCAAATGGGTGGAAGCAATTGCCACTCGAACTTGTGATGCCAAGGCTGTAGTTCGATTTTTCAAGAAGGTGTTATTCCCTAGGTTTGGAATCCCTAGAGCTGTCATTAGTGATAGAGGGTCTCATTTCATTGCTCATCAGTTTCAGTCGCTCTTGAGAGGGTATGGAGTAACCCATAAGATCTCTACTCCATATCACCCTCAAACCAGTGGGCAAGTTGAGCTTTTCAACAGAGAAATCAAGTCTATATTGGAGAAGACAGTGTCCAGATCAAGGAAGAATTGGGCACTCAAGTTAGATGATGCTTTATGGGCCTATAGAACTGCCTTTAAAACTCCAATTGGAATGGCACCATTTAGGCTCATCTATGGGAAGAACTGTCATCTACCAGTCGAGTTAGAACATAAGGCGTATTGGGCAATCAAGTTGCTCAACTTTGATTTACAATCTGCTGGAAAGAAGAGAAAGCTCCAACTTCTTGAGCTTGAAGAATTAAGGAATGAAGCTTATGATAATGCTAAGATCTATAAAGAAAGAACAAAGGCTTGGCATGACAAGCGAATTCTTAGAAGGGAATTTCAAGAAGGAGACTCGGTGCTCTTGTTCAGTTCGAGATTTAAGCTATTTCCAGGGAAGTTAAAGACAAGATGGACTGGACCGTATCTTGTGAAGAAGGTGTATCCATTTGGAGTTGTGGAGATTTGAAGAGAAAGCACCAGCAACTTCAAAGTAAATGGCCAAAGATTGAAGAATTACGTTGTTGGGCCACCAATAATGGAAGCACCTGACTGATAAAGAAACAAGGGTCGAGCTTATGACCTTAAACAAGTGCTTCTTGGGAGGCAACCCAAGCTTGTTTTTCTATTTTCTTGCCTTTTAATTCTTAGTTTTCTACTTTTCAATTTGAGTTTCTGAGTAGTGGAGGCATTTAAGTCATGATGTGTTGATCTTGGATGTTCATTTTTGCATGTGATATCTGTCTTTGAGGTAAATTAGGAATGAATTCATGATTGTTGTCTGTTTTCTTACACAGAGGGCTCAAATCGCAGTCCAGTGAGATACACGGTGTAAAACATGAGACGTGTACTACCCCGTGTACCCCACTATCTGGCCAAATTTAAAGAACTCGTGATTTTCAACGCAGTCCAATGAGAAACACGGTGTTGAACACGGACCGTGTTATACACCGTGTTCCTCACTGTTTGATTCGCGTAAAGACTTTATGATTTTCATGGAGGTCCAGCGATATACACGATGTTGAAAACATACTGTGTCCTACCCCGTGTACCTCTCTGGTTGAACCATTGATGAGAGCTTTTAAAATTGAGCCTTCCAGAAAGAAACATGGGGTACAACACGGATCATGTTAGACCCCGTGTACTATTACACATTTTGTTAGTGTTATCCAGAGGGAAACACAGGTCGTATTTGATCCCGTGTACAATTGCGAGGATTGTTATCATTTTCCAGAGAGAAACACGGGGTAACACACGGGACGTGTTGGACCCCGTGTTCCTGTGCGAGAGAGCTTTTAATCGTCGAAAACCCATATTTTTCCAGATTTCCCCCCAATTTCTTCTTCTTCCTCACAGCCTTAACCCTTCTCCTTGCATTTTCGCACACCATACTGCCGAAATACACCGATCAAAGTGTTTCATTTTGCCATTTGAGGTTGTTTAGCTAATTGATTTGCGATTTAATCGATTGAAAAGCTATGATTTGGATTCCTCTTCTCATTTCAACACGAACTAGGGTTTTTGTTCATCATCTCACGAGGTTCGTGCATTTCCTTTGAAATCCTTGGAGTTTATTGCAATTTCTAATGATTATTATCTCCAAATGCATGTTAGAATTCATAGGAATGTTGAAATCCTTTGAAGTTGATGATTGATTGGTTGATTAAATGACTTTACATAAGAATCCACAAATGTAGTTGATTGAATTTGCACCTCTCATGATTAATTGTCTGAATTAGAGGCATTGAGTGATGAATTGAATTAGAACCTCTAATTAATAGGAGATGTAATGTTGATTGATGGATTGCTTATGTGTATTGAATCTTTAACTGTTTGAATTGGAACTTTTTGATTGCTTGGATTGCAAGCCTTTGAGGTTTACTGCTTGATTGCCTTATTGCCTGCTTTGCCTCATTGACATGACCACTCCATTGCTTTCATGGCATTGAACTTTGACTTTTTTTTCATTTGATATTGGATGATATTGAAAATACATGCTGAACTATTGCCTTTGGATCTGCTGACTGATACACTGTTGATAAACATGAGATTGATTGATTGGATATTGGATTTTGAATTGTTCTGCATTTTGAATTGTGATTCATATTGTTCTGCATTTTGGATGATTGGATGTTGGCTATTACTGAATTTTTGTTCTTGGAATTTGCTGCTGGCTGATATACTCTCAATACACTCTCTCACTTTGTTAATTCCTTTTGCAGACAATGTCTAAAAGACAAAAGACCACTGCGAGGAAGACTACCAAGGGTAGTACATCTAGAGGGACATCGTCTAGAGGACCTTCACACCCCTTCTTAGATTTCACTGAAGAGGCTCACATTCAAGCCTATGATAGACACAAAGATAAGTCCTATGTGGAGGGGAGATTCTTAGACTGGGGAGTGCTGAGGGAATTTGGACTGGAGGAGGAGATTCGTGAGCTTATTAGTGTAGGAGCTTAGGAGACCTTCTATGAGATTAAAGAGCCTACCTATAGAGAGCTCACTTTAGAGTTTTTGAGCACATTCTATCTGGAGAGGTATTTTGGGACAGTCGACTCAGCTGATACCGTTCAGTTCCGACTTGGAGGCGTCGCCTATTCGATGAGTGTGACCCAGCTGTCTGTTCGCCTGGGACTTTACTTTGTGAAGTTTGTGACTACTCCGGAGTATCAGGACATGTTGGTCGGACTGCCCCACGGGACCCAGGAGTGGCGGGTATGGACTGACATAGCTACTGGGCACACATATGATCCCACCAAGAGTAAGGCGTTTAGCCTTAGGAGGGTTGCCTGGAAAGTCCTTCACTCCATTTTCAGTCACATCTCTGAGTGGACGGGGGCACAGTTATGGAGTTGTGAGCACCTCTTATATTCTATTCCTCTACAGCATGATTGAGAGGGTGTCCATTCACATTGGAGGAGCATTTGCCCACTTTTTCTCAGCCCAGGCCACGGATAGGAGAGTTGCTAGCATAGCTGCTGGTCCGTACATTACTTGACTAGCCAGACGGTTAGGAGTCTTCGACCGGCCATATGGATCGCTTACCATAGTTTCTCACATGGCACCCCTTCGAAGGGGTATTCTTATAGCTATGGGGATCTAGCCGGTGCAGCAGCAGCAGCATATTCCAGCTCCTGATGTGGGTCCTTCTTCTTCCACCGAGAGTAGAGTTCCACATGAGGCATATTTTCGAGACATCCTTTCTGGACAGCAGCAGATCTTGGCTGAGCTCCGGCTGATATCTGAGCATCAGACGCGGATCGAGGGACTTTATGATAACTTGGACAGGCGCTCTAGACACATTGAGAGCATGGTGGAGCCCTTGTTCCACCTTTTCCATCCCTCCTCTCCGGCTGACCAGGATCCCCCTACTCAGTAGCTTAGATTATTTACTGTTTACTTAGTTATTCTGTTCTATTTTTACTTAGATATACTCCCTATTTCTATTTCTATTAGTCTGTACATATATTGACTATGCACTTTCATTTACTCTTTATTATATTACTTATTTCTCTTTTATTTTCTTGCACTTTTAATATTAATTTCTGCAATAACTAACAGCATTTCTTTTTTAGTATTGCATTTTCTTTCTTTTAGATTACCGGTCTTCTCTCTCACTCTCCTACCTTGTCTCTACTTCTGGATCTCCTTGCGATATACTGGACAGCCATAATCCGCATGTCAGGGAAGTTTCAGTCCCCCAATTATTCTCTGTCTCTTTTTCCATTTACTATTTTGTACATTGAGGACAATGTCCAATTTTAAGTGTGGGGGAGCAGTGTTTTGCAATGTTCTGCACTTGAACTTGCTTGATTGATTTAGAGTACTGAAATTTGCTCCAATTTCAATGATATAAAAAAAATATGATATAAAAAAAACATTTAAATTAAAAAAATATTAATTAAAAAAAATTTAATTTCAGGCAAATCTATTGAATAAAGTGATTGATTCATGCCTTGTTTCTTTAATAAATATTTGGCAACATAATAAGGAAAATCTAAAGCTCGAAGCTAAGAGTAATGAGCATAATTGACCCTTGTGAGATTTGAGCCTTTTGAGCAATTTTCACATTTGAAATCAAAGCTCATTTTGCTTCTTGTAGGATTATGTCATCACTCTTGACTTTTTGCTCTAGAACTTGCATTTACTTTTTTTAAGGCTACATTTTATGTATTTTGCATGTAAAAAATGATGAGGCCATGTTTCTTTACCCTTTTTTATTTGCTTGGCTTGTTTGAATCCTTTTCTTTAATTTACCCTAAACTTTTCAGCTTTTTCCCTAGTTAGCGACCTTGAGCCTTGGACCCTCATTTCTAGCCTAGCCATACCATGTATATCCAAAGCTAATGCCCAAGTGAACTTGAACCTTAGAGTTTAAGGGAACTTAGACACATTATATGAGTTTGGCTATCTTAGAGGTCCTTACTTAGTGCTGCTAGTTGGATAAGTTGATTTATAGCTTTGGGTTGTTAAAAAAAAAAGAAGAAACAATCAAACAAATAATAAAAAAAAGGGCAACAAATCACCATAAAATAAATAGTGTCAAATAAATAATTTGGGAAGAAGAAAAGGAAGAAAAGCTTGTTGTAAATAAATAAAAAAAATGTGTTATGTTTGCTGATTAACTTGTATAAAAGAAAAAAAATGATGAAAAACAAAAGGAGAAGAATGGAGGTTGAAGCAGAAGTAGGGTATTATGTTAAGCTGAGTAATGGAACTTGATAATGGTCAAATTCATGACCAATGTGTCTTTTTCTTACAAACTCAGGGGTTCTATCACTTTTCACCCCATGATGTTCCTTTCCCTTATCCTTACCTTTTTCCCTAGTAAAGTCCTCTGATTTGCATGCATTTTACATTATAGTAGTGGAGATTAGAGTTTGTACAAGCTTATGGTAGCATTAAGTCATGAGCTGATTGACTTGAGAGTAAACACAAGCCTTATTTTGAGAGTGAGAGTAAACACTTTACTTGTGAGGCCATTCTCTTTGCTTCTATGTTGAGGATTAACTTGTTTAGTTGCTTTATTTTCATTTAGTTGCTTGGCATGACTTGATCCTAAGATTTGATTTGTTGAATGATTGCCTTATTATATTTATATAAAAAAAAAGAGAAGAAAAAGAAGAGAATAAAAATTGGAGTAGATTTTCTGTTCTCTTATTTCCTTGCTCGAGGACGAGCAAGATTCAAGTGTGGGGAAATTGATAAGTGCACAAATACACCTAAATTCCATGTGTTTCATCACTTATTTACTTAGTATTTTGTGCAAATTGATTGAAAAGGACACTTAGAAGCTCTATATTTTGTTTTCAGGTCTTGAAATGACACATATAAGCATTATAACATGATCCGGAAGCAAAACCATTCAAATTGTGAAGAATTGAAGCAAAATTTGTTCACTCAGAAAAGAACACGGGGTATGGGAACCCCGTGTTCAGGGCCGTGTTTCATTCTGGACTGTTTCGAGACTTCACTGAGCTGCCCAGAGAAGAACACGGTGTTGAACACGGGACGTGTACTACCCCGTGTATCTTACTGCCATTCGCTTCTAAGGTAAACACGGGGAGTGTCACACCCCGTGTAACTTGCTGATCAGTCTTCGTTGAAGAACACGGGGTACAACATGGGCCGTGTACTACCTTGTGTACATTACTGCTTGGCACTTCGCTGAAGAACACAGGGCGTGTCGCACAACGTGTTTCGTACTGCTTAACTTTCGCTGAGAAACACGGGGTACAACACGGGCCGTGTTGACCCCCGTGTACATCACCAATATAAGTTTTGCGCGAAATTTTGAAAAGAGAGACGCTTTTATTCCATTGAATCAAACCTTGTACACTTCATTATGGAATGAATTTACTTCTCTAACTTGGTTTATTGTTAATTAAGATTGCTGGATTACCAAAATTAAGCTATACCTCATTGCAAGGCTACTAGCTACTAACCAAGAGATTAAGTGCCCAGAATTCCTCTAGTAATCACTCATCTAGGTTGCATTAACTTTTCTTAGAATCCATTCTTGGACATTTCATCTTGTGCAAAAGAATCCAATTAGCTTAATTCCTAAGTCTAATTGATATTCCCAATGATCATGCAAGATTCGATTAATCAATTGGTCATTTCAACCTAGAATCAATTAATCCAAAACACAAATCCAATATTCCGGATATATTGGCTTGTTCCAGTCAAATCAGCATAATCAAATCATAAATCAACAGTAAATCAAGCTAGATTATATAAAATTCAAATCCATAAATCCATGAACAAGTTCACCCAAGCTAAGCACAAAGGTTTAGTGTGAAAACATTACAAGATCAGAAGAAAACAAGAAAACAGATAGGGAAGTCAAACAGTCCATGAAGATCTACAAATTTCTTGCTTGATCCTTCAATTTCTTGCTTGAATCCACGCTAGATGATGCCCTTGGTTGATTTGAATCTCCCCTAGGGTTTCTCCCAGCAGCTCTCCTTGTTAATTCTCAGTTTTTCCTCCTCTCCTTCATCTACTCTTTCAAAATTTCACGCAAAACTTATATTGGTGATGTACACGGGGGTCAACACATCCTGTGTTGTATCCCGTGTTTCTCAGCGAAAGTTAAGCAGCACGAAACACGTTGTGCAACACGCCCCGTGTTTTTCAGCGAAGTGCCAAACAGTAATGTACACGGGGTAGTACACGGCCCATGTTGTACACCGTGTTCTTCAACGAAGACTGATCAGCAAGTTACACGAGGTGTGACACTCCCCGTGTTTACCTTAGAAGCGAATGGCAGTAAGATACACGGGGTAGTACACGTCCCGTGTTCAACACCATGTTCTTCTCTAGGCAGCTCAGTGAAGTCTCGAAGCAGTCCAGAATGAAACACGGCCCTGAACACGGGGTTCCCATACCCCGTGTTCTTTTCTGAGTGAACAAATTTTGCTTCAATTCTTCACAATTTGAATGGTTTTGCTTCCGGATCCTGTTATAATGCTCATATGTGTCATTTCAAGACCTGAAAACAAAATATAGAGCTTCTAAGTGTCCTTTTCAATCAATTTGCACAAAATACTAAGTAAATAAGTGATGAAACACATGGAATTTAGGTGTATTTGTGCACTTATTAATTTCCCCACACTTGAATCTTGCTCGTCCTCAAGCAAGGAAATAAGAGAACAGAAAATCTACTCCAATTTTTATTCTCTTCTTTTTCTTCTCTTTTTTTTATATAAATATAATAAGGCAATCATTCAACAAATCAAATCTTAGGATCAAGTCATGCCAAGCAACTAAATGAAAATAAAGCAACTAAACAAGTTAATCCTCAGCATAGAAGCAAAAGAGAATGGCCTCACAAGTAAAGTGTTTACTCTCACTCTCAAAATAAGGCTTGTGTTTACTCTCAAGTCAATCAGCTCATGACTTAATGCTACCATAAGCTTGTACAAACTCTAATCTCCACTACTATAATGTAAAATGCATGCAAATCAGAGGACTTTACTAGGGAAAAAGGTAAGGATAAGGGAAAGGAACATCATGGGGTGAAAAGTGATAGAACCTCTGAGTTTGTAGGAAAAAGACACATTGGTCATGAATTTGACCATTATCAAGTTCCATTACTCAGCTTAACATAATACCCTACTTCTGCTTCAACCTCCATTCTTCTCCTTTTGTTTTTCATCATTTTTTTTTCTTTTATACAAGTTAATCAGCAAACACAACACATTTTTTTTTATTTATTTACAACAAGCTTTTCTTCCTTTTCTTCTTCCCAAATTATTTATTTGACACCATTTATTTTATGGTGATTTGTTGCCCTTTTTTTTATTATTTGTTTGATTGTTTCTTTTTTTTTTAACAACCCAAAGCTATAAATCAACTTATCCAACTAGCAGCACTAAGTAAGGACCTCTAAGATAGCCAAACTCATATAATGTGTCTAAGTTCCCTTAAACTCTAAGGTTCAAGTTCACTTGGGCATTAGCTTTGGATGTACATGGTATGACTAGGCTAGAAATGAGGGTCCAAGGCTCAAGGTGGCTAACTAGGGAAAAAACTGAAAAGTTTAAGGTAAATTAAAGAAAAGGATTCAAACAAGCCAAGCAAATAAAAAAGGGTAAAGAAACATGGCCTCATCATTTTTGACATGCAAAATACATAAAATGTAGCCTCAAAAAGAGTAAATGCAAGTTCTAGAGCAAAAAGTCAAGAGTGATGACATAATCCCACAAGAAGAAAAATGAGCTTTGATTTCAAATGTGAAAATTGCTCAAAAGGCTCAAATCTCACAAGGGTCAATTATGCTCATTACTCTTAGCTTCAAGCTTTAGATTTTCCTTATTAAGTTGCCAAATATTCATTAAAGAAACAAGGCATGAATTAATCACTTTATTCAATATCATTGAAATTGGAGCAAATTTCAGTACTCTAAATCAATCAAGCAAGTTCAAGTGTAGAACATTGCAAAACACTGCTCCCCCACACTTAAAATTAGACATTGTCCTCAATGTACAAAATAGTAAATAGGAAAAGAGATAGAGAATAATTGGGGGACTGAAACTTCCCTGACATGCGGATTATGGCTGTCCAGTATATCGCAGGGAGATCTAGAAGTAGAGACAAGGTAGGAGAGAGAGAGAGAAGACCGGTAATCTAAAAGAAAGAAAATGCAATACTAGAAAAGAAATGCTGTTAGTTATTGCAGAAATTAATATTAAAAGTGCAAGAAAATAAAAGAGAAATAAGTAATATAATAAAGAGTAAATGAAAGTGCATAGTCAATATATATACAGACCAATAGAAATAGAAATAGAGAGTATATCTAAGTAAAAATAGAACAGAATAACTAAGTAAACAGTAAATAATCTAAGCTACTAAGTAAGGGGATCCTAGTCAGCCGGAGAGGAGGGATGGAAAAGGTGGAACAAGGGCTCCACCATGCTCTTAATGTGTCTAGAGCGCTTGTCCAAGTCATCATAGAGTCCCTCGATCCGCGTCTGACGCTCAGATATCAGCCTGAGCTCAGCCAAGATCTGCTGCTATCTAGAAAGGATGTCTCGGAAATATGCCTTATGTGGAACTTTGCTCCCGGTGGAAAAAGAAGGACCCACATCAGGAGCTGGAATATCGCCTGGAATATGCTGCTGCTCCTCCTCTTCATGCTGCTGCTGCTGCTGCACCGACTGGATCCCCATAGCTATAAGAATACCCCTTCGAAGGGGTGCCATGTGAGAAACTATGGTAAGCGATCCATATGGCCAGTCGAAGACTCCTAACCGTCTGGCTAGTCGAGTAATGTACGGACCAACAGCTATGCTAGCAACTCTCCTATCCGTGGCCTGGGCTGAGAAAAAGTGGGCAAATGCTCCTCCAATGTGAATGGGCACCCTCTCAATCATGCTGTAGAGGAATAGAATATCAGAGGTGCTCACAACTCCATGACTATGCCCCCGTCCACTCAGAGTGTGACTGAAAATAGAGTGAAGGACTCTCCAGGCAACCTTCCTAAGGCTAAACGCCTTACTCTTGGTGGGATCATATGTGTGCCCAGTAGCTATGTCAGTCCATACCCGCCACTCTTGGGTCCCGTGAGGCAGTTCGACCAGCATGTCCTGATACTTCAGAGTAGTCACAAACTTCACAGAGTAAAGTCGCAGGCAAACAGACAGCTAGGTCACACTCATCAAATAGGCGACGCCTCCAAGTCGGAACTGAACGGTATCAGCTGAGTCGACTGTCCCAAAATACCTCTCCAGATAGAATGTGCTCAAAAACTCTAAAGTGAGCTCTCTGTAGGTAGGCTCTCTAATCTCAAAGAAGGTCTCCCAAGCTCCTACACTAATAAGCTCACGAATCTCCTCCTCCAGTCCAAATTCCCTCAGCACTCCCCAGTCTAAGAATCTCCCCTCCACATAGGACTTATCTTTGTGTCTATCATAGGCTTGAATGTGAGCCTCTTCAGTGAAATCTAAGAAGGGGTGTGAAGGTCCTCTAGACGATGTCCCTCTAGATGTACTACCCTTGGTAGTCTTCCTCGCAGTGGTCTTTTGTCTTTTAGACATTGTCTGCAAAAAGAATTAACAAAGTGAGAGAGTGTATTGAGAGTATATCAGCCAGCAGCAAATTCCAAGAACAAAAATTCAGCAATAGCCAACATCCAATCATCCAAAATGCAGAACAATATGAATCACAATTCAAAATGCAGAATAATTCAAAATCCAATATCCAATCAATCAATCTCATGTTTATCAATAGTGTATCAGTCAGCAGATCCAAAGGCAATAGTTCAGCATGTATTTTCAATATCATCCAATATCAAATGAAAAAAAAGTCAAAGTTCAATGCCATGAAAGCAATGGAGTGGTCATGTTAATGAGGCAAAGCAGGCAATAAGGCAATCAAGCAGTAAACCTCAAAGGCTTGCAATCCAAGCAATCAAAAAGTTCCAATTCAAACAGTTAAAGATTCAATACACATAAGCAATCCATCAATCAACATTACATCTCCTATTAATCAGAGGTTCTAATTCAATTCATCACTCAATGCCTCTAATTCAGAAAATTAATCATGAGAGGTGCAAATTCAATCAACTACATTTGTGGATTCCTATGGAAAGTCCTATGTAAAGTCATTCAATCAACCAATCAATCATCAACTTCAAAGGATTTCAACATTCCTATGAATTCTAACATGCATTTGGAGATAATAATCATTAGAAATTGCAATAAACTCCAAGGATTTCAAAGGAAATGCACGAACCTCGTGAGATGATGAACAAAATCCCTAGTTCGTGTTGAAATGAGAAGAGGAATCCAAATCACAGCTTTTCAACTGATTAAATCGCAAATCAATTAGCTAAACAACCTCAAATGGCAAAATGAAACACTTTGATCGGTGTATTTCGGCAGTATGGTGTGCGAAAATGCAAGGAGAAGGGTTAGGGCAGCGAGGAAGAAGAAGAAATTGGGGGGAAATCTGGAAAAATTTGGGTTTTCGACGATTAAAAGCTCTCTCGCACAGGAACACAGGGTCCAACACGTCCCATGTGTTACCCCGTGTTTCTCTCTGGAAAATGATAACAATCCTCGCAATTGTACACGGGATCAAACACGACCCGTGTTTTTTACCCATGTTTTCCTCTGGATGACACTAACAAAATGCATAATAGTACACGGGGTCTAACACGATCCGTGTTGTACCCCGTGTTTCTTTCTGGAAGGCTCAAGTTTAAAAGCTCTCATCAGTGGTTCAACCAGAGAGGTACACGGGGTAGGACACGGTACGTGTTCAACACCGTGTATATCTCTGGACCTCCATGAAAATCATAAAGTCTTTACGCGAATCAAACAGTGAGGAACACGGTGTATAACACGGTCCGTGTTCAACACCGTGTTTCTCACTGGACTGCGTTGAAAATCACGAGTTCTTTAAATTTGGCCAGACAGTGAGGTACACGAGGTAGTACACGTCCCGTATTTTACACCGTGTATCTCACTGGACTGTGATTTGAGCCCTCTGTGTAAGAAAACAGACAACAATCATGAATTCATGCCTAATTTACCTCAAAGACAGATATCACATGCAAAAATGAACATCCAAGATCAAGACATCATGACTTAAATGCCTCCACTACTCAGAAACTCAGATTGAAAAGTAGAAAACTAAGAATTAAAAGGCAAGAAAATAGAAAAACAAGCTTGGGTTGCCTCCCAAGAAGCGCTTGTTTAAGGTCATAAGCTCGACCCCTGTTTCTTTATCAGTCGGGTGCTTCCATTATTGGTGGCCCAGCAATGTAATTTTTCAATCTTTGGCCATTTACTTTGAAGTTGCCGGTGCTTTCGCTCCAAATCTCCACAACTCCAAATGGAAACACCTTCTTCACAAGATACGGTCCAGTCCATCTTGTCTTTAGCTTCCCTGGAAATTGCTTAAATCTCGAACTGAACAAGAGCACCGAGTCTCCTTCTTGAAATTCCCTTCTAAGAATTCGCTTGTCATGCCAAGCCTTTGTTCTTTCTTTATAACCTTAGGCATAAAATATATTACACAAAGAAGATTACTTCTATAAATGTATAGAATTATTTTGGCTTTGGTTATGTGCTTAGAAAATTTTTAATTTTGAATGATTTAGGTTGCGATTTTAATGTATGTTGGTGTACATTGCATCACATCAAAATTAGTTTGAATTCGTAAAATAGTAGTAAGGGTGAATTAGGTTGATCTTACAAAAGTGACTTCAATTTACTTTTAATTTGATTATGAAATAAGGGGAATTGTTTGTAAGCGTAGAAAAATATAATTAAATAGAAAGAGACAAGAATTAGATGAATTGAAAATAAAAAAATAAAAAGTATGATTATTCACAGCAAGAAGAATTCTATATCAAAGGAATGTACATCAATCTACTAATTTATCATTGATCACAAAATTTAGACAATGCTTAATTAATCATTCAGTTGATGAAAACAACTTGGAAGCTTGCAATTATTCCTAAATTGCCTTTTTAATGTTATTAGAATTAAGAAATCAAAGTTAATTAATTAAACTTAATCCTTATTAAGACTTAATCGAAGCCAACTAAAATCAAAATAGAGTAAAGATAAAAGGAATTCAACCTAAATATACTAAATAGCCCTATAAGAGCATAACTTATAAAGTTTACCTTTTAATTCATCCTTAGATAGCAACTAATTGAATCAATTCATGATTATAAAAATAACCTAATGAACCACTTCAAAGTTTAATCACATAGACAATTAAATAAAAGGCACCTTTTAGAAAACTATCTATATAATTATCAATAAGAGAAATAGATAAATAGATATAATCAATTAAACATAAAATGTGAAGAAAAAGATCTCAAAATAAATTAAAAAGAATGCATCAAATCACTTGAACTAGAAAAAAAGAGTTTAGCCACTCATGGTTTGAAAGCTTAAAACATTAAAAGAAGAAAACTCTAAATTGTTGAAATCTATATTGCCTCTTTAAAGCTACATTTTTGCCCTTATAAATCTTTCTAATTTAGGTTAACTAAGATACAAATACTTAGGGCTAACTTTTACGTAACTAATGGTCTAGGCTTTTTACAATTTGGAGGCTTATAGCATAAGTTATGACCCAAACACTAAAATAGGTTTAATGTTGTTTGATTCTTATCATTCTGGTTAAGACTTTGTTTCTTCCTTTAAAAAGATGTCACATTAACTCCAAGGGCTTAGAAACATATTATTTTGAGTCAAAGCTAACTTTAGACACTATAATTTTGTAATTTAAACTCTTGAAACTTAAGTTATGGACCAAACAATGAGGAAATGTTAGGTCTATTGTACTAAGACAGCACTACTAGATCAATTTCAAGATCGAATTTGACCTACTAAAAGTTTAAAATAACTCATCCACAAAACATGAAAGTTGTATGTAATTTTCTTATCTTTCCATCCAAATAAAGATCATCCCAATCAATGATCTAAAACTTAAATTACAATAAAAAATATGAAATAGTGTTAAGTTCCTACAATTAGTCAATGTTTTCCATTGAACTCAAAACATGTGATTTATTTCAAAATAAGCCTAAATCCATTAAAATAAGCACAATCACACCCTAAGAGACATAAATAAGGGGAAAATCAATATAAAATATTGTTTATATCATATATTAATATGTGAATGTGTTTAAGTTTTATGTACATAGCTAAGAATATATATTGTTTATGATAATATATGGTTTGCTTGTATCCTTATGTATATGTAGTTCTCACTAAATTGGCTAGTTATGGATCAAATATAAATCTATGCTAATTGGCATAATGCTAAATATGAAAATAGGGTTGAAAAATTCATTAAATTTGTAGTTGCTCAAGGGAAGGAAGAATTTAGTAATGACCTTATAAAGTGCCACTATATTAAATGTTATTATGTCAAAAGAGTGATAGTTGCACAACTACGAGATCATCTATTTATCCATGGCATTAATAGTGAGCATACGTGATGGATATGGCATAATGAAAGTAACTTGTATAACAATTCTATTGATCATGAAGGCAAAAGTTTAAGTGCTCATTTAAAGGTCATGGTTCATGATGTTGCAAATAATTTTACTAAGCATTTGCATGTTCTCAATAGCTTGTTACGTGATATAGAAAAGTAATTATATCCAAGTTACACCAAATTCACACATTTATCTATCAGTTTAAGATGTTTAACTTAAAAGAAGCAAATAGGTGGAGTGATAAGACCTTCACAACATTATTGCAATTGTTAAAAAACATGCTTCACAGAGCTAATGTATTACCAACTCATGCTTTTAACATGAAGCAAATAATGTGCCCAATATTTATAAAGTTTAAAAATATTTATGGCTAACCTAATGACTACATATTGTATTGAAAGGAGCATAAAATATTGCATAAGTGTCAAAAATACGTGGTATCCTGTTACAAATTGAAAAAGCATTATAGCAACATTAAAGAAAGGGCTCCAACTAAGGTATTGTAGTATCTTTCTATAATACAAAGGTTTGAACCTATGTTCTCTAATGCAAAAAATACTAAGAACTTAGAATGGCATGTGGAGTCAATGATTTCTAATGGCAAGCTTTATCGTCCAATATGTTCTTCTTAATAAAGAATGATTGACTTATTATTCCTTAAACTCGGTTTAAAAGCCAATTCTTAGACTTGAACAATATATTAATGGATTGAAACTTTATGGTAACATAAGCAAAAAAAAAAATAGTACATGGCTTGCAATGTTAGTGATTTACAATCTCTCTATTTTGTTATATATGAAAAGGGAGTTTGTAATGTTAACATTGTTGACATCAAGGCTCAAGTAGCTAGAAAATAACATAGATATCTTTTTAGTATTACTTATCAAAGATTGAGACTAATATGGAATAAAGGTGTAATAATATTTGCTGCATACCATTAAGAGTGTTTTAGGTTGTATGCTATATTTTTTTGCATAATCAATGACTTTTTAGCTTTTGAAACTATGAGGTAATGTAAAAAAGCATAGAGAATTCCCTATTTATGAAGATGACATGTGTTTTTATTAACTTAAGCATTGGAAGAAAATGGTGTATTTTAGTTATAAGAGATTTCTTTCTTATTCCTACAACTATCATAAGTTAAGAAAAGTTTTCAATGATTTATCAAAGGAAACAATGGTTTAAAGCCCTTAATTGGGGAAAAGGTTTACTAAAAGGTGAAAAATATTAATGTTATTTTTAGCCAATTGAATGCACTTGGAAATGGTTACACTTTATAAAAGAATAGGTTCATATTTTTAATCTTCCATATTAGAATGACTTATTTGTTAAACATAACATTAATGTCATGCATATGGAGAAAAATGCATGTGCTAGTCTAGTTGGAACACTTTTGAACATGCTAGGCAAGACAAAGGATGGAGTCAAGACTTAACTAAACTTGCAAGAGATGGCCATATAGGAAGAACTAACATAAAAAGAAAGGGTTAATGAATATATTTGCCCCTAGCTTGTCTTATCTTGTTTAGGAAGGAGAAATTAAAGTTCTATTTGTTTACTAATTTTGAGATTAATTTTCCATTTTTTTGTTTTTAAAAACCAAAATTTTTTGTTTAGATAACTATTTTTAAAAATTGTAACTCTAAATGTGAAATTTAAAAATAAAAAATACTTTTAAATGTTTTGTTAAACTGTTTTTCTATTCTTGATTCTAGTTTCATAATTAAATGAAACATTTCCTTATTTGTAATACCAACTACTTTTTAATCTTTAGTTTCCTTAAATTTAAAAATAAAAAAATAAAAACATATCTAAACACCTCATAAGTTTCTACAAGTTTATACATAAGGTTAAAGTGCCTTAGAGCTATTCGTCCAACATTAAAAACCTTATTTTTATAACAAATTTGAAATTAGTTAACTTAATGTCCAATTATTGTCATGCTTTGATGCAACAACTTTTATCAATTGCCATTTAAGGAATATTTCCTAAACATATGAGACAAGTTATTACTAGACTTTCTTTTTTTCAATGTAATATGTGCCAAGGTCATTAACCTAGAGGATATAGGTAAGTTGTAAAGGGATGTTGTTGTCATACTGTATCAACTTGAGATGTATTTTCTACCTTTATTCTTTCACATTATGGTACATTTAGTGAAAGAAATAAAACTTTATGGACTAGCTTACTTAAGGTAGATGTACATATTTGAGCAATATATGGAGATCCTAAAAAGGTATGTGTGCAATTGGAATAGGCCCATTGGATGTATTGTTAAAGGATATATTATTGAAAAGGTTATGGAATTTTACACTAAATACTTGTTAAATTAAGACATTAGTAGGCTTTCCAAGCCTCACCATGAAGGAAGAATTTTAGAAAAAGATACATTAAGAACCCAAGTGGAAAGCAATAACCATAAAATATGGGCATATGCACACCCTTACATCTTGCAAAATTGTGAAGAGGTTGAGCTTTACATAGATAAGTATATTATTTTCATAAAAAAGCTCCATCATGATAAGAGCTACAAGTTAAACATAATTGCTCACTCATCATATAGTTTCACAACTTAGTAAGGAGCATGAAGAAGTTAACACAAGATGTTATTCTTGGGACTATCAAATGGTTAAGCAATAGGCCTTACATGAAGGTCATATCTTATTAAGGATATGACATCAACAAATACTATTTCTACATAAAAGGAAGAGATAAGAAAAGCACCATACAAAATAGTAGGATCACTTTGGTGGCTTAGGCTATACATGCCTTAGTGTTAAAAACCAAAATCCTATATATAAGATGATGTCATATTATAGGGTAATCGAAGACTTATAGGAGCTCAACTACATCTAATTCATGGAACTTGTTTTTCGATGTAAGTGGGTGGCGAATAAGAAACGCATCTGAGTGGATAAGTTAGGATTCATGTTGGGGGATGTTAGTAAAAAAGGTCATAAAAGGAGCTATTCATAATAGCATTTTAAACAAAACAAGTTTTTTATGTGCTAAACCTAATTAATAACAAGTGATGTATAGTTCTTCAAGGAAAAAGACAAATTGTTGATAGTGGGAATGAGAAAGATATAGCTATTAATATTGAAAACACACTCCCTTTCTCATTGGGACTATCTCTTATTAATCATAAAAGCAATTTGAAGGAATTCTATATGCGAAAATATTATAATGAAAGGATATAGGTTAATGATCCTTTCAAATAATTTTTCTACCACTAGTTCAAGGTATTGACCTCCTTATTTTTAAAGTTATCCTTACATACATAATTGCTTGCATGTTACTTTGTATTTTATTAATAAAAATTATTTGGTTAATGCAGGTCTCATGCAAAGGATGTATATCAATAATGACTTAAATATACTTAAATAGGAAAATATCTATGACAAATTAGAAGAAAATTTTGCTTTCACCAATGAACTTTTTCTTTATGATTGCTATAACTATCAAATTGTTAGGTGCTTATTTTTTCCTTTATAGTTTATAATGATTTTATTGTGTGCTAACGTTCAGCAATACAAGTCTTAAGATATTATCTAATCCCATATCCAAATTATATGGAATTAATGTAATGAGAAATGTGGCTTCCATCTCAATTGAATTGTTATGTGTTGCATTTGCTAAATATGAGATTGTGTATTACAATGCAAAATTGTACTTTGTTTTCTATTTCATTTAGGGTGTGTATGTATTTTAAAATTGGAGTATTTTGTTTTATTATGTATTTCAAACTAGGAGTAGTGTAGTAAGAATTGTTTTGCAAAGCTGGATAGAATATAGAGGTGCACAAAGGGGAACAAGTCGGAGTATAGAGGCCAATAAGCTTTTTTAAAAGGGCAATGTCATATAATATCAGTTATTTAATAGAATCGATGTGGTATATGAGATATTTCATGTCAAATCTTGAAAGAAATTGACATTGAAAATTGTTTTTCAATAGTAGTTACTTGACAATAATTGATATCTTTAACTTAATCAACCATCCTATTTCACTGACTTATATGTTCCACAAGGAAACAATGATAATTTAGTTGATAAAGAAATCAACATTATTTTCTTTTTTCATGTTAATTATATAATTAATATCATAACATATTTATGATGATATTCAATAAAATGTGGACCGAATACTAATGTATAAGCCACTAAACACCTAACAATTATTAATAATTCTATAATTGTGTCATCATTGATTTTCTTATGCTTGCGAGATACATTATAGCAAAAAAGACCTCTAACGGTGACATTTGTCATTAGTGAAAAGTGCTTGGTCATCGGTAAATGAAAAAGTCATTGCTAAAAATATCGTCAGTATAGTTTCATACTTGAAACAACCAACACTGACAACATCTAGTTGTTGCTAAAAGTATAATCTTTTGTCGTCGTAAAAAAAATTTTTAAAATTCAAAAAATTTTAAAATTTAATTTGCAATGATGACAATAAAGTCAAAAAGTCGTCGCTAAAGTTTAGACTTTTAGTGACAATAATGTCATCGCTATAAGTTCAACCTTTAGTGACGACAATTATTGTTGTTGAAAGTTTGGGCTTCAATAACGACAACTATTGTTGTTGAAAGTCTGGGCTTCAGTAACGACAACTGTTATCGCTAAAAGTTTAAGCTTCAACGATGACATTCTACATCTATAGCGATGACAATATTGTCGCTAAAGATTTTTTAAATTTTTTTTAAAAAAATTTAAATTGAAATTGTCATTATAATTAAGTATATTTCAAATAATATATTATATTTAACAACATAATCTAAAATATTCTTTATTTGAATTAATTTGAATTATATTTATATTTTTTAAATTTAATTTAATATAAATTATACAACTACAATACATCAGTTGTACTAATAATAATGTCTAACAATTTGTTTCAACATAAAAAAAAATGAATACTCATAAAGCAATTGTAAAAACAGTATTTATATGAATAAATTATATATGCACAATTCATGTAAATGTGTACACATGAAAAATATAAAGATACATATATATAATATACTATAAGGAAGGGAGGTGTAAATATGTCGATGCATTGTCATCATCATCATCATCATCATCCTGGCAACGAAGATGATAAAACGATAATGGCGGTTGAGAAGAACCAGGTGGTTGAGTGGCAGGTGCAATTGTAAATCTACTCGGCTCAGGTAGTGTAGCAGTAGCAAATGGAGGCGACGGTAGGATGATATCCTGCTGTCTAAGAATGGAGGTCATCTCAGTAAGGTAAGTCCCAAGCTGTTGTTGCATCTACTCTTGAATCAACCATTGGCTCTGCTGAAACTGTTCCTAACTTTGCTATAACTGCTCTTGTAACTCATCGACTTGAGACACGAATTGTGAGCTTGCCCCAATGCTAGAAGTGCTCGTTGAATGATAGGATTGACCAGCAAATACACGCTAAACAGCTATCTTGTACCCTTGATGAGTGCCAAGCACTTCATCAGCGATGACAGCCTCATCTATTTATACAGGAGTCACAGGCAAGCTAGTGGATGATATACTAAACTGTGCGTGCTGAGTTATGAGCTCAGTCATCCTTGCCTTAAATTATTAAAACAAAATTTAATAATAAATCTTACAAGATATATTCGTAAAATTTTATTTAAAATATAAAATTCAACTAGCTTACATATTGTCCCTGAGGAATCGGATACACCTATTCCCCTGACCTATACGTGTATCGGTCCCTAAAATTCTCGGGAACTGACTGCAGCTTACCAGTATCTTTGTTTCTCTGTTCATTTTTTGTAAGAGAAAAAAGAGGATAGAATAAATAAATAATGATGCAAAGCTATCTAACAAGTAGAGACATTTAAAAAATAAATAAAAAAGTTAAATTACCTTATCAAAGCGATGTGCAGTAATAGACTTTGACCCATGTCGGTCATTCACGACCTTCTGTGCTCAATTATTTGCATTCTTCCCAGACAACTCTTGCAAATTAAGAAAAAATAATATTAAATTTTTATGTTTACAATTTAGATATGTGAAATAATGACATAATCCCATAAAATGTCATACTTACCCTGTACTCATCACTGTCAAAAAAGTTCATGCACCTTTGCCATGTCTACGGTGAGACAGATTAGGGCACACAATCTCTAGCCCGATCTAAATCATAGTCCTGGTATTGATTGCCTCCATGCTTTAAAAAATGCTTGCTCAACCTATACTTCCAATATCTGTATAGGTCTATAGTAGTCCACATCAAATTGGAGATCGCTCTATCCCGATCACCTTTAGAGATGCCTTGGAACTTGAAGTGGGACTACATTAGAAGACATTTAACAAATTTGTGAGTAATATATTTAGAAATTTCAATCATAGAAGGATTAATTTATCAAATGGAGGAAATAGATACTTACGCAAACCTCCTGCACAACTCTATCTTGGATCTGTTGAGGTACAGCCTGCCATGACTTATAATAAGGTGGCACGTAGGCTCGGATCATGCTACCAATATCACAAGGGAGATGGCTAGCATTCTCACTAACCACATGCCATGTATCAATCGTATCGAATTGTACAAGCATCGATTTGCCCTTATCTCTACCTATCTTCTCGTGCAGCCTGAGGGACCTATTTGGACCCTTTTTTCTTGTAGCTGCCACTTCAATAGATAAAGAAAATATCAATACAATAAACAAGATATTTAATTAATCTCAAGTATGCATAGTTAAGAATAAATACTTAATCCTTCGCACTGTGATGAAATATGGGTGAGTCGCTGCAATGGGTTGCCTCCAACATCACTTCCATGGTGTCGTGCCTCGACATCCACCATAACTAAAATAATACACATTATACAAGTAGTTAATGGAGAATCCATAGTCAAATTGAACAATCAAATGGTACAATTTTTTGCAATCATATTGATTATTTAAGTAATCATGCTTATACGATTACGAGTTGTAGTTCAAATATTTTATTTTATCCCTAGTCTGAATCGGTGTCAGTGAACCTAACAGACTCATAGTCACCGGTTTCTCCTTCGTTATTAGATTGTAAAGGCCCCTTATCCATATAATCATTAATCATTTTTGTCTTCGAAACTATCGTCATCATCGATGAAGGCATCTTCTCCATAAGCGCCAGATCCAACATTCTTGTAAGGTGGAATGATTGAAGGACCATTTCTTTCATTACCTAGATCTACTAGATCGAAATCTCTAAGATCAACTGTAAGGTTGAAGTTAGATGAGTTATTATCCTGAAGAAATAACAAGTCTTGTGCACTGTCTCCATCACTGGATAGATTCCATATGTCGTAATGCACCAAATTATGGACGACCCTCCAATTTAGTCCATTAAGGAGATCCTCAGTGTAAAATACTTATTTTGCTTAGGTAGCAAGTATATAAGGATCATCTTTGTACCATTGTCCATTGATGGAGATACTTGCAATACTCTTATCAATATAAAGTTTCTTCTTTGTAGGATTAGTGTCATACCACTTGCATTTAAATAAGTCAACTTAATGATTTCTTCCAGTACACCATAGAACATGTTACCATCAATACCCAGAATAGAAATGCCACTGTTTTCCATTTTATGCTTCGCATCTTGAGTTTCGACTACAAAGCGCATTCCATTCATATTACATGTAGAGTATATCATGGTAGTAAAATTGGGACCAGAGGCTAATGATAGTAGCTCTTCAATGGCCTTTGAAGCACTGTTCCTATGTAAATGGTATATCTAAAAAAGTAGCAATTTTTTCAAGAATTAAATTGAAAGATCAGTAAAAGTAGTGAACAATATTTGGGATATTGGTTTAATGAATTTGGAAAGAACAAACCCTTACCATCGAGTAAAATCATGAAAGGAATTTAGTTTTCTGTAAGTTGTCAATATTTCTAGCACCACTTCATTCGAGTTCCAGTCAGTGCTCACTATAGAATATAGGAATCTTAGTCTATTATAATCATCAAAAGGAGAAAAACATAAATGAACATATACTTACTGGAGATACTTTTCAATTTCAATACAATTATTCAAGATGTACCATACTGCAACATCTCGATCCTTCCTATCGAAGTAAGAAATAATCTTCTTCCTTACTAGTCAACACTGGGATTGGAATACCGACAATGCCTTTCTTGTTTGACTAGGTATTATATCTTGATTTCTATCAGGCTGGTTAAATCTAATTTCCACTCCTTCCAAGTACATAGAGAAAAATGTTAATGCCTCATCAATAATATACCTTTCTGCAATTGAACCCTTCGGTCGAGCACGATTTCGGACATAATCCTTCAACTTTTTTATATATCTTTCATATGGGTACATCCATCGAAAATGAATGGGTCCACCTTCTAATGCTTCGTCTGGCAAATGCATCACTAAGTAAACCATTATGTTAAAAAATGCTGGAAGGTATATCCTCTTAAGCTTGCATAAAATAATGATAATGTCTTGTTTGGCTTGTAGAATATCCTTTCTATTGAGAGTTCTAGCACATATTTGATTGAAGGAATTGTATAACTCAACACGTGGATATGATAATTCCTTTGGTAAAAAAGCTCGAATTCCTGGTCCTAACAGTCTTTGCATAATAACATGACAATCATGTGATTTCAGCCCCTTTAACTTCATGTCACGATCTGTGACATTCTTACAAAGCTCCCAACAAACCCATCTGGAAATTTCACATTCCTTATATATTAGCAAAATCTTTTTGTTCTTCCTACTTAAGCATATATGCAACATGTGGCTTGAAAAGTTGACCCCTTTGCTCATATAGATGTAAGTTAGGCCTTACCTTTATATCTGCTAGATCTCGTCTTGCATTGTCCGTATCTTTTGTTTTGTGCTCAATATCCAATAATGTATCCAAGATGCTATCACATACATTCTTCTCAATATGCATCACATCAATATTATGTCTTAAGTTTATTGTTGGCCAATACGGGAGATAAAAAAATATACTTTTCTTGCTCCAATTAAATTCATCGGCACCTCTCTTTCGTTTTAAACCACCAAATTGAGCATGTTTTCCAGGAAGTCTCTATGCCACCTTTTCCAATTGTTCCATGATAACGTTACTGGTAAGAGGACGAGGAGGGCTTTCCTCTCCAACCTCCAATTGAATTCTTTTCTATTTCTCCATGTGTGACTTCTTGGAAGCCAACAGCGATGGCCAACATAAGATATTTTTCCTTTAACTTGAATTGATGGAGTATCCAAATTATATGTAGGACATGCTTTATATCCTTATCCGCTCCATCCGGATAGACTACTTTGAGCAGAAAAATCATTTACAATCCATAGCAACGCTGCCCACATGTTGAACACCGTATTTGTATTCACATCTCAACAATTGTCATTGCTAAAGAGTTAATGTTCTTGCCGAATTTGTTTTGGGCTCTTTATCGAGACATTTGTCATCCCTAAAGCCTAATTTTTTCTTGCTGCAGTTTTTGGATTCCCTCCAGAAGTCATTTGGTCTTCACCGATGATAATGTCATCGGAAATACTTTTAACAATAGTCAAATTTTTATCGTCGCTAAAAATATCGTCGTTGTTGCTTCTTTTTCTTGTAGTGATAATATAGAATCTCATTATGAACTATAAAAAAGATGTGGCATTTAGATAGAATTTTGATGCAGAGAGGCGTTTGAATTATTTAAGAAAACCATGATAAACATTTGACGTATATCAATGATTCTATAATTGTGTCATCGTCAATTTTGGGTTAAAAAACTACTTTTTGTATATGATTTGAACAAAATTTGTACTTTATGTGATTTGAGTATTACATTAATTAATGGATTATTTATCATTATTTTTTAGTATTTATATCCCTTAATTTTCTTCATCTAAGTAATTATTATTTTATTGTATACTATAATAAAAAACTAAATAATTTTCTGATGAAAGTTTTTTGAAAAAAAAAATAGTTTCTTTTGGATTTTGAAAAAAGGAATAGAATTATTTTCCAATTAATGGGATAATTTAAAAAGAATTATTTTATTCAATTTTATTTTTATCGAAAATCCATCACGAAGTTTGTTAACTATCTTTTCTACGAAATCTTTCGTTGGAAAATAATTTCTGGTGATCAAATTTTCAACAAACAAAATCAATCAATTGAAAATTTTTTATTTACAACGGATTTTTTCATTGGAAATAATGATTTTTTTTTTTTGGGGAAGTGACAATTTACTGCAAATGGTCCAAATTTCTTGAACATCCCTCACCAGAAAGTCTCACGTGACAGAGGACAGGGCAGCTGTAATCAATTTGTCCTTCTTTTGCTCGGAATCTTTATGAAAACTTCCGTTATAGTAACTGACGGGCTCTTGTAGCAGACCTCGATCATAACCCATCATTTTAGGCTTCAATGACCAATTTTGATTTTGAAACACCTATTTAAGAATGTTTATATATATATATATATATATAGAGAGAGAGAGAGAGAGAGAGACTACATGCTTTTCATTTTTTTATTGCTAGCAAGACAGCTAAAATCTTTTATAAACTGACACCTTGTTAAAGTAAACTAATCCGTCCCCGTTTTGTATCAAGACTGTTCTTACCCCAGGGCTAGAAGCACCAGTCTCTTCAATAAAGTGCATAGAAAATCTAACAGGGCTAATACTTGACTTATTATCATGGTTTTCTTAAATAATTTAGATGTCCCAGTGCAACAAAATTCTATCTAGATGCCCCATCTTTTTTATAGTTCAGAATGAGCTTCTATAAAATCTCGTGAGCGTAAAAAAAATTACACTACAACATTATTTACTTACTTACTTAAGCCAAGGTTAAACTTTACAAAAATTAAAAAATATTGCCTAAAATTTAATTATAGGCAATGATTTTGACAATATTAACTTTTATTTTTACTTTAAGCAACCCTTATTAGAAAACATTTAAAAATTATTGCTTAAAATAGAACAGGCAACACTAAACTAATTATATTGTTGCCCAATATAGAATAAGCAATATTTATCAAATTGTTGCCAAATATTATATAGAATAGGCAACACTTAGTTGATTGTTGCCTAATAAAAATTATTTCAAACAATAAATTTTTTAAGTCCAAAAAATGATATTTTATACTAAATAAATAAATAATTTTTCTTTTTAAGCTTCTAAAATTAAGAATTTTTTTTCAATATTTTAATTTTATTTTCAAAGTTATATTTTAAATTTTACTATAACCTTGCGTGAAATATAATTATGGAAAACAATAAAATTCATCATAGTTTGTAGAGTAAAAACAAAGTTAAAAGCTAATAAAATTTTACTTTTACATGTTACGTTCTAGACAAAATAATAATAATATATATAATTTACAAGTTACATTTTCAAAATTTTATACTTTACTTTTACGTTTTCATTTTTACACAGAAACAGAACAGCTCGCTAAAAACAATTTCAAAAACAATAAAATTATATAATAGAGATCTCATTTACACATAAGATCTTGTTTTGAAAATCAATATAAAATTTTGAAAAACACTTTTGTTCTTTCCTGTGCTCGAATCACAAAGATGTTGCTAGGGTCACTGGCGTTGGAAAGCGCATGGGAACCTCAAATCACAAAGAGCTCATTGCTGGTCACCGGAGAGCGCTGCTCACGGACACGGTAAGGATTCCATCTCCGATGATAATGTAAAGAATTTCAACTTGATTCATGATTACATCGCTCCGTGCATATTACGTCATAGTTGATTTTGCAATACGTTAAGTATTCTTCCCCTTTTATAATTTACTCTACTCTAGAGTTCTATTGAGTTCAGATTTTGCTTCAAGTTTTGTTTGAATATTATATTAGCCATCATGTGCTTGATGAAATGTCACTTTGAGTTTGTTCGTCTCCGTATCAATTTTTGTTCGTGTGTGTAGTCTGGGGTATATTTTATGCCATACGCAGAGTATTTTGAGAGACGGAAATCAATAAAGTGAAGTATGCATTTCATTTAAAATTCTAATCATGTTGACAGAGATGCGCTGTGGCATGCTATCTTGCACAAAATCCATTTTTTTAATAAATAAATTTCACCAATTTAATTAATGGCGGTGATAAGATACTGCTACTGACAAATAAAGCTAGAAATACTAGCGGTTTAGGGAGACGCTGAAAACACGTGTGCTTAGTGGCGGTTTTATTGACGGTCGTAAAATAACTGTCGTAAAGTAACGTGCTTCTTTGTGGTGAAAAAAGCATTTGACATGTATAAAATAGATGTTTCATTCTAATTTTTGGCACTCTATTAGTGCATTTTAATAATTATATTTGATTATTATTAATTTTAATTTTGTAACTTGTGACAAGAATTGATGATGTAGATAATGTGGAAGAATTTCATAACTTGATGTTGAGGATAACCAAGTTTCTTCATGTTATTGATGAATAACATTTTACAGGAAAATTGTTGTCTTTTTAATCTTAATTATATAAATTTCTTGACTTGAATTAATGCACAAATTAATATCTTTTTTGAATTTTTTTATTACATTGAATTTTTATACGTTTTGATATTGAAAATTTGATTTATCAATTTTTGCCATAATTTATTATTTATGATATGTGAAATATTAATGTTTCAATTAATGCATATTATTATTTAGAATAAATAAATTTTTTTAAAAAATAGATACACTAATGTTCAAAATCAATAATTAAATTACAATGGCAAATAAGACTAAAATTGCTACTTAAACACACACAAAAACCAAAAAAAAAAAAAGTCAAAATGTGTTACTAAAGAAAAATTGTTGCCTATTCTTTATGGACAATGGTGAAAAATCATTAAATATGAAAGTAAAAGTGTTGCTTATAATAATGAATAGGCAATGGTCAAATATTGTTGTTTAAATAAAGGTAGAGATGTTGGCTATATTGTGGATTAGGCAAAAGCCATTTTTAAATATGAAGGAAAGAGCATTGACTAACCATTGTCTAAATATAATAAGGGGCAATTATTTTTCAAAAAATATTGCCAAAAAAATAAACAATGCTTAATAATATAACTTTTGAAAAATGTTATCTATTCTTTAAACAACAATTTTTTGCTATTGCCTTATATTAGAATTTTTGTTTTTTTTAAAATAATTTTAATGTACAATTAAATTTGATAGTGCATTGATATGCTATTATGTCACTATTGTATTGAAGTCTCTTCCCTTACTTTATTTAATGAAAATTTTTTGATATAACATTTTTTGTTAAGTAAAAAAAAAATCAGCAAGATCTTCATTTTAGGTGAAAATTTCAATAAATTTAATGAAATTTATTATGAATTAAATAAAATTAAACCAATAATTCAGTTACTTTCACTATGAGAATAAGGAGCAACAACGAAGACATTTTTAACGGCGATAAAAATTCGGTCGTCGCTAAAACTATTTCCAACAACAAAGTCGTCGGTAAAAATAATGTAACTTTTTAGAGGGAATCAGAAAGGTGGGCGGGAAGGAATTACGATTTTAGGGATGACAACAGTCGTCGTTAAAAGCCTAAAAAATTTTCGGCGGGAAAATTTGTCCTTCAACAACGACAGTTGTTGTTGTTGAAAATGCAAAACTTTCAGTGACGACACTGTCGTCGCTAAAGTGTGAGCCTTCAGCGACGACACTGTCGTCGCTGAAGTGTGAGCCTTCAGCGACGACACTGTCGTCCCTGAAAGTCCCAACTTTCACCGATGACTCTGTCGTCGTTAAAGCGCTCAATCGAAAACTTGGTCTGCCCTTTAGCGATGATAATGTCGTCGCTAAAAGGCTAACCCTTCAACGATGTCAAAATGTCGTTGCTAAAAGCCTAGTCCAAATTCTGAGACAAGGCTTTAGCGATGACATTGTCGTTGGTGAAGCTTTGGACTTTCCACTCGGTTGTCACTGAAGCTTTCACCAACGATCAAAATTTTTTAGTCGTCGGTGAAAGTTTTGGCTATTTATTCGCGGTGCCTCCTCCCTCCTCATTTGTGCATTTGAAAATTCTAGACCTGAGGTAAGTTCCTGAACTTTCTCTTTCTTTTAAATTTTTTTTATTTTAGTATATTTATTTTTTATATATGTTGATATGTATTAATTTTGTATGTTGTATCTTTTAATTTGTTAGTTATTATTAGCACTTATCTTAGTTCATGGAGAGTATTGAGAGTTGATCAGTAGATTTTTACCATTGAGGTACGTAAATAAAAGGTTATAATATTTTAATTGTGTAATAATATATTTAATTTACTCAAATAGTTTGTAATGAATTAATAGAATTGATAGTAGTTTAATTTAATATGAAATTTTGTATGTTGTAAATTTTGAATTTATCTATGTAAATTTAACTTAGCATAAAATTTATAAATATAAATTTTATTATTATTATGTATCCCTCAAATTATAATTTTGAAGCATACAATATATGTGTAGATTATTCAGTTAGACTAATGTAAGATAAAATAGTTATGATATTTTATTCACAAAATCTAAAATTTGTGATGCAATTTAGGAAACTTCAAACTTACTAGATTCGTTGAAATAATGTAAGATAGAAAATTAGAATAAATATATAAATTTATCTTAGCAAAATAAGAGATTACAATAATATAATCTCTTTTCTAATTGAGATTGAAACTTAACAATTTAAATTATATTATTTACACCACATACTAAGAAAAATTCAATTAAACTAGTGACCACATGAAAATAAAACCTTAACAATCTAAATTATGATATCTACATTACATAAAAATAAAAATTTCAAAAAACTAGAAAGTTCGCATGAAAATCACCCCCTTCTTGGATAAAACTACATTTACTTAAATAACAAAACTGAATTGTGCATCTTATAAATAATATACACTTTATAAAACTAAACTTACTTAAATTTACAACTAGGAAGTCCGTATTCATAATATACACCTCTCTATTAAGAAGTTGAATTGTGCACCTTATAAATATAGTAGAGTAGGTTATATGTTTGAATTCCCACAAGCTTATTGTGAAACATAACAGTTGTTATGAATATTTAGAAAAATTAATAATATACGTAATAAGTTACTTAAATAACAGTACTGACACTTAAACAACGATACTCATAAATTGTTGTATCGTTAATTTTAATTATTGTAAATATATTTTTATAATAATTTTAAATAGAACTGTATTTGCATTTAAATTATAACCTTAGACCCGTTCAAGGGTTGATTGATCTTTGAACATCAATCAATCCTTGAATTGTCTTTAAAAGTTGGATAGTTTGGGATATTATCATGTAGTTATTATTAATAATTTATCTGACTTTTGTTTGATATTGTGGGAATATCTTAGCATCCTAACTGTTCTCCGAGTTTAGGCACTTGGAGAACCATAGGGAGATGCTACCGAAATTTCTACGCGAATTAAACAATGAGCGTGGATGAATTGGAGAAAATAATAACTATAGAAATATCTCGAATGGGATAGGACCCTACCCTTCAAAGTTGGAGTGATACAGTGCATTTAGGGTGACTGTCAAATATTAATCAACACACTTTATTTCACCTAAAGCAATTTTTTTCCTATTCAGTGATACAATGTCTGTCGATAAAAGTTGGATACATCTACCAAATCGATTGTTGGATGAGTATTGGAATGGTGCAGTAAGATTTGTTCAAAGAGCTAAAAACTTTGTCGATGAAAGGGGTTTGGTAAGATGCCCATGCAAAAAGTGTGTGAATTTAATATTCCAGACATTACTAACATTGGAGGCGCATATTATAAATAATGAATTTCATCCATTATATATAAATTGGATACACCATGGTGAAGCAGATGTTTCGACTTCTAGAGGAACTCGGGGGATATCTCCCAACAATAGAGATGAGCTGGCGAATATTATACATGATTTCATTGGCCCTGTGGTACCTGAAGTTGATTTTCATAATGACGAATACAGGGGTGAGAATGCAGCTGACGGAGACATTGGAACAAATTACAGTAACTGTGATAACTTGTTCGAGCAAGTAGAAACAGAATTGTATCTAGGCTGCATAGTATTTTCAGCCTTGAACTTCTTGGTGAAACTTATGCATTTGAAGGTTCTGCATAAGTGGACAAATAAGTCATTTGATGCTCTTCTTCGATTGTTAAAAGAGGCACTTCCAAATGATAATAAATTGCCTGAATCGTACTATAGTGTAAGGAAATGGCTTAATAAGTTAGGATTGGGGTATGAATCAATCCATGTATGCAAACATGATTGCATACTTTTTTGGAAAGATCATGCTTCTAAAGATAATTATCCAATTTGTGGGGAGAGCCGATGGGTAAATAAAATTACAAAAGGAAAGAAGGTGCCCTAAAAAGTGGTTCGATATTTTTCATTAACTCCTCGATTACAGTGTCTGTATCGGTCGAGACATATTGCAAAGAACATGATATGACATCACACCAGGAAATTAAAAGAAGAGGGGGTAATGTGACATCCCGTGGATGGAAAAACTTAACAGGAGTTCGATAAGAGGTATCCTAATTTCTCCGTTGATCCACAAAATGTTAGGTTGGGTTTAAGTGCAGATGGATTTAATCCTTTTAGTGATAGGAACCTATACTAAAGCATGTGGCCAATGGTTATGACTACTTATAACTTGCCACCATGGGTATGCATGAATTAATCCTTTTTCATGTTGACCCTATTAATCCCAAGGCCGCAATCGCCAGGTAAGGATATCGATGTCTTCTTACAGCTGGTCGTAGAAGAGTTGAGGGATCTCTAGGAGAGAGGAGTTGAAACTCGAGATGCAAATACAAATACAGTGTTCAATATGCGGGCAGCATTGCTTTAGACTATAAATGATTTTCCTGCTTGAAGTAGTCTATCCGAGTGGAGCAGGCGAGGATACAAAGCATGTCCTACATGTAATTTGGATACTCCATCAATTCGAGTTAGAGGAAAAATAGCTTACGTTGGTCATCGTCGTTAGCTTCCAAGAAGTCACATATGGAGAAATAGGAAAGAATTCAATGGGAGGTCGGAGAGGAGAGCCCCTCCTCAACCTCTTACCAATAATGTTATCATGGAACAGTTGGGTAAGGTGTCACAGAGACTTTTAGGAAAACATGCTCAATTTGGTGGTGTAAAGCGAAAGAGGGGTGCCGACAAACTTAATTGGAGCAAGAGAAGTATATTTTTTAATCTCCCTTATTGTCCAACAATGAACTTAAGACATAACATTGATATGATGCATGTTGAGAAAAATGTATGTGATAGCATCTTGGGTACATTATTGGAGATTGAGTACAAAATAAAAGATACAGAAAATGCAAGATGAGATTTGGCAGACATGAAGATGAGGCCTAACTTGCATCTGTATGAGCAGAGGGGTCAACTTTTCAAGCCGCATGCTAGATATATGCTTAACCAGGAAGAGCAGAAACGATTTTGCAAATATATAAAGAATGTGAAATTTTTAGATGGGTTTGCTGGGAGTCTTTGTAAGAATGTCACAGATCGTGACCTAAAGTTAAAGGGGTTGAAATCACATGATTGTCATGTTATTATACAAAGACTGTTAGGACCAGGAATTCGAGCTTTCTTGCCAAAGGAATTATCATATCCACTTATTGAGTTATGCAACTTTTTTAGTCAAATATGTGCTAGAACTCTCAACAGGAAGGATATTCTGCAAGCCAAACAAGACATTATCATTATTTTGTGCAAGCTTGAGAGGATATACCCCCCAGCATTTTTTGACATAATGGTTCACTTGGTGATGCATTGGCCAGATGAAGCATTGGAAGGAGGACCCGTTCATTTTTTGTAGATGTACCCATATGAGAGGTATATAAAAAAGTTACAGGATTATGTTCAAAATCGTGCTCGACCCAAGGGTTCAATTGCAGAAGGATATATTGTTGATGAGGTATTAACATTTTTCTCTATGTATTTGGAAGGAGTGGAAACTAAATTCAACCGACCTGATAGAAATCAAGATGTAACACCTAGTCAAACAAGAAGGACATTGTCGTTGTTTCGATCCCAATGTTGATCAATAGGGAAGAAGATTATTTCTCATTTCGATAGGAAGGATCGTGATATTGCAGTATGGTACATCTTGAATAATTGTACTGAGATTGAAAAATATCTCTAGTAAGTAACTTAAATTTCAGTTGTGTTCTTCTCCTTTATGTGATTATAATAGACTAAGATTGTTATGTTCTATAGTGAGCATCGATTGGAATTCGAACGAAGTGGTGCTGAAAATATTGACAACTTACAGAGAACCAAATTCCTCTCATGGTTTTACTCGAAGGTAAGGGTTTTTTTCTTCCTAAATTCATTAAATGAATATCCTAAATATTGTTCATTTATCTTACTGATCTTTCAATTTAATTCTTAGGACAATTACTACTTTTTTAGATGTACTATTTATATAGGAACGATTCCCTAGAGACCACCGAAGAGTTACTATCATTAGCCTCCGGTCCCAATTTCACTAACATGATATACTCTGCGTGTATTGTGAATGGAGTTCGCTTTGTAGTTAAAACTCGAGATGAGAAGCATAAACTGCAAAATAATGGCATTTCTGTTCCGGGGATTGATGGTAACATGTTCTATGGTGTACTGGAAGAAATAATTGAGTTAACTTATTTAAATAAGTACAGTGTGACTTTATTTAAATGCAAGTAGTATAAGACTGATCCTACAAAGAAGAAACTTTATATTGACAAGAATATCACAAGCATCTCCATCAATGGACAATTTTACAAGGATGATCCTTATATACTTGCTACTCAAGCAAAACAAGTGTTTTACACTGAGGATCTTCTTAATGGACCAAATTGGAGGGTCGTCCATAATATGGTGCATCGCGATATATGGGATCTACCCAGTGGTGGAGATAATATACAAGACCTGTTATTTCTGCAGGATAGTAACTCATCTAACTTCAACCTCACAGTTGATCTGGGAGATTTTGATCTAGTACATTTAGGTAATGAAAGAAATAGTCCTTTAATCATTCCAACGTACAGGAATGTTGGATTTGGTGCTCATGGAGAAGACGCCTTCATCGATGATGACGGGAGCCTTGAAGACGAAACAATTGATGATTATATGGATGAGGAGCCCACACAATCTGATAATGAAGGAAAAATCGATGACCATGAATCTGTTAGGTTCACCGACACTGATTCTGACTAGGGATAAAATAACATATTCGAACTACAACTCATAATTGTGTAAGCATGATTATTAAAATAATTAATATGATTGTAAAAAGTTGAACCACTTGATCATTCAATTTGACATTGAATTCTTTTTAGTTACTTGTATAATGTGTATTATTTTAGTTATGGCGGATGTCGAGGCACGATACCACGGAGATGACGCTGGAGGTGACCCACCGGAGCGACCCACCCATATTCCATCACAGTGCGAGGGATCAGGTATTTGTTATTAATTGTGCATACCTAAGCTTGATTAAATATTATGTTTATTGTATTGATATTTTTCTTTATTAATTGAAGTAGGAACTGCGAGAAAGAGGGGATCGAATAGGTCCCTAAGACTGCACGAGAAGATAGGCAGGGGTGGAGGCAGACCGATGGCTGTACAGTTTGATACGATTGGTACATGGCATGCGGTTGGTGAGAATGCTAGCCATCTCCCTTGTGATATTGGTAGCATGATCTGTGTCCACATGCCGCCCTATTATAAGTCATGGCGGGTTGTACCTCAACAGATCCGAGATAGAGTTGTGCAGGAGGTTTGCGTAAGTATCCATTTCCTCCAACTGTTGAATTAATGTCTTTAAGATTGAAATTTCTAAATATATGACTCATAAATTTATTAAATGTCTTTTAATGCAGTCCCACTTCGAGTTTCAGGGCATCTTTGAGGGTGATTGGGATAGAGTGCTCTCTAGTTTGATGCGGACTGCTACCGACTTGTACAGAGATTGGAAGGACAGGTTAAATAAGCATTTCTTAGAGCATGGAGGCGATCAATACCAAGAGTATGACTTGGATCGAGCTTGATGTTGTGTGCCTCGATCTGTCTCACCACAGACATGGCAGAGGTGTGTGGACTTCTTTGATGGTGACGAGTACAGGGTAAGTATGACATTTTATAGTATTATGTCAATATTTCATAATTAGTAAATTGTGAACATAAAAATTTAACTTTTTCCTTTTAATTTGCAGGAGTTGTCTGCGAGAAATACAAATAATAGAGTACAGAAGGTCGTGAATGACCGACATGGGTCAAAGTCTATTGCTGCACATCGCTTTGATAAGGTAATTTAATTTTTTTGTATCTTTTTTAAATGTATCCCCTTGTTAAATAGCATTACTACCCTTCATCCTTTTTTTTATTACAAAAATTGAATAGAGAAACAGAGATATTGGTGAGCTGCAGTTGGTTCTCAATAACTTTAGGGACCGACACACATATAGGTCGGGAGAGTGGGTGCATCCGATCCCTCAGGGGCAACATGTAAGTTATTTGAATTTCATATTTTAAATAAAATTTTACAAATATATCTTATAAGATAGATTTCTTATTGATTTTTTTTAATAATTTAAGGCGAGGATGACTGAGCTCATGACTCAGTATGTACAATTTAGTGTATCATCCACTAGTTTGCCTACGAATCTTGTATAGTTAGATGAGGTTGCCATCACCGATGAGGTGCTTGGCACTCGTCGAAGGTACAGGAAGGCTGTTGGGCGTGTACTTGCTGGTCAGTCTTATTATTCGATGGGGACTTCTAGCACGGGGATGAGCTCATAGACCGTGTCTCAGGTTAGTGAGTTGCAGGAGCAGTTACAACAGAGTCGGGAGCAGGTCGAGCAGAGCCAGCGGTTGATTCAAGAGCAACAGCAGCGACTTGATCAGTAGCAACAGTAGATTACACAGCAGTAGCAACAATAGCTTGGGACTTATCTTACTGAGATGAGCTCCATCCTTAGACAGCAAGGTATCGTCTTACCGCTGCTTCCATTTGCTGCTGCTACACCGCTTGGGCCAAGTAGATTTGCACCTGCAGCTGCCGCTCAGCCGCCACCGTCTTATTATCCTTGTTGCCAGGATGATGATGATGATGACGATGATGGTGTACCGTGATATTTACACGTCCTTGCTTCCCCATAGTATATTTTGTATATGTATCTTTATATTTTTTATGTATACACATTTACATGGATGATGCATATATAATTTATTCATAGAAATATTAACCATTGCTTTATGAGTATTAATTTTTTATGTTGGATTAAATTGTTAGATATTATTAATAATACTACTAATATATTATAATTGTATAATTTATATTAAATTAAATTTAAAAAAATTATCAAACAATTCAAGTTAATTAAAATAAAGAATATTTTAGATAATATGTTATTTGAAATATACGATAAGTTGAATTTAAATTTTTTTAAAAAAATTCAAAAAATCTTTAGCGGCAACATTGTTGTCGCTATAGGACAAAATGTCATCGCTAATGTCGCCGCTAAAGGTTTTGCTTTTAGCGACGACTTTGTCATCACTGAAAGTTAGATCTTCAGCAACGACAAAGTCGTCATTGAAAGTCAGATCTTCAATGATGATTTTGTTGTCGCTGAAAGTCAGATCTTCAACAATGACTTTTTTGCTTATAGCGACGACAAATGTCACCGCTAAAAATTAAATTTCAAAATTTTTTGAATTTTGAAATTGTTTTCTGCGACGACATTGTCATCGCAAAAGGTCGTACTTTTAGCGATGACTTTTTTAGCGGAGCTATATCGACGACATTTTTAGCGACGACCAAATACTTTTTAGCGACGGCAAATGTTGCTGCTAAAAGTCTTTTTTGCTGTAGTATTTTTAAAAGATAATTTAATTAAAAAATAAAATAAAATATTACTATTAATTATTCAAACAAGGGGTTACTTTTACACATGTAAATAAAATTTTCTTATGAAACATTCCTTCATAGAAATTAAGCAGAGGTAGACACAAAGTCACAATATTAAAAAAAGGAAAATAAGTAGAACTTGCAAATATGCAAATCTCTATATTCATATGTCTGTCTCTCCTTTTTGGAATAAGAAAAGTGCTTGGGATTGACATAGAATATTTTTATAAATTCCCATTAACCCACAGAACCATTTTACAGGAGACATACAATATTCTTCATTGTTCAGGGGGTAGTTATTCATATCATTTGACCAAATGAAGCAGATAAAACTATTGTTATATATTGACCAAACATTACAACTTCCTTTCAACATAAATTACAAGCAAGTGCAAATGACTACTTAATTCAAGACAATGATCTCAAGGGCGGTAGCAAATGGGAATCAAGTTAAGATGGACTTTTCTTCTCACTGTCGCACCGAAGGTCTCACTCATATCAAATTCTTCAAGCTTGATCCCTTCAGGAAGTTTCCAATCAAAATGATAAAGTAAGCTAGCAAGTGGCAGCTCCACAGTAGGTGTAGCAAATATGATTCCAGGACATATTCTCCTTCCGGCACCAAATGGTATGTATTCATAATTTGTACCTTTGTGATCAATTGGATTATCAAGAAATCTTTCTGGTTTGAATTTATCAGGTTCAATCCAATACATTGGATCTCTTGCAATGGACCAGAAATTGACAATTATCTTTGACTTTGCAGGTATTTCATACCCATTGATAGCACATTTCTCACTATTTTCTCTCGGAAGAAGCAATGGTGCAGGTGGATGTAGTCTCCAAGTTTCTCTGATAACTGACTTTAAATACTGCAGCTTGTGATGTTCTGACTCATCTACAACCCCTTTATCACCATATACTTTTCTTACCTCACGTTGGGCTTCTTGCATGATCTTTGGATTCTTCATTAATTCAGACATTGCCCAATCCACAGTCGTTGATGATGTTTCTGTCCCAGCACCGAAGATATCCTGGGAGTAGTATTAGATTGAAAACAAAAATTAGAATTGAAAATTAATATAATAAATATAACTCTTAATTAGGACTAGCAATGAACTGAGTCAAACTTTATTAAATTTATCTTGTAAACCACTTATTTATTTTTAACTTTACTTATAGATTGAGCCAATGAATTTATTTTTTGAACTCAACATTATTTGAGCTCAACTAGAACTCATAAGTCAAATAGAGTTCAGAATAATTTTTTTTTAAAAAAAAAACCACGAGTATTTGAAAATTTTCAAACAAAATTGTAAAAATACTCTTTGATAAGAATTTATATTTCTATTTCGCTGAAAAATAATGATATGTATAGTATTATGATTTACACGGCTTTCGTTCAATTAACACTCTGATCATCAACTTTTTAAATTGTACTAAGAAATGGAAAAACTCATCAATCACATATATTTGGAATCGACTAATTGTAAAATCATATGATTCCTACGGTTTGGGCACTTCGGAAAGTTTGTTTTCTACTTACAAAATCAAAATATATAGTTTCCAGGATGGAGCTATCTCAAAAAATCAATCTTCCATTAATTTATTTATTTTAAATGAGGAGAGTAACCCATATTGAACATCTAATTAGCCCGTTTCAAACAAGATCAACAGTTTAAAAATTCAAAAATTTTTCTTCTTTCCTTTTTTCTTTTTATCCTTGCGTTCCTTACAAACCCTTTCTCTTGAAAACAACAAAACAAGGTCAAATGTACGGAGTTTTTACATATTTTTAGATTTATTTTTGTCGATTTCTTTGTTTAAATTTGTTTTGAGTGGGTTGTTTACTTATGTTTTAGATGGACATGGGTATTTCGATTCCAATGTTTACCTTCTGCAATATTATACTGTTATTTGACCGTTCGTTCGCACAACCTTATTTATGCATATGATTTATAATATAATCGTTTATTAATATACTGGGAAAAGTTTTTTAATAAAATTTTGTGCATAAGTGAAAAATATTTGAATTTTTTTTAATATAAAACTATAAAGCGTCCAAAAAGTAACAATTATAATAACATAACGCGTAAGTTCTAAAGTCAAATAGCACTACAAATATTTATTCATTTGAGAATTATAATTTTAAGCATAGAGTTAAATAAGGGTCAAAATTTAAATTATAGAATTTTCTCCTTCAAGCATAAATACCAAGACATGTGAGGTAAAAACTTTAAAACACATGAAATGGCATTAACGCAGTAAAAAAATAATAAGTTGAAATAAGTACCATGCATGCAGATATCAGTAATGAATAAATTTCTTTCATTGTCTATGTACAGTTATTTACCCACAGTTTCATCCATATCAATAAATATATATATCAAATAGCTAGGCGGTACTAAGTCTAGAAATAAAATTTATATCAAATAACCTTGATTCTTTCAATTTAAGACATTGCGTTTGATATTGTTTTATATATTTACTTTTGCCATCTTTATTTTATTATTGGTTAGGGACTAAAAATTCATAAAATCTCTAATACACTATTGGGTAACACTGAGAACATTAGACTCTAAGAGATTGAGTGTTTATTGGATAATTAATTTTACCTTGATATCTGCAATTTTTTTTATCTGATTTATTCGCTTAAAAAATTGAAAATAAGTTATCTAACGGCAGGGTAATCAAACATAATATATATATATATATACATGCCTCTGGGGTTCACTTATAATGGATGATTAAAAACCATATCTTTATAAACATTATAAAATCCATACTTACCAAAATTTGCGTTAACACTAATATACTCTTTTGGATAGCAACTATTATCAAAATGAAACTTATATACTTCCACCAGTACTTAACGTAGCTTGTCAAAACATTAAAATTATCAGTAAATATAGTAGAAAAAATATTTAAAGATTGTATTCAGGGGCAAAGGCAGGGCAAAACCACTAAGGGGATTGGATTAAAATTTATTAAAAATTAATATAAAATTTTTAAATTTTTGAGGTTTAGATATAAATTTTTTATAAAAAAAGGAAACATGGGGAAAATTATGCAAAATTTCCTATTCTCCGGGTGGCTTTCGCCCCTAATTCTATTGGTCATGACTAAAAGGAAAAATGAAATATATATATTTTTTCAATAGCGATAGATAATATATAGTAAATTATTAAAAATTTCATATTTTTTATTAGTTATCTAACTAAATTGCTAATAGGAAAAGACTTAAATATTTTTATAAGGGCATCAATTTTTTATGCTTACTTTCTTGTTATTAATAATGCAAAAAAGGTGAAAAATGTTATATTCTATTTTTTATACAGTATCTAATGCATGAGTGAATTTATTTATTTAAATATATTAAGTTAAAATTTTAAATTTATTCCACTATCAATATAAAATATTTTATACTGTTAGTAAATAAGAAAAAGACACATTATTAAAAAAAAGTAATAATAATTATTAACATAAAAGGTAATAATAATTAATTACAAGTTTTCAATAATAGTAAAGAAAATTTAATGGTTCTTTATTGACAGGTCAATACATGGATGGATGATAGTGTAAAGTTTATTTACATTGATAATGAATTCAATTTAAATGCTTAAGTTAAATATAAAATACTTCACTGTGTATCCATCTTATAAGTCAAGATTTTTTTTTTCTACACAATTTGAATTAGTTTCAAATACAGATCTCTCAAAATAGGTTTCAAAACCATGTTAATAATCGGGTATAAATAAATATTAAAACAATTTAAAACAATGATTATAAGTAAACTTTCAAATTTTAACTACTTTTATCAAGAAGTTCATATAAGTTGGGGGAGGAAATATTTTTCTTAACAACAGATTTGTTTATTTTTCATAGGATACATATTTTATCAAAGAAAAATCTTATTTTCTTATATATAAATAAAGAAGTATTATGTATCTTTATACTTTATGATTAGAAAAATTGATCTCTAGAATACTGATTGTAGATAAAAATAATTTCATTTTTTTTGGTAGCAGCTATCTCCTATTTGAATAAAAGAAGTTGTTTCCATCAAATTTATTATATTTAATATTAAATAAATAAATTATTTTTTACTATTTGAAGATATTTTTCACCGAATTAAATAAATGGAGTATAATTAATCACACAAGATATATCTTGTAAAATAAAATACTAAATACCTTTTATCAAGAAGTTCATATATGTTAAAGCTGAGCTGGCATATATAGCGGATACGTTAATTAGAATGCATCTAAACGTAAACTTACGACAATAACCCCTTTAATATTGTCCCGAGTCAATGGAATTTCTAGGTGACTTTGCTGCTGAATCTTCAAAAGAGCATCAACTATATCCTGCTCTTCCTCGTTTCTCTTGACGTCATTTCTTTCTTTGTGATCCCTAATGATGTTTTCAAGAATCTTATCAACATCCTTGTGTATTTTCTGCACACGGGATCCAAACCTACCAATCATTTGAAGCACTTTGATGGAGGAATAGAGATCACCAATGGAAAATCCTTCAGTAAGCCTCACCATTTCTTCCAAACAGTTCAGAAACTTCTCTTGATCTCTGGCCTTCTTACCAAAAGCCGCTCTTGCGGTTATATCATTTGTGAGTGCATAGATTTGCCTTCTGAGATTTATAACAGATCCTTCACTTTCTGTCACTTTCTTGATGAGAGCTGAAACCTCCTCTTCTCTTATAAGCCTAAAAGATTGGACTCGCTTTGCAGTGAAAAGCTCTAAAGTGCAGATTTTCCGAAGCTGTCTCCATTGGCTTCCATGTGGAGAAAATATCAAGTCACTTCGATCATAAAACAAGATGTCAGTAGCAAATTGAGGAGATCTATTCGAAACAACGACATCATGTGTTTCGAAGATTTCTTTAACGATCTCCGGCGACGAGACTACAACGTTGGATATTTGTCCAAGCTGGAGATGCATTATGGGGCCATATTTCTTTGCCAAATCTCTTAAGATGTGATGAGGATGTTTTCCAATAACTTGGTGAATGTTTCCTATAAGAGGAAGTTTCGAGGGGCCTGGGGGCAAGTTTTTGGTTGATTTCTTGGAGTTGTAAGTGCTCCATAGCAGAAGGAGGATAAAATACCAAATTAATATTTTTTACGAAGCTTATTTCCGTTTTACTGTCTTTTCGAAACTTATTACCAAATTACGCACAGAGGCGGGAGGCGCCATTTGGATTGGCGCCTTATGGGCGGAGGCACCATCCAGAATGGCGCCTTTGGGGGCGCCATTCAAGGTGGCGCCCTCGGTCCATTTTTTCTAAATTTTTCTTTTAAAAATAATTAATTTTAATATCATTTGAAAATAAAAATTATAAAAATAAATAATATATGATTGTAATTCAAAATAAATTTTTGAAAATAAATTACTCATGTTATAATTATATTTGATGTCATATAAAAATATGTTAACTCCACTTTGATATCTAATACATAAATTTATTATAGGAATTAAATAAGAAAGTAGTTAATGATAATAATATAATGAATAAAAATAATAAATATTTAGTAAATAATTAAATATTATTTGAAAAATATAGGATCAATAAAGAATAATTACATAATTTATATTAATGTCTCTCAAATTTTGATGCAATCACACTTAATTTTTATCAATTTTTGAAATTATAAACTTCTAACGCTTGAAATTATATTATCACAAGTAATTATTTAATATGTTATTACACATAAGTAAATTTATTGAATTATTCAATAATATTCTTTATATACGAAGTTGAAGATTGTTAAAAATGAAAAGAAATATAATGTAATAAATATATTTTTCTTATTTTATATTTATTCCAATAATATTCTTGTCACTTTGTATTTATCTCAATAAAAATTTTTTTATTTTGTAACAGAGTAAATGCGAACTGACGAGGTTGAAGATAGCTGAAAATTTTAAAAAATGTGATTATTTCGTTTCAATAATCTTTTCATTTTGTAATGAAATCAAAATAGTAACATGAATTAGTTATTTTTTATTTCGTCAAAATGATAAAATATTTTGACAATGAGAGGGAAAAGTACCGATTAATTATTTTTTAAGAAATTATTATTCGTTTCATCGTTCCTTCGAAACATTTTATCGAAATAAGCACAGAAGATACACACAGCGATGGAGAGACGCCAAATGACATGTAGAGGTACGCTAGATGAAATGGCGTCGTTCGTGCTGAAGGGAAGGGACGCCAGGCGATATGGCACCTTTGGCCTATGGCACCATCGCTCCTTATTTCTAAGTTAATTAGCCGGTGACTGTGTTGACTGTGCACCTAAGAGACTTGAATTTTTGTGAAAGTATGATAATTAATATTATTTATTTACTTTCACACGATAAATAAAAAAAGAGTAGATAATTATAACAGTTGTGAAAGTATGATAATTAATAATATTAGTTATTATATTTGAGCGATGTCCTTGTCATCATTTTTTTAAAAAAATTAAATATTGCAATGATTTTGAAATTTATTATTATTTGTAATTATTCCTACGCAAGCAATTAAAAATGTCGTAGTAATTAAAATCATCCTAAATGTTGATGTTTGGCAATAAAGTAATAAAATCATCCTAAATGTTGATGTCTGGCAATAAAGTAGTAAGATAAATGTACATAAATATACAAAAGACATAGAAAAGAAAGCTAATGTCTACGTAAGTGATGTTCAGTCCCACATCCAGGATCGGTAATGTGGCGGCCGTATCTATTAACTCTCTGCACAGGCTCGGGAGTCACATCCCCGGTGTCTGTGTCTGCTCTACCTCCAGCTCCCGCTCTGCCTCCACCCCTGGCTCCCACTCTGCCTCCATCTCTACCTCTATCTACAAGCTCTGAGTCATCTGTCATCATGCCACCATGTGCTAATCCCTGATCCTGAGTATGCCAATCAAATACAGGACGATATAGCTACGATGGACCAGCATCATCAGAAGGAAAGGCGTAGAATGCAGATGAAACTCCTGGTACGTGTGGAAATGCCTGGAATGAGGATGGAACACCAGGAGGGAGCTGGTACATCTGGGATGACGACGGCCCATATAGTGCGGCCGGGAACATGGTGGAGGATGAAGGATTATCAGGTGTAGTAGGGTACATATGAGATAGGGCAGTAACATCAAGCCTCATCGTCATGGTCTCCTGGGCAATCGAAGGTGGAATCTGCTGCACTATCAAAGTGGACGGAACATCAGCCTGCGACGTATGCCGTGGAGCAGTGCGACATCGTCGGCGAGAGCGAGGCTGATCATGGTCACCCTCCGCAGGGTCTGGGATATGATGGGCCTGGGGAGCTGGCTCCACATGTAAGTCAATAATCACATGATCAACCTGCTGAATCGCATGAAGGATGGACTCCGTCGCTGATCTAAGCGCATCGAAGGTGAACACAGCCTGCCCCTCAGGGGTAGTGAAGTCCTGTAGTGAGGAAACCTCATCTACTTGTGCAAATTTTTGACAGTAAAGTTAGTTATAATACTAATGCATTTAAAGAAAATCAGATACAAAAAACTAGCACACAATATTACCACAAGGTCTAGCGCTCCCCCGACAGGTGTAATACATCGCCTGGTAACCCGTTTGTACCATGTCATGTAGTCGGAACGTGATCCTAGAACTAGGCGTGTCATCGGCTCGGCGGTAACGCACAAGTCTCGCCGGATATCCCAGAGTGCAATATACGGCTGATGGCAGATGTGCCACTCCTCGTCATGCCGACCGAACAAGTGAAGGCAGTGGACCTCCGCCACTTGTTTCGGTGGCTCTGGAATAGCCTGGCGTAGTCTAAACTGCCGCAAAACCTTATCAGGCTGGTGCCACTCGACAATCTGAAAGTGAATGAGCGGCACCACTGCTGTCCATGTGTCACTCCCGTCAAAGCAGTATTGAGGCAGTGATGCGGTGACCTCCTTAGTGTACGGGATCCAGGCGATCTGAAGTTACAAATTTGGTTTGTCATTTAAATACGATAATGGAATGGACAAAGCCCTGAAATACAGAAATCCATTATCCCCTACGTACCTAGTCAAGTCGAAGACGGTCCAGCACGTATCTATAATGGGGTAGGCTGTGTGCCGGACTATCCTGGAACGTCTTCTGATAGTGCCACCTGCCAGGTTCAATAACAAAGTTAAACAACTTCGTAGTAAACTTAATTATAAGTGAAAGTTGAAAAATTTTCTAACCTGCGCGCTAAGGGACCAATCCCTGCATCCACCTCTGGCATGTCTAAAACAGCTATCGCGGGGGTGATAGTGGGAAATCTATCCTAAGCCCAGAGCTGCAGTAGTAGGCAACAACCTCCTATCTCCCTGTAATCCGGAGCGGTGGCCTTGCAGAGCTCTCTGTACAGGTAGGCCAGGCAAGCAAACCCCCAACTGTACGTCCCAGCCTCATGTAAGTGTCCGATCAAGGGTAAGTGCATGAGGTGGACATATGTGCCGGAATGGTCTGGAAATAACGTCTCACCAATGAGTCGTAAAATATAAGCTCAGGCGAACCTCTGCACTGTCACCTCATCCGCATCATCTGGAAGATGAGTGAAATGCCTATCCAACCAACTCATCCTCAGTCGCCCCCCTCGGATGACATTCTCATCCACCGGTAACTGGAGTCCCAAGTACTCCTCTATCAAGGCTCCCCATCCCCACACAGTGGGCCCCGTCACTACTCGACCGTCAATGTGTAGGCTGAGCTGAAAAGCAACATCCTGCAGGGTAATAGTCGTCTCTCCCTATGGCATGTGAAAGGTGTGTATCTCCGGCCTCCACCTCTCTACAAGAGCATTGATCAACTGATGGTCGATCGACACAAACTCACACATCGCCAAGCCGTAAAAGCCTGCCTCTCGTAGAAAGGGGACAATCAACTCTGGCGGCTGCTGGTGATGGTAGTGATGAGCTCGTCGAATCCTAAGCACACGGTCAGGCTGCAAAAGAAAAAATAGCACCAATTATCACGTTTGACAATTCAGAAACAATTCATACTCGGATTAATTAAGGTATAACTATTTCCATACATGGCCTGCCCAAATCGACTGCGATATGTGTGAGGCTTGAGCGGTCAGCAGCGAAGGATCCCGTGGTCCAGGATCAACGCATCGGGATGTGGATGCCATCTGCCATGACAAGCATTATATTAGAATGAAATTTAAACACACACTAACTTAATGATGTTGTCCAATTTAAGTACAAATAATATATCTTAAATTTAAGGTGCAATATATATAAATAATATCATAAAATGTAAATAATAAAAAAGTTCACATTACTAGTAATGGGTTAACATATATATACATAATGATGTGCAATTTTACAACCGTTAAAAAAAATGCAGTGTGCGACCATTACACTTATGATATTGGTTAACATACTTTGAAGCATACATGCGAAAGTAAATAATAAAAATCAAGGTGTAGAAGGGCCTTCCTCCCCATGTAGTAGTGGGCAACGTCTATGATTATGTCCTTCCATCTTACAATGACCGCATTTTTGCTTTACACCGCTCTCTTGAGGCCAATCCATCTCATTTCTGATCCGGGTCGACTTTGGTCATCCCCTTGCACGTAATCTTCCATAATTTGGAACTAGGAGAGGAAATGGTGGTAGGTTATTCCATTGCGACCACTCCCCGATAGGCCACCACTTAGATTTGTAGCAATTCAGTAGTGTGTCAAGTCTGTATACAGCATCGACATATGGTTCCCAGGATATGTTGATTGAGGCACAAGCAGCAATAATATGAGCGCAAGGATACCTATATGCTTGGAATTGTCCACATTCACATTGCCCTTTGTCTAATAACACTTGGACGACCTTTCCATATGACCCCCTGGCCATATCAGGGCCCTCTACCACCTCAAACATAGTCCTTTGTCTATTATAAGCACGAACATGGTAAGAAGAAGCACGTGACTGGATAGTTGTAAGCTCCTGTCTGAATCTGCTTGCGTATCTGTGACATTGTTGTAAGTCAACGTGCGCTTCTTTTGCCCTTTCCACAAAGTACTTGACACATCCATAGTATGTTTGTTGGACAAGGCCTGTGATTGGCAGCTTCCTTAATCCTTTGAAGAGGCCATTGATGCACTCTACAATGTTAGTCGTCATATGACCATATCTTCTGCCTTCGTCATAAGCAAGCATCCACTTCTCGTTCGGAATAGCGGTCAACTTCTTGTGGATCTCCTCATTGACTTTGCTAAGATTGTCCAACCTCTCCATGGCCTTTTCCTAACTGGGCTCATACGCTGAACAGAAGGAGACAAATAGGTTAACCGGGTTGAACTACCAGGTGCACAAATTTATAGATAAAAGGTTCAACAAAGAAATTATGCTATAACACATACCAATCTTAAGGATAGCTTTCCTCACATTGTCATCCCTGCACTTCTTGCGAACGTTGCTGGCAATATGTCTGATACAATACCGGTGATAAGCATAAGGAGGCTGCCATCCCAGGCCTTCGGTGGCTACAGCATCTTTTATAGCTCGGTGCCGATCTGATATCAAGCATATTCCTTACTTGTTCGTGACATTTACCCGCAGTAATGCCAAAAACTAACTCCAGTTTTCATAGTTCTCCCTGTCAACAATGGCAAAGGCAAGAGGAAGGGGGCATTTGTTACCGTCCTGGGTCGCAGCAATCAGTAGCACGCCCCTGAACTTTCCATACAGATGCGTGCCATTAACTTGTATGAATTGCTTGCAGTAGGGAAATGTGGCAATGCATGGCTTGAAAGCCCAGAAAACTCAATTGAAAACATATTTCTACGGATCAACACGATTGTCAGCTGTGACAAATTCTTGGGACTCCAACTTGAACAGCGCCTGGTCACAGTAGCCTAAAATGTCCAACCATTTGGGGAGCACTTCATACGATTTATCCCAATCACCGTACACCTTGACAATTGCCTTTTGTTTCGCCTTCCATGCTTTCCTGTACGAAATCTTGTACCCGTACATGCCTTCCACCCTCTCTTGTATAAGCGAGATTGGAACATCTTGCTTCATTTTAATCATCTCCAGTATCAGGGAATTGATATACTCGGAGTCCAGAGACTTGTGGTCCTATGTCAAACTGGCATTAACACATGTGTGGGGCCCTGAAAATCTAGTAATGGTCCAAGTGTTACAATTCTTCAGTTTCGCCGCTCCGAGGTGGAAATTGCATTGGTCCCCAAATTTATCACACTTCACGCTTAATCTTCTAGTATCCGACTCCTCCACGTAATAACTGTGGTGCCTTCTGATGTGGTAATGCTTGGTTGCAGCAATTAAAGCCTCCTTGCAATCGAACTCTTGCCCAACCTGTAAGTCCTCCATGTCGTAATCATAGGTTGGTTTCATTATTTCTGGAAATTCATTTAGATTCCGTATGGCATCCCAATCAATGTGAGAGAAGACAGCAGCTTGGGGGACACCATATGATGTTTGTGTAGCATTACCACTCCTCACAAATCGCGTTGGTACACTGTCTCCAAGTGTAGTTGCACGTTCTTCGTCATCAGTGTCACGATCGTCACCACTACTGCAGGACACCTCATCGTCTTCAAAACCAGACTCTAGGTGGGCATCCATTAATACGGGATCGATAGATTCTTCCTGTACGACCGGCAAGGCACTTGATGAACCTATCAAAACATGTGGTGCATTTACCGGGAAAACACCTGCAACAGATGAGTCCAACGCAGGAGTATGACCATCAGAAATGTGGAACTCAAATCCACCTGTGTAAGAAGGGCCTTCCCGCACCATCAAACAACCAGTGTTGACGTAAGCCGCTGGATCCATGGGTGGTGCAGTTCTTGGAACTCTTTCGTCAAAACCAAGGTTGGCAACGCCCAATTCGGATGTGATCACGTCCACGTACAATTCCATGGCTGTCATCGTCGGATGTTGTTCGTAGCTTGCTATCGCACATGCCAAGTCTTCATCGTCGTCCAATTCGTATGCCATGTACTGAGCCTCTGTTTGATGCTGTGGAAACCTGTAAACAATCTTCCCCACAGCTTGATCTTCGCGAAGCTTCAGTCGGGCATGGATTCTCTCCCGCAAAACATCCATAGTGCTGCATCCTCTTAATTTCAATGCCTTTGGGGGAGGTCCATCGTATATTATCCCCATTGATCCCTCAACAATTGTACCATTTGAATATATAAACGCAATTAAACTTTTCTTCATCTTCTTACTTTTAGCTGCACAATACTCGCTGCACCCCCACAACTGACAGATAGTCTCATATACAAATTTTGTTCTCGTAAATGAGTATACTAGTATTTAATACTATAATTAAAAATGAACGCGATGTATTACTATTTTGCAAGGTATTCTGTTAATTCTACATAATAATAGGATTATTTTTTCGACCAAGCTAATGTTATTTCTTTTCCAAAGCTAATGTATTACACTATCTTTCTTATTTTTATGGTTTTTTTTCTCCGTTCACACCTACTACCAAATGGCAACCAAAATTATGTACACATTATTATTGCCAATACCTCCATATATATTTTAATTCTTCCTAAATAAACCAATGATACCTATATTTTTTTCAGGTATGTTTACTATTCTTCCATTTAGAATATCTACTATTTAAATGCAAAAAAGTCCAAATTTGTAATAACAATATCCTACTTTTTTAAGGCTTTTGGTTACATTCACATTTCCCAGGATCTTTTTTAGTACCTCTCTTATGATACATTAAGATTTCACATGAAAAAGTTCTCTAAATATAGCTTTCACCTAGGTTGTAAGACCTATATTTGGATATCCTTCTTTATCTCGTTTGTTATTCTTTTAATAGCACAACCTATCACATTACATATAAAGTCCTATGAAATTTTCATGAATCCTAACTTCACATCTTAAATCATAATTTTACATCATAAATCATAACAATCAATATAAAATAAATAAATATATATTATTAATATCATAATATTTTAAATAAATTTCCCTACCGATATAAAAAATATTTTCACTATGACTATATAAAAATTATAGTATAAGCATAAAATTCCTAAAAATACTAACCGATAAGTATTCGGAGAAGTAAACAGAAAAAAGCCTCTGCATGAAAGAAAAATTTGTTAGATAATTTAATAACTTCAATCTCTAGGTAAAAGTTATTAGATATTATTGTATCAATTAAAAAATTATGCAACAATCACGCTAAATTAAATATATTTTGTAAGATAATATATTAAAGGAATAAAAATAACAATATATATAAAATTTTATTGATGTATATCCAATTTAAAATATATTGTTTGAATTTTTATATTAAGAAAATATTAATGAATTTTAAAAGATAATTAATTTTTATTCTTAACTCATCTCATTAAAACTAAAATATATAGTTAGTTATTTCAATCAGCGTTTTTCATAACATGAATTTTTCAAAAAAATATATTTGATCATTAAAAATAATTTTATGTCAAAAATATGATATTATATTAAATTAATATTATTCAATATATTTCATTTCAACTTTTAATACAATTATTGAAGAAATAAAGAAGAAAATCATTTGCAAGGTACATGAAATGAAGAATAAATTATGTACGAACTGTAAACCCTCTGAGAACTTTCAGTTGATGTATTTTAAATTTAAAATATACTATTTAAAAATTATCATTAACAAAAATTTAAATATATTTATATAAATAATATTTAATTCAATCACTAACTTTTTTCTATAGATTATAATATGAAATTATTTATTTTTGTTAGAAAAAAGTATATTAAAGCTTCAATTCACTTAAAATATTATCATAAATTATAAAATTTAATTAATGATTGTAAAAAAAATATTGTTAATAACATGTTAGTTTTCTAAAAAATACAATATGTTAAAGTTTCAATTTTTTCTAAATCCTAGATCATCACTTCACATTATAAGTCATAATAATCAAAATAAATTAAAAATTATAATATAAATGTAAAAAATCTACAAATATTAACCAGTAAAAATCATAAACTATCACAGATCACATATATTTATACAAATTTTTTCTAAATCGTAGATCATCATTTCCCATCACAAATCATAATAATCAACATGAAATATAAATTATAATATACATACAGAAATTATAAAAATACTAACCAGTAAAAAATATAAACTATCACATATCATATAAATTTGTATAAATCTTTTCTAAGTCCTAGATCACCATTTCACATCATAAATCATAATAATTAACATAAAATAAATATTATAATATAAATACAAAAATTATCAAAATTTAAGCAAATAAAATTTATAAATTATAACAGAAATTTCTTTCTAACTCCTAAATCATCATTTCATATCATAAATCATAATAATTAATTTAAAAAAAATATAACATAATAATAAAAATTATAAATATACTAACCAAGCAAGAATTGACTGGGATGAGATTTGCTCCAAAGCAAAAAATTCTTCCGAATGAAATGCACAAAATAAAGAACAGATGATGCTTTATGAACGGACTGCGGCTGCAAGTTTTGCGAACAAAGAAGAGAAGCAGAGCGACTGCGTAATGATTTCTGAGTGAGAGGGTTTGAGTGAGGAGGGACGGCTGTGAAATGGCTTCTAAGAGGGTTTGAGTGAGGAGGGAGGAGCGGGGAGGGGGATATATAGGGGAGGAGGTGCCTGATGAAATGGCGCCTCCCAATTCAAAATTCAAACATATGGCGCCCAGGGCGCCTTTTGAAATGGCGCCTTCCATACGGAGGGCGCTAGTTTGAATGGCGCCTCCCGCATGGAGGGCGCCACTTCAAAAGGCGCCTCCAAGGGGGAGGACGCCATTCTGAATGGCGCCTCCAACCCCTTCGGGCGCCATTTTGAATGGCGCCCTGCGTATTTTGGTAAATTATTTCTAAACTATTGTAAAACGGTAAATTATTTTGAAAATATGCGTAATTCGGTATTTTACCTGCAAAAGGAAGAAGCAAAAGAAGGTGAAGGAAACAAAATAAGATATTTGAAGCTCCATGATAATTACTTTAAAGCTATGAAGTGGTTTGAGATCTGGCGACAAGGAAGTTGGAAGTTGTATTTATGAAATCTTGAAACATGCGACAAAAATATCTACGGACCTTATCTTCCTTATCTTTAAGTGAGTGAAGGAGAAGAAATAGATATTCATGCGTTAGAACTTAGAAGTTATAAATATCTGGGCATTCATGAAAAGATAAATTTCTGGGCAAAAATATATATTTTTTATTTTTACATTAGCTTAGTTTTTACATTCATCTAATTAAAAAAATAAAAAATTTATAATATTTATTATCTTAAATATTAAATAATGTATTTTTAATACATCTAAATCTCATAAAATTAATAACTAACTTTTTTTAACACAAATAAAAGCTCGTAGTATAATTAAAAAAATATGAGTGTTTCTCCCCACCAAAATGATTATTTTGGACTCGACTAATTGACAATGGGATAACAATTTGTTATAAAATTAATAACGCTTAAGAAATAGTAAAATAAAGAGATAAAGAATATGAAGGAGAATTATAAGAAGGAGGCTAATATTTGATTCAACTGTATCCGGAATGATTCATACAACTCATATGTATAGGGCAAATTGATCAAACATTACAATTTTATAATAATGATTCATAAATAGAATTAAAAAATAATAATTGAGTATAATAAGAATATAACATTTGATCTAATAATTTATTATAATTGGAACTATAATGTTTGACCTATGAATATCGACATTTAATAAATTTAATAATTATTTATAATACTTCTCCTTGAATATCTATATAAAGGAATACTTAATTATAATACGTAATAAGATACTGTCTCATTAAAAACTTTGCAAGGAAAAATCCAATGGGACAAAAATCATGGCGAAAGAAAAAAGAGTATGGTACATATTAACTATCTCTCATGATGACATAAATTAAGATCTTTAAGTCAAAAAACTCCAGTTTTATGTACAGATTTTCAAATATAGCAATAGGAAGTGTCTTAATAAACAAATTTGTTAGATTATCACTTAAATGGATTTGTCAAATATTTATATCACCATTCTTTTGAATGTACCCTTTCTTTCAATTAAGTGATACATGCAACATTATCTTCATACAAGATAGTCGAGATTGTTTTTCCAAAATATAAACCACATGTCTCTCATATGTATTGAATTATAGATGTCAACTAAACACATTCCTTACTTGCCTTATGTATTGCTAAAATTTCTGAATGATTAGACAATATGGTTGTTATAGTTTATTTCATAAACTACCATGAAATAGTTGTACCTCCACATGTAAATAAATAAACCATTTGTGATTTACCATTATGAGGGTCAAATAGATATCTTACATCTGCATAACCAATTACATCTGACTTGGGTACATTTGTGTAGAATAAACCTATATCCATCGTACCTTTAAGATAGCAAAGTGCATGGTTAACTCCATCCAATACCTTCGTATAGGTGAAGAACTATATCTTGCTAATAAATTAATAGCAAATAATATATCAAGTTATGTATGACTTGCAAGATACATTAGTGCTCCAATTAGACTAAGATATGGTACTTTAGAATCAAGTAGTTCTTCATCTTTTTCTCGAGGTCTAAAAGGACCTTTATTCACATTTGGTGATCTTAGGATGCACTATAGATGTAATTTGTCCATATAAAATTGTTTCAGCACCTTTGCTATATAAGTTTTTTTATGTATAAAAATTACATTCTTTAAATGTTCAATTTGTAATCCAAGGCAAAGCTTTGTTCTTCCTAGATCCTTCATATCAAATTCTTTCTTTAAAAAATTTATAACTTTTTAAAGCTCTTCAAGAGTTCCAATAATATTTAAGTCATTGATATAAATAGCAATTATGACAAACTCATTCACATATCTTTTTATAAAAACACATGGACAACTAGGGTCATTTTTGTATCCTTCCTTTAATAAATATTCACATAGGAAACTATTTACCATATGCATCCAAATTATTTCAATCTATAAAAGGATTTGTTGAATTTAATTGAGTAGTGTTCTCAAGAATCTAAATTGTATGATTCAGGAAAATTAAAACCTTTAGAGAGTTTTATATAAATATCATTATCTAGTGAACCATACAAATAGGCTATAACAACATCCATTAGATGCAAATTGAGTCATTCATACATTGCCAAACTAATTAAATACCAGAAAGTAGTTACATCCACCATAGGTGAGTATGTCTCTTCATAATCAATGTTAGGTCTTTGTGAAAACCCTTGAGCAATAAGTCATGCCTTATATCTTATAATTTCACCAATCTTATTTCATTTTCACACAAAAACCCATTTATTTCCAACTAGTTTTACACCTTCTCGTGTACGGACTACATGTTTGAAAACTTTTCTCTTTGCAAGTGAGTTTAATTCTGACTCGATCACATCTTTCCATTTTGACTAATCATCTTTATCTAAATTTTTTAACAAAATTTGGCTAATGATCCTTATTATCATTTATTATATCGTATGCTACATTATATGCAAAAACATTTTCAATATTGACTTCATTACAATTCTATCATATTCCATTCATGATATAATTTATTAAGATCTCTTTACTTTTAATAATTTTAGGTACCTAAGTTTCTTCTGGAACTAAAATGGTATTTTTGTTTGGGGACTCTTCTGGAGTCACCATATTTACATCCTTAATTTTGTCATTTAGGTTCTTAGCTCCTTTTCTTTTCTTTTCTTTTTTTTAAGGATACATGTTTCATATGTGCATTAGACTCATTTGCAATAGTAGATTACCCGATAGGGATATCAACTTTAATTAGAATATTAATAGTTGGTATATGTGATTTGGTCACTCTTTTTTTGTAAGTGAATGCATTTGGCAATTTATTAGAAAAATTTTAAAAATGAATTGTCTTTTTAATTTTTAATTCACATTTTTTTGTACAAGAATCAAGGTGAGATAATGATAATTCATTTTAACTAATTTCTTTTTCCAATTGCTTATTTTCTCCCCCTAATGTTAGAAAAATTAATTCATCAAAATGACAATCGACAAATCTAACTGTGAATAAATCCCCTGTGGATGGTTTAAAATATTTTATTATAGGTGGAGATTTATATCTAACATATATTCCTAAGCTTTATTGAAGATCCATTTTAGTATGTTATGGTGGAGTAATTAGAACATACACTGCACATCAAAAAATCCTTTGATGGGAAATATTAGATTATTGATAAAAAACCAATTATAAAAGGGATGACTTATAATAAATTGTTGGTTTGATGCGAATTAGTGCTATAGCATGCAAAATTGCATGTCTCTAAGTAGAAACTAAAGGTTTCGATTTCATAAGTAATAGTCTTGTAATTAATTAAAGATACTTGATAAATGATTCTGTAAGACCATTTTATGTATAAACATGTGCTGTAAGATGTTCAACATTAATTCCAATAAACATACAATTATTATTGAAAGATTAAGAAGTAAATTCACTAGCATTATCAAATCATATTTTCTTAATTGGATAATCAAGAAAATGTGTTTACAATTGAATCAATTGTGCAAGTAATCTTGTAAATGCTAGATTGCGAGATGATAATAAAGACACATGTGACCATTTAGTTAATGTATCAATTAAAATCATAAAAATATCTAAATGGTACATATGATTGGTGAATCGGTCCACAAATATCATCTTGTATATGTTTCAAAATGTAAAAAATTTACTCTCAAATTTTGCTAGTAATGGTTGAATAATCAACTTTCCTTGAGAATAAGTAGCATATGAAAAATTTTTAGATTGAAGAATCTATTGGCTCTTCAACAAATGCCCACATGAATTTTTAATTATTTTTTACATCATAATTGATTTGGGATGGCCCAACCGATTATGCCAAATAATAAACTTATTATAATCTATAAACTTCCAGTTTACAATAGGATTTGTTTCAATTGCACTAATATATGTGTAGTACAAACCAGAGGAAAATGCAAGTAATTTTTCAAGTATGCATTTGTTACTTGAGATTATACCAGTGATATAAAGACATTCAATATTTTCTTCATTTTTTATCTCAATATGATATTCATTTTAATGGATATATTTAAATTTTAATAAGTTTATATGAGATTTAATATAAGATAATGCATTATAAATGTGTAATTTTGTTCCTCTAGGTAACAAAACATTAGCTTTTTCAAAGCTTGCAATTAAATTTGTAATAGTATTAACATTTATTGTGTTAGTAAACCTCTTAAAGTATTAAATTATAGCTTTAAGGAAATGAAGGAAGTAAAAACCTTATACCTATGTAGAGTTTTATTTACATACAATATAGGTAAATTAAAATTGACCCAAATTGTCCTCTTTGTAGTAAGTATTCAATGAATATCAAACTTTTGTCTTTCAACATATCCAACAACTTTAATTCACAAGATATGGCCTAGGTAGGCTTTTAATTGAATGGTTAACATATAATTTTGAATCAATAACTTTAGCAAAGAAATTAATTTACACTTAAAATACTTAACAATATCTTATTTGCTAGATTTTAGGCATATCAATTTTGACATAGATGCACCTTATGTCTATATATGTCTAAACTACAAAGATAAATTGAATGTTGCTTTATTATGAAGTGAAAATGCATAACTACAAAGGTGAATGAATGCGACTACAACAATTATGGCAATAATTATAGTAATAGGATTCATTCTCTATCATGTCATATTTTCCATATAATCATTAAAATTCACAATAGTGGAAAGCCAATAACCCACGATGAAAACTCAAAACTAATAAAAGCATTCTAATCTTTGGTTACCCTTAGCTAGCAATATAGATTATGTTTCAATAAAGTTCAAAGGATACAAATGAGTGCCCAAATTACTCCATGTAGGTAAATATATACATTACTTTGTAAGAAAACATGATTTTTATATCAAGGCACTAATTTGGCATTTATTGGTAACTATCATGAATTAATGTCATCTTGACAATTATAATAAGATAATGATTAAGTCTATGCTTTATGCATGCTAATCCAAAAAATATAGTCACGTGGTATATGCAAAGATAATGACTGCTATATGCTTTGATTAATGTTGTATGCAAATAAGGAACCTTTTAGATCCATTAATCAAATAAGGAGACTATCAGATCCTTTAATCAAATAACACCTTGTATATAAATTCTAATTAGCCATTGTTATATATAAATTCTAACAAGCTTCTTTTGTAAAAAGGAAACAAGTCATATGGTCTAATCAATAAAGGAGAGGCAAAGTTATGATCATTATAATTTTGTCTAGTTAGCCTTATAATATATTCAGCTGAGAAAATGTCTTCAAGAGATTAAGCTGATCACTTTTTATAAAATGAAAACATTTGTTTTTCCTTTTTTAGAGAATAAGAATCTCAAATTATTCAAATAGAACAAAAGAAAGGGGATCATAATCTCAACAATTCTTATAGGAAAATAAGAGCTTAAGAAAGCAATCATACCTTCAAAATGAGATAGCAAAAACTTTAGAAAGCAAACTTAGGAAAGCAATCATAGTGGTAACATGTTATAAAATTAATAAACACTTAAGAAACAATAAAAGAAAGAGATAAAGGATATAAAGGAGAATTATAAGAAAGAGGAGAATATTTGATTTAACTATATTTGGAATGATTTATACAACTCATATTTATAGGATAAATTAATTAAACATTACAATTTCATAATAATGATTCATAAATAGAATTAAAACCCAATAATTAACTATAATAAGAATGTAACATTTAATCTAATAATTAACCATAATTGGAAATATAACATCTAGCCTATAGACATCTACATTCAATAAACTTAATAATTATTCGTAACACAGTTAATTTACTCCTTTAATTCCAAATGCATAAAAATAAGGACCTATCCTTAGTTAGTCATTGAAAATGTCATGATCTGGTACCTTAGTATTAGATATTATTTTAGGTTTTTTTTTGTTATGTTCAGGGTTAGAATTTAAATTTATATGGGTATGAATTAAGTAGATTATTATGCCACTTTTTGGGTTTACCATTATTAAAAATTAAAAATATATAAATTAATTTAATTCAAATTATGTAACATGTATGTTTGTAGGGGTGGTTATATAAATAATACCACAACCTTGAAAAGAAAATGTAATATTTAATTTGCATAATTTGAATATGGGAATATAATTATCATTTGAACACATAATTTTTTCTCTTTCACTTTTTCCAATATAATCAACAAGAAAAATTGTTTTATTATTTTTATTCCTCTTAATTTTCTCCTAAGATGAAAATATTTGCATTCTTATTTTCTTTCATTCGCCTACCAATTCTTTCTAATTTTCATTCTTCTCCATTTTTGCTTTTATTTTACAAGAACATCAATAAACATTGTCATCTAAACATCAAGCAACAACAAAACTAATGCATGTTATGGAATGGCATCATTTTTGAAATTATGAGAAAAATTAAAGGTGTTAATTTTTGTAAACAACTAACTTTTCTTTTCTTTGAAAATTTTAGATGTTGGTTTCTAAAATCACCAATGTCAAAAGGAAATCTAAGATGCTAGTTGTCAATATAAATGTCCTCTAAAAATATTACAAACATCTAGTTGGAAAATGTAGAAAGTTAACATATTAGTTTTGTATTAAATCGACATTTAAATATATGATAATTTAAGCTTACTAGGAAAACAAAGAAACTTAAAATATCAATTTTAAAGCTCACCGTCATCTAAAGATATTTTAAACATTTGATTAGGAAATATAAAAAGTTAACACCTCAATTTTGACTAAACCAACATTTATAAGTATGACAACTATCAACTTACTAGAAAAATGAGAAAAATTAAAATGTTAGTTTTAGAATTCACCATTGTCTAAAGATACTTCAAATGTCTAGTTAGGGAAATGTAAAATATTACTACATCAATTTTATATATAACCCATATAGGTATGGCAACTGCAATTGCCAACTTACTTGGAAAAGGAGATTATGTAAGATGTTAATTTTATGATAATGATCAATGTCAAAGGTTTTGCAAAATGCTTATAATTTAACTCTCATTCTTCATTTGAAATATCTTTGCAATATCTTTGCTTTCATTTTCATCAAAAAAGTTTGGATGGAAGAGTAGAATAAGTCACCCATCCTTGTTGCACATTTAAAGATGTTGAAAATCTTGTTGAAGCACTTCTAATCATTCTTTGATATCTTCTTTGTTCACATATTAGTAAATCCTTACTTGTTGAAGCACTTCTAGTCATTCTTTGATATTAGAAAATGCTTAGAATTGCTTCCACATGATTCATAACATTTTTGAATGTATAGTAAGGATGGGTGAATTATCCAAATATCCCACCTAAACTCTTATGATGTTAACAAAGGATAATGTATTATTAAGATATAGGGTTTGAATCGAGAGAAATAGAGCTTTATTCATGAGAATTGACAATAAGGATAAGTTAAATTTCCACTATTTTGAGGATTTAGATATGCTTATATATGTTTGTAAATTTAGTGTAGGTTATTTATTGTAAGTGATAGTAATTTGGGCTATCTATTACTATAGTTATATGGAAAGAAATGAATTCTTTTAATATGTTTTCATAATTATTTGTCTTCTTTATCATTTATTTGTACATTTTTAAAATGGCAGATGCTGTTTGTATGATTGCTATTAGATTGGAAATAATGTAACTTGTTTAAAAAAATTTCCCTAAAGAAAAGACATCAATGCTTTCATATAAAACTAACATCTTAATCTATACTAAACTCTAAGATGGTTACTCATAATTGAATTGTTGATAATGTAATTTCTATAAAAAAAAATTTCCTATAGAAAAGATGTTGGGATTTTTACTAATAATTGACATCTTAATTTACAATAAACTTATAATTAGTAACATTTATATATTTGTTATTAGCTTGCAAATAGTGTAAGTTATATAAAAAAATTCCTTAACAAAAAGACATTGATATTTTACAAACAAATAACATCTTAATAAATTATAACATTGATTTTTTTTAGTAACCAATGTGTAAAACTATACATTACACATTGAATTTCTAATTAACTAATGTTAAACCTATTTATTAGGATGATTTCATCTTAATTTAGATGATTGTGTTTTATTTGAAGCTGATGTATCATACCTAAATGCACTCTAGCTGTTAGTTTGTAATAAATAATTAATATATAAAGTAAAATGATATTACCCTACATTGCTATGTTAACACCAATAGAATCATAAAAAGACTAATAGAAGAATGAAATAGAAGACTAAAATGCTGAAGTGTTATTTGTAGACTTAGGATTCTTCAATCATAGAGCTCTTTTAGGCCTAAGAACTCTAAAAGAATTGTGAAACACAAATTTTTCATCAACCTTTCTTGTATGACATGGTATACTCATCAAATATCTTGACTCTACCCTTCTATGATTTTTATCCTAATATTTTTATTCTATGTATGTCATGTTGTTTGGGATCTATCTTGTGCTTACAAGATCTTTAGCTTAGGATGATTAAAGTTAAGATTTAAATGTACTAGTGATATCTTTCTGATGTTATGTTAGCTCATGAATATGTACCATAACCTTATGTACGAAATAAATTACATACAAAATCTTGCATATAAATGTATCGATTTGTTTAAGTTTTGGGTTTTGCTTGGAAAATCTTCAACCATGGATGATTAGGGTTGTAGTTTTGATGTATTGGTAGTATCTTTTTTTATGTTTTTTTAGCTTATGAATATGCATTATAACCTTATGTATGAAATAAACTACATACAAAAGCATGCATATAAATGCATAAATGTGTTTAGGTTTTGGATTTATGTTGAGAATATGTAAAATTTCAAATGATATAGGATTTGTGATGTGAATCAAATTAATAGATCATCCTAAAATTCAGAAACCAAATCGAAAAAGAATAGTCACAAACACTCCAGAAGACAAAGAATGGGATTGATAAGAAATAAAGAACATACTACAAAGGATGAAAATACTTTGATAAATGCAAAAGAATTATGCCACAAAGATTGAATTCTTTGATAAGTGAAGATAAATGTCACAAAGGTTAAATCCCTTTAATAAATCACATGTTTATTTAAGAAATTAAGACAAACACACTTTTATAAAGAAGGCTTTAGCTAATTCTTTATCACAAATGATCTAAATCTTTTGTTTATAAAGAATAATTCTTCTTATATAGCACTCTAAAATCCTAATTGAATGAAGCCCAAAACTAATAACAATATGTTAAATAGTTCTAGGTAAATAGCTAAAAATAATAGGCTAGAGTTACTAATAAATAAAAGACCCAATGTGTCTCAAAATATAACAAAACATAATAAAATGCAAACTAAAGCCTTAAATGGCCCAAATTGGACTTAACTTCACTCTATGGTTGGAATGCATATATTCTACTTATTTAGCTTTTCTAAGCTTTCCTTTCATACATCCAAGCCCTTAGAATTGACTTGTGAACCACATTATTAATTCTCCTATATAGCTCTTTGTAGTTGCCTCCCGTAGGATTGTATCCAATGATTCCACCCAAGAGGAGGTAAACTAGGTTTTAGAATTTTACCACTTTTAAAAAATCATGTTCAATTTTATAATGATTTTCACAAACCAATTTTTATTTGCAAATAATAGGCAAATGATTAACCAATGCAATAATCAAACTTAAATCAATTAAGAATAATGATTCAACAATTTCATCAAGCAAAATAGAGCATTATGTAGAAAATGAAAAGAGATAAGGATAGACAAGATCTATTATAATAATTTATAGTGGTTCAACTTTGAAGATCAAACACCCCCAAGGAGTACATGACTTGGATTTTGCAAGAATCCACTCTCTATTCAAGTTAAATTGAGCACTTGAAAAAGCTTTTACAATATCTAACTTGAATACAAGCCAATCGCTTTAAGTTTCCTCACTCAAAGAACATTTTATCAAAAGAATCCACACTTTTAAAAATCTTAGGGATACCTTACCCTAAAATGTATGAAATAAGTATTTATAGTTAGTAAAATAAGCTCACAAACTCTTAAAGTTTGATTACACAATGAAAAGGTAGAAAAGGAAATTTAAATTTGGTTGGTTCAAAGTACTTAAATCATTAGATAGCAAGAAGTTGAGAGAAGTGCCTCAATGTAACAGTGCAAGTTTTGAATATATGTTTAAAATGGAGGTCAAAGCTTTAGTTGGAAACCCTTGTTATCTATGATGCACTTAAAAGAGCTATTATAAACACATTAGCATTCAAGGAATCACTTTGTGAAGGGATTCTTGAGCTTTTGAAAATTTGAAAATTTGAAAGGCAAAATGCTTCTCCTTGCACAAGAAAGTTATTATAACAAACAAAGTGTTTCCTTAGAGACAAACTTTTATTTTGAAAATAAAGCAATAGGAAATGCTTTGCGAAATGCTTATCAAGGTAATTCTAGAAAGAGGAAGTGCTTTACAAAGTTATTCTCCCTTCCATAATTTCTTTTCATAAAATAGCTTATTTTCAAAATAATTTTTGAAAACTTTGTAACCACCTTAAAAACTTTAAACATTTTATGCAAAAATATTTTATGAAAATGATTTTATGGTGAAAAATAAGAGTAATTTTATCCCAAATTTTTGCTTCCAATTCATAAAGTAAGTTTTGACACATTTTTGTTTTTGAAACACTTTCTCTAATTTGTCATTTTAACTTTTCATATTATAACTAATCATCATTTGTGTCATAATCAAAATTGTAACACAAGATTAAAATTTTTATGACTATTCTACTAAGCCACAGAAATATTAGTTGCATGGTCACATGGTATAAGTGAGTGTGGCAAGGAAATTGTTGCAGAAAAAAATCCTATAGCATAAATGATTTATTTTTCTTTTTGGGCCATGGGTAAACCCATGGCTAATAGATTCTTCAAACCATGAGTATAAATGTGGTAAGAAAAGTACATCCATGGCTAGCAACTTATATTGTTACAAATAGAATCATGGAAAAAAATAAAATTATTATAAAAAATAATTTAGCTAACTAAAATAATTTTTATATATCGAAATTGAATTAATTATCTAGCCAATTTAATCAAGTACTATCCTATCATTTTGTTTGCACATTTATTAAAACATGTTAATGCATATATCAAAATAGTGTAAATTATTTAAATTTTATCCATTTAAAAGTTGCTAATTGCATTTACAGGGAATCAAACTTGAATCTCTAACTTAAAGAATGTCAAGTCTTACCATCATGCTAGTTTGCATTTTTGATATTATTATATAATATGTTTTATATAATAATAACTAAAAATTATACTCATGTGCTACTAATTATATAATAATAAAATATTACATAAATATATATGATAAAAGTATACTAATGTTAAAAAGCTTTATGATTTTATTTTAAAAATTATTTTGTATAGACTAAATATTCATTTGTTTTGTCACTAATTTTATTTGTATCAAATTTGTTCTTTACATATTTATTAATATCAATTTTATCTTTATAAATAAATAATTATTTAATTTTGACCTTTTATTAATATTTTTATTAATTATTATCAATTGATTTATTACAAAATAAAGAAAAAAATTTATATCTTTGGAGTAATTTTTTCTTTTTTCTAAAAATTTCTTTAGTAAATATTGAATTACATGAAATAAATATCCATATAAATCATAACTTTAAATTATCATGCATTTTTAAATTTTAGTTATAAATTAAAATTAAAATTATTATAAATTATTTACTTTTAATTTTTATTTATAATACATATTTTTTACATTCATAGATATAAGTTAAATCATTTTATCCTTTACAAATTTTTAATATTAATTTCATCTCTTATATATATTATTTATATTTAATATTCATCCTTCTATTTATCAAGTTGTTAACCTATTAATAAAATTATAAATAATGGATTAAATTAATTAAATTATTATTTAAAATAAAAAAATTAATACAAAATATCTGTGACAAACGAAATTGATATAATTAAAATTAATAAAGGATGAAAATAAAATTTTAGACTTTTCTATATATATCATCCCTTTAAATATAATTTACTTAAAAAATTTATATTATAATTTAATTATTATTAAATTATATATAATTTTATGTAATTATTATTTTCAATTTTTTAAGAAAATTTTTGTTAATATCATAATGATAAATATAAAACTTGTTACCACATATGCCACAAATCATATTATTCATATATAATATAATCATTTTAGTATCTTCATAATATATATATATATATATATATATATATATATATATATATATATATATATATATATATATATATATATATATATATCTTCTTTATCAAGATATTTTTTAAGAATAATGTAATGTGATAAAAATATTTTTATAATATTTTGTACCTTAAATGAACCATTTTTTAAGCAATATTTTAAAAATTAGATTGAACAATGAATTGAAAAAATTGTTGTATATGTGTGTATTATATATATGTATAAGTGAATCCTATTAATTTTTAATTTTAGTATATAAAGAATTTAAATTCATTAAATAATTATATAACAACTTTTAATATATTGTAATATTTATTTTGTTGATGTATATTAATTTTATTATGTAAATTTAATTGATAAAAAATTAAATAATTATTTATTATTTTTGAAAAATTGTTATATTCTAATAGATATTAAATTTGATACATATATAATTAAAAATTCTTAGAAGTTTAATAGTTAAGGTCTTTCTTATATATCGTAAATTTTGAGATTTAACTTCTATCTCTATTATTTAAAAAACTAATAAATGCCCATAACTATATAATTTATGAGTAGTCTTATATTATTACATACATTTTATGAATTAATTCATTGAAAATGCTAAGTTCTACAACTTTTTTATTTTGTTGATTAGAGGTTAATCAATTAATTAAATAAATTGTTTATCAAATTCCTAAAATAATTTTTCACTTGGTCAACTAGTTAAAGGTCTCTAATTTAAGTGATAAATTAACTATTTACCAAATACTTACAACATATAAATATTTATATTTTTTTATTGTCTATTATATTACAACATACTACACTTATTGTAAATAGTCTTTTTGTTATGTATAGTTACTACAAAAATAGTACATTTGACTATGATTTTATCCATAAAATTAATTCGTGGCAAAAATAATACTTTGTTACGAATAAATTTGTCCTACTTATATGATAGAACAAGTAATACTTTATCATAAAAAATATGTTTCTGTAATTTAATCTATGGCATAAGTGATGATTTGCCACAAGGAATGTGTTCTTATATTTTGGTTTGTGTGGCACAAGTAATATCCTTCTATCCATCTTCATCTCTTTATTTTTATTCAGTTACATGATCAATAGACATGTTTCAAGAAAAGACTAAGGACAAAGTATAAATTTTGGTTGAGAAAAATAGTAGTGGCTCTACTCTTTATAAGTTCCATTTGTTCCTAGTTGCTTGAGTGTTTGGTGACTTAAATTCTATATTTGAAATAATGCATTTTTCTATAGCAGGTGTGGTTTTGTCAAGTGAGTACAGGCTTTATCATTCATTCTTAATGAAAGAACTCGAGGATTTCAAAATTTACAAAAAAGTAGAGCTTAAAATCCAAGTAATTGTAGCATCTACCTTCTTCACTAGTCAATATATTATATACCACACTTATCAATTTGAGAGTTCGTATCTAACAGTGCCACTCGGAAGTAGAGCATTAACAAAACAAAGAAGGATATTGTTGGAAAAGGGGTGGAATCCGAATCTATAGGACCATCAGAGAGGCAGTTGCATTTTTGACAGGTTAATATATTATATAATGTACTAGTTCAATCTACTGGATTACAGAATAGAATGAATATAACTGACCTTATGATATTTAGTGTCATTGTTGATTGGAAATAGGCTGCTATCAAAATAGAGAAGGATATTGTAACATTTTCATCAACTGATATTGTGAGGACCAAAATGCCATCTACAAAGTACTTCAGCAACGCATTTGAATGTAGCAACTTTGGCTAGCCAGCCATAGGCCATCATGGAAACCAAGGTAAAATTTAAAAAATTTAAAACAACTACAATTCAATTCATTTGTAGTTAAAGGTTTAATTTAAGCATAGTTCTTCCATACTGAAAATAAAAGTTGGGTTATGGATATCTTGAGTAAATAATAATTTTTGAAACATTCAATTTTTTGGTCATTAAATTCAAGGGTTGTGATAATTTAATTGGTAACTTATTTAATTAGTCAACTAAATTTATTACAAAAAACCCATAATATCTTATTATTAACAAATTTTTCCATCTTTTACCATACATTATGTATTTATTCAAAATTTTGCTTCCTTTATTAACATTAGAGGAAAATTTTAATTTCTTTGTTATATTTGAATCAAATATTAATATAATTTAAAATATAAATATAATTTCTTAAAATTATATTAAATATTAAATGAAATATTTATTACTTTTATAAATATGGTTAGTTCTTATAATAATTTTAAGATTAGTGAAGTTAGTAAAGGAGTCTTACATTTTATTTTTCATACATGAACTCTCCCCCAAATTCCATTTCTTCTTAAAAAAATAAAGAAGATTAAATTATATTTATGGTGAAAAAAATAATTAATTATTATTTTTAAAAGTGATAATTATTATATTTTAAAATTTTATAAATGGAATCATTTGTTTTTTTATTTTTATAATATTTTTAATAGAAATTAGAAGTAATTATTTTTATCGCACTAAAAAGTATATATCTTAATTCTTTAGTATATAATTTGAATTTTATTCAACACATAAAAAATTATCCAACATACTAATAAAAAAAATTGAATTTAATCAATTTCTATAAACATCAAAATTCATGCCTATTTTATATTTTATTATATAATCATGAATAATTGTATAATTATCATATTATATTAATATGAATGATTTATTTTATCAAATATATATTTGATATATAAAAGTAATTGAAAATATATTAAAAGTATTAAATAGATAAAAATAAAATCATTACATGTATCTTCATAATTTATTAGTCATAATGGAATGATGAATGAGACATCATTAAACTTTCTTTTAATTTTATTTATTTTCATATTTTTGAATTCACTAAATAAGTTTTTCTATAATCAAATATTTAATAAATATCATAATCATTTAAAAATGTAAATATAAAAATTTTAATCAAATATAATTTTAGAAAAAATAAATCTAATTACATAGATTTTATATGAAGTCATATATTAAGATAAGAATAATTTTTAATAATTATTTTAAGTAAAATTTAATCTTAATTTATTTTATAAAATTTTATATTATTAATATCTGTTAATTGAGTTTCAGATATTATATTGGATATAATGAATCCTATGCTCTCATTTTCACTTATTGTCCTATATTTTAATTATTTTTTAAGTTTATTTTTATAAAATTTTACACTAATCATATAATATATTTTTAATATTATTAATGAACAAGAAGTTAGGTCATTAAAAAATAAAAATAACTAAAAATTTTATTAAATATAAAAAAGTTGTAACAATTTTTAATAATACACTAAGAGATATTACAAAATTTTATTATATTATTTTAAGATGTTAAAATAAAAAATTTTATGGCATAAATTGACTTTTAGTTTTCAAAATTTAAATTGATTTATTGATGTTATAAATAAAATAATTTTATACTATTATTTATCATGCATTTTACATTATTAAAAATTAGTAAATTATTTTTACTAAAAATAACAATTTATGATTATGTTTATTTTTTTAATAATATGAGACCTATTAATAATAGAGTATATAAAATTCTAATATTAATATTACTAAATAATCATATTTTTACGGTATTTTATATCACAAGCTAATGAACATTTTATAGAATGTAAATTAAGAAAAAAATTGTGTAAACTATTTAGTGAAAATAAAAAAAATATTATATCTAATTTGTTAATGTGTGTGATTAGTAAATATAAAAAGTAAGTGAGGTAAAACAAATATTTTACTATCTTATTTAGGTAATAAATAGTGTGGGTCTAACAAAATAATACAAGTAACAAATATTTATGATTATTGTCAATTGGGGTATCAATACCCAGACTTTTAGTTTAGGGTATTATAAAATTATCCTTAATTTAACCATCAATGATTAGAGCATATGTGTGTGTAAGCCATAATTTGAAATTAATGGTACATTTTGGTCTTTGTAACTATAATTTTTTATGACAAGTTCATATTTTTCCACAATTTTATTTTTTGTGTGTTTGCAATTTAAACCATATAAAAATGTGTGATTTTTAATTTCATTAGTTTGCTTTATGTTTACAATTTACTTAGCTTCAATTTTGGTTTAAAAGAGAATGTCGTATTGTTTAATATATTAAAAAAGGAGAAAAAAATCTTAATATATTATTATGTCCTTTTAAAATATTAAAATACTCTCATATAATAAAAATAAAATTTTATGAAAAAAATATGGGATAAAAAAGAAATGACTAGTAATTTAAATAAAATAAAATAAACAAATTTTGTGTGAAAATATTGAGAAAAATAATTACTATGATGGCAGCGTAAGAATAGAGATGGTGAATAGTTAGGAAAGGATAGAATTGAAGTGTTTAAAGATTAAGTATAGTTAGGATTAAATAATAGAGTGTGGAGGAAATTTATGAAACTTTTACAATTTTGTCCTTGACCCATTACCCTTTTTTATCCCCACCCCCTTTTTAGCCATCTTTCATTATTTCCCCTAACCAAAACTCCTAACAATGCTTATTTTCTTTCTCTTTTCTTCTACTTCTCCTCTTAGCTAGCAAGGAGTATTGATCCAAGTAAAATTTTATGCTATCTCTCCTAGATAAGGCAAAATTTAATTAATACTTCAATCTTTTGAAAGATTCCCTCTTCATTCTCCTTGAGTTTATGATGATTGAGGGTTTCAATTTAAGAAAAGGAAATTTGAAACCTTAACTTCAAATTTAATGACTTTGGATGTTTAGGATCAATCAAGACACAAAATTCTCCACCTAGCATCTCTCCTATACAAGGTAGGTAGTTTTCTACTAAAATCTTAACCTAAATCTACCATTTTAGTTTAGAATTGATATTGTAAGGTTTTTTATGAGTAAGTTTTGAAATAGTTTTATATTTTAATATTGAAGTTAAATTGATGGGCTTTGTTATTTGAGAGTTGTTAATACAGGTTTTAAAAGTTTAGTGATGGTATTGCATAAAAGAAGTGGATAATGGTAATGTTGCAAAAATCTGCAACATGAAGTGATAGTCAACTATTATACAATAGTATGTTTAAATTACATATTAAAGGCAAGGTCATTACATGTTTGATTTGTAACTGTTACATGACATTGGATGACATATTCTTATTGTATGAAAATTTAAATAATTTATTAGATTTATATAGAGGGTAAGACCTTGTTCAATACATGAATATTATTACTATTATGACAAAATGAATAAAGTGCTAGCTAAAGTACTTGTACTATTACAATAAATGATTCAATATTGAATGTTCTTAATGGTGTTAGGGAAGATGATATATATAGTATGAGTTGTTACACCAAATCCATGTGCTCTATTTGCGAAAGAACAAGGTGGACTTTGGAAGAATAAGGTTAGATTTATGAGAGGATAAAATTGATTTGGGGTCACAAAGAAATTTATATGCTTTATTTTATTTTAAGTTATGCTTTTTATCAAATATTGCATCATTGTGAATGAATTCTAAACTCTTAAATATGATGGTATTAATGCAAAGAATTAAACCCTTCGATTGATTATGATATTATGTAACATGTCGTATAACCTTGTTTGTAATTTATTATTATGTATGATCATAGTTGGCTTTTGATAGATAATTTTTTCATCCAAATCTCTTCCTTCTTCCTTGATGGAGTTATGAGAGTATAGTTATCTTTTGTGATTTAGAAACCTAGAGGTTTCCCTTAAAAGATTTATTTGCAAACCTTTTATTCTAGCATAGTTAAAATTTTTCATTTTCATATACTCATTAAGTTTAGAAACTCACACAAACACACACACACACACACACACACACTTTTACTCTTTTCTTTAGGAACTTCTTTTTAGTTGTCTAGTTGTTATCAATAGGATAGAAGTGGGCTTATTTGAGATTTTTTATGTTAGGGATGGTTGGAGTTATTGTATACAACATCATACTTTCTCATTTCTTAATGGATCTTGTGAAAAGAAAAATTACTTATTTTTATTTTTTTTAAAAAGTATGATTGCATAAATAAAATGTAGAATTAGATGCATGCATAAAAAAGCTGCTAGATAGTTAAATTTATTGTCTTTCTACACTAATCACATGCCCGGAAATAAATCATAACAAAGGTAGAATTAGAACATGTTTTAGGGAATATGGGTATGTTTTATTTGAAAATATTAGTATAGAAGTTTCTAATTATTTAAGTGAATAACTTGAGAAATTGAGCCCCTAATAGTAAGCTAACAAGTAATCAAAAGGGGGCATAGTCGAACTTATTGTTGTCTTCTCTTGAGCCTCAATCTTTAGGCTACTTTTAACCTTGAGTAGCTAAGGACGATTAAGGTGAGTACCCTTATGTTAATTTGTTATAATATTTCAATAAATGAGAAACTTTAATATAAATAATAAGTGTATTTGAAATGAATTAGTGAAAGTTATTCATTTTGGAAATAAATGATACTTGTTCTTTGTATTTCTACTATTTAGGAAAGATGATCAAATAAATGCTAGTGTGTACATAAATTGTGCAAAGTGTTCTTACTTATGCATATTTTATCCACACTTAAAATTTGAAAAAGTTAATCTAATGCTTACTAATATGTATAAATCTGGTGGCTTAATCACTTATCAGTACCATAATTTTTAGGCCTTTTATGACATTTAAGATGATATAACAATTAATTTGAATCATAAACCAAGTTAAGTATTAAAGCAGAAAGATTTATGAATGGGTTGATTTAAGGGTATAGTAATTTCCTAGTTCATTCTCATAAGTTGGGTAGGCACTAGAATAGGTCACCTTAAATTATATAAAGTAGTGTAGATTCACACTTTAAGCAAGTGGACTTTTACATGTACTACAATAAAGTCAATATCAATGGATGGAATATCAAAGTGGAGGGTAGTAGTGATAGAAAATCCTAGCTACTTTATAAGGATATAGTACAAATCCTATTAAGCAATGTTAGAGTGCAGAGTGCCTTATGGGGGCACGTGCAAAATAAGAGCCCACAAGCCTTATAACCTTACAACCATATGCACGATCAAGTTAGGTACTACCAAGAGCCATCTACATACTTACTTAGCCTAAAAGGTGACCAAAGTAGAATTCATGTTCAAAGATCCATTAATTTGTAAACAATAAAATGGTGAGTGCGAGTTTGGTAATTTATTATCTTAATGGTGAACTACGAGAATTTGAGGGACTGTAAGTGTGTAAGTGAAAGTGATTAAGTTAACCTCTAAGAGATTTGGTGAGGCATGTGAAAATGGTAAAGTAGTATAACTTGGTCAATCAGATAGTCATGGAGTTTATGTTTTTAAATTGTTATGGTAGATGAGTAGACAAAAAGACCCATTAATACGAAAATAAGAACTATAAAATGTGCTATCATAAGGGTAAGGTAAAATTATTAGAAAAGATAATAAATTTATGTAATATTCCTTGGGAAATTAAAATAACTAAAATATATTTCATAAGGAAGTAATTAATTAAATTTGGTAGGGAAAATTTTAAAATAAAAGTTTAATGTAGAATGAATAAATTCTAATAAAGAAAGTGTGAATGAGATATTGTGAAAAAGAGAATTAATTAATTAAATAAGTTTGAGTAAAACTTTAAGGCAAATAAATATAAGTTGTTTCAATTGGCTTAAAATGAAGAATTCAAAAGGTTTAATTGAAGAAAAATGTATTTGATGAAAAGATTAAAAGTTATAAATGTTTTAAGGTGGGTATATGAATATGGAGGAGGTTTAGGAGGAATTATTGAAAATAGCTTTACCTTTCTATAAAACTTAAATTTCAACCTATAATTCTTATTTCTCTACCTATTTCCCAAAAACCCTAATTCCTTCTTCACTCTCCTTTTCTCCTCCTTTTCCATCAATCAGGCTAGAAGGGAATTGATCTTTATCAAATTATTCATAATCAAGGTAAGGACATCTAAACTATCATTAATCTTAAGCTTTTCTTCCATTTTTCTTAAGATTTGGCAAAGCTTCAATTTTAAGCATAAAAAGGAAATTGAACCTTAATATCAAACTTGTTAATTTTGGATTATTAGGGATAAAAAGCTACAATTCAACCTTTAAAATCCTCCTCCATATAAGGTTAGTGGAAATTCACCTAAGCTTTAATTAAATCCATTCTTTTATTTAGAATTGATATTTATAGAGTTTTTGATTAATAGGATTAAAATGTTGATGTATGTTTTAATAATGGTGTTAAATTGGTGGGTTTTTCTATTCAAGAATAATAATGGTGAGATTTGAAGGTTTAATGATGTTATGGTATGATAAATATGAGATTCAGGTGTGAAAAGTTGTAAATAAATAATAATTTTGTAGGAAAATATGCAAATCACAATGGCAAAGTTAGACTATGTTCAACATAATTACTCTTTAGGCTAACATAATTGACTATGCTCTTTAAGATTACTTTTTGGATAGACATAGCTGACTATGCTCTTTAAGATTACTTTTTGGATAGACATAGTTAACTATACTTAGCTAGAATTGCTCTCTAAGTTCATATAGTCAATTATAGGTGATAAATTTATTTTTTGCATAGGCTTATTGGCTTGCAGTATTCCTTTATTTCCATTTATGCCATTTAAGTAAATTTACTTAGGTGACAACATTAGTAGAAAATCAATTCACAAGCTTACTGATAGCAGTTTTTTTAATGGCTATGATTTGTAAAAGGGAAAATATAACTAGAAGATGATGTTTGCATGAGATAATTTGTAGTTATGGTATAAATTTGCGAAATTAGAAAAGGAACCCCATAGTGCAAATATAATTAATAAACTTCATGAAAATAACTTCTTATATCCTATAAAGCTTTTAAGTTTCAAAAAATTAAAATGATAAATTTAAATTAATTAGCCCATTCCACTTTCTTTTGCATAATAATTTTTTACAATAATTAATTTATAGTTTAGTACAAAACAAAATTTTGATAATATAAAATGATAAAATTGAAAAAAAAAACACCTTGCATGTATAATACACTAATAGAGCAAGAAAATTATCTTAATAGAAACTCAATAATGAAATCGGATAAAATTTGGCTAAACCGTAAATATAGATTTAAGGTATATTTCTCTAGATTTTTTGTAAAACTTATGTTAGCCATTAGTATGGGTCAAAATATCATAAAAAGCCTAACATTAGATTTGGAAAAAAATTTTGTTTAATGGGAAATAAGGGGTTTATGTAGCTAAAAAATGAGATCGATAGCTTGAAAATCTAAGGACTAAGCCCTAATTTAAAATAAATTATTTTGATTTATTTAGGCTAACTTGGTTCAAAGTTTTAGGTCCCAAATATTAATTTTAAACCAAAAATTTTAGATAAAAAAATGAGGCTGAAATTTGTAGAAGAAGCCTTAGTAATTTGGTAAAAAAAATACAAACTAAGGGCATTTGTTTGCAAGCTTTTCTAGGCAATTTATTTGACTAATTTTTATTGGATTTGGACAATTATCCTCTGATTTAAGGTCTAGCTAGTTGTGCCCATGTGCTGGTTATCATTAAAGGAATTTTACAAAAATTTGAAATTAGAAAGCTTATGTTGGAAGCTTTAGCAAATTAGGGTTTTATATATAAGGTCTTTGGGTTCAAAATTTTGGACATTTTCTACCCATTTTTCCTAGTAAAAATATGATACACTCCAGCTTCTTCACAAGGGTTTTCAATTCTCCAATACATCTCAAAGGGTTTTCTAACTAGTTTCTTCAATTCTATCAAGGTAACCTAGGGTTTTTTTTCCATCTTTTTTCAAGTTTTCATGGTCATTTTCTCTCTTAAATTTCTAATATTTGATTTATTTTAATAGAGTTATTCTTAAGCTACTCTCAAAGATATTTGAAAGGTTAAGGACTTAAAAGGTTAAGATAAGTGGCAGTTATTCCTTATTCTATTAAGTTTTCCATGAAAGTTGAAGAAATTTGATGATTTTGGCTATATTAGAAGAGAAACTAAGATATGGTGTTGTATTTTTCTTATTTTAATATTGTATAAATATTGATATGAAGATATAATATTGGTGTTATGATTTTGAAGTGAGTAAGAGATCATTTATTAGGTTTTTCCTTAGAAAATTGCTATAGGAAAGTGTAGGAAGAAAATTTTGTCAAGAAGGTTTAAGGATATGTTTCTATGTGCTCTTTAAATTCATGGTTAGAAATTATTAAAAATTCAAATTTTGGTTTTTTAATGTTACAAATGATGTTAGGATATGTGAGGAAAAATCTAGGAATTTTTAGAAAATTTTAGAGTTAAGAAAATTGTAATGGAATGGCCTTTCGTTAAAATGGCTTGAGATAGTTTGGTGCCATTTGAACCCTAATTTGATTGAGAAAAATTAAAGTAATTGATGTTCTAGACATAAGATGTTAGTAACCTTGTATAGAAATTTGGTAGCAATTGGAGTTAATTTGAATGCTAAAAAAGGTCTTTTATCACAATAACTCCAAATCTATCCAATTTTGGCAATTCTATGATATTAGTTTTGTATAAATAGTACAATTACAAAATTTTGAGAAATAATTGATTTTTTTCATTACTTAATATGTTAGGAATATTGTATCAAATTTTAGTAATGATTAGAAGTAGTTTAAATGCTTAAAGGAGGCATGGAATGTAATTTCCCTTATGCTATGTTGTTTTGAATTTTCCTATTTAGGTTCTATGTGAATTGTGCCCATGGGAACAAAATAATGCAATTAAATTGATGTTTAATGCATAATATTATGTTAGAAATGTTAGGACAAATTTTGGTAAAATTTTGAATTAATCTAGAAGCTCTAAAGAACTCCAAACCATGATACACACATGCAATTGACAATGTATTTATTTCAAATTCTTTTAGGAAATGTTGAAAGGAATTTGAATGTATACAAATGTTGATAATGTTGAAATCATATTGACAACCATTATTATGGGCTATATGTTTCTAATAGTGTGGATAAAAAGATTGTATATGCTAACCTTGAGTATAATAATACATGATCAAGGGAGTTGAACATATTAGAATTGAAAGCTTTGCTAAAAGCTATTTTAAAGAGTTAAATATCAATATTGGTTTCATTAGAAAATTTTGGCATTGTCATTGAAATATTGTTAAAAGATAACAAAATATAAATGTATATAAGAATAGCTAGGTTTATGGCATAATGGGTATTTTGATCATACCTAATGAATTTGAAATGAGTAATTAATGTTACAGTTGACATCTTATCATTACTCACTCTATACATGAATTATGAGAAGGAGACTTATATCTTTTACAGAGAAAGAGAGGAATGATAAAGGTTAGAAGGATAAGGTTAGAGGCTTAATGTCTAGAATGGTGGGAGATAAGGTTAGATCGAAGATATAAGAAGAAACTTATATTCCAACTGTTGTCATTCATTAAAGTAATATATGTCAGCATTATATAGAAAAACTATAATAGATATAGTAGAGTTAAATTAGATTAATACTTCTCTTATATCGATATTTTACATTACTTATTATTATGTTTTTGACTTATTATGATGAGAATCCCTTAAGAAAGGAAAGGTATAGCCACTCACTGGGTATATTAATACTCATATTCTTTATTGTTAATATTTTATTTACAAATTTTAAGCATGGTTCACCTAAGGATGACTAATATTTGCATAAAAACCCTTTTGAGACTATAGGGTACTTTCCTAGTCATATTTCAGTATAGATTTCATATGATTGCATTGGGTCCTCATACTAACTATTTTATAGATCTCAAAAGACTAAATTCTAAGTCAAATCCTTTTATAATAAATCCTATCTTGCCTAATCATCCATAGGAGAATATAATGAGTAGTTCTAGTTCAGTAAATATGCCCACTCCTCTGTCTTCCCCATCTATAGAAATGGCTTTTAAGGAAGACTTAGATTGGCAATAAAATGGATCAACCTAGAGATTTTCTTCCTTTTATTTTAGTATATATATATATATTAATTTTAGTATCTTTGTGAAATTTTAGAATCTTTTCATATATGTTAATTATATTTTAATTTTCAAATGCATGTGCAGAAAAATTTATTTTCCATAAATGTCTATTGTTATCAATAGTAAAGTTAAACAGTGAAGAGTTAAAAGCATTTTGTAAGCTTGTAAAGACATTTTGCTAATAGATTGATACTAATAAAATTTTTTTACACTAGTTATGATGCCCAAAATTACGTCATGACAAAGTTAGTATTAGAACATAGTCTAGGATAGTCATTACAATAGACTCCAAAAAGGGTTCAGTTAGAATATGGAATCTATGAAATATTGAAGAAAGAATAAATATTAGTTATGGTAAATCCATGAAGCTTAATAGGTATCTTTCTTATTTCTTTCTCTAGAAAAGTAATATTTGCTAATTAAAATAATTTGATAGAATTATAGCTAGAAAAAGGTTAACTTGAGCTAAAGTGCCTTAAAGACTAACTAGGACGCATCCAAAGGTACCTGAGCACAAAGCTTGTAGGAATATACCCCTCAAAAAGTTTGTATAGAGTAGAAAGAGAACAACTTGAAGCTCCAGCTTAGGGTTATGATGTTACAATAGACTTTTGAAAAAGTCTTAACTTAAACATAACAACTTCTTGTTCCACTTCCAGCTTCACCAATACTGAGGCAACGATGGTTATAATAGTTATAAATAGTGCATGAGTTTCAAAAATTGAAGCCTTAAAATAAAATGGTACAAATCTAACAATGAATCTCTATCAATTTGTAAATTAGATAGAAAGAACTTGTAAGTTATTAAGATGCAATGAAAACATAATGGTGGAATTAATAGGTGACCAATTAGAGGATTTGGCCCATTTCTGGTACATTCATAATATCGAATCGATAGTTGCTGCTAATGAATCAATGACCTGGAAGTAATTTTAAGATGAATTAATGTATAAATTTCTACCACTAAGTGTCCGTGAGGCTAAAGCTTGTGAATTTGAAAGATTAACCCAGGGATCTATAATGGTAGCATAATGCGATGCATAATTCACCCACTTATCCTGATATGTAGAACATTTAGTACGTATAGAGAAAGTAAGGGTAAATTGATAATAGAAAGAACTTGTAAATGAATATCTATCAATTAGTAAATTAGATAGAAAGAACTTGTAAGTTATTAAGATGCAGTGAAAACATGATGGTGGAATTAGTGGGTGACCAATTAAAGCATGTGGCCTATTTCTGGTATATTCATAATATCGAACTGATAGTCGCAATAATAAATCAATGACTTGGAAGCAATTTTAAGATGAATTGATGTATAGATTTCTACCACAAATGTTTGTGAGGCTAAGGCCTATGAATTTGAAAGATTGAGCTAGGGATTTATAATGGTGGCATAATGCGATGCACAATTCACCAGCTTGTCCTAATATGTAGAACATTTAGTACTTATAGAGAAAGCAAGGATTAATTGATGATCTTTAAGATCATTTTTATGATTGAATGGATGTTTCAAATGGAACAACATATAAGTAAGCCTTCGATCAAGCAATCAAAATAATGTATAAGTAAGCCCTAGATTAGGCAATCAAAGTAGAAAACATACCAAGGAAATGCAAAGTAAGGAAGCAAGTAGAAGAAAGAGGAAAGAAAAATTATAAGAAGGACGAAGTAGAAGAATAAGGAAAATGGTAGTTGCTCAGAATATGCTAACCAAAAATATGTAAACAAGCAAAAATAAATTCCCTAATTAAAGAAATTTCCAAGGAAGAACTCCAAGTAATAGAATGGAAGTGGGTCATAATATGCCTATAAGAGCTTCTCATTTCCAATTCTGTCTAATAGAGCTCCTCATTGTCAATGATGTAATCTTAGTCATTTTAGGCTATGCAGATCATGTCTCAGATGTAGACAAATGGGACATCAAGATTTTAAGTATCTAACTGCCTAATAAAGAAGTAATATTACCACCCAAAATACAACAATAGCAAAACTGCCAATAACATTAAATAAGAAGAATAAAAGGAAGGAGTTAACTAGGACCCAAGTAAAAGTATTTACTATAACATATCAGGAGGCCCAAGCTTTTAATGCCATTATGATGGATAATATATTAGTTGAAGCTTTTCTAGTAAAAAAGTCATTTGATCCTAATGCTACACATTCATTTATATCTAGAAATTTAATGGTTAAACTTTCGAAACTATTAGATGAATTAGATAAACCCTTACAAGTGATACAACAGTAAAAAAGGTTATTCTTGGATCTCACAATGTTAAAGGGTGTAAGATATGGATAAATGAATATTTTACTTTGGTTGATTTGATTATGCTAGAGATAGAGGATTATGACATAATTTTGGGAATGGACTAGTTATCAAAATATCATACTTGTGCTAACTGCTATCACAAAACTGTAACTCAACAATTAAAGGGGAGAAAAATTCAAATCTTCCAAAGTGAAAAGTAAGTAAGAATGCCTACTTTCGTGCCATTCATGAAAGTTCAAAAATTGGTAGATAAAAGGTGTATTGTGTGGATCACTTCAATAAAGGAAGTTGAAAAGGGAAAGGTGGGAATAAACGAAGTTTTTATAGTAAAGGAATTTCTTGATTTTTTTGGAAGACTTACCAGGATTACCACCACACCAGGAAATTGAATTTATAATTGAAACCATTTCCATAATAGATCTATCTTTATAGCACCTTATTAGATGGCACTAGCAAAATTAAAAGAATTAAAAAAGCAATTGCAAGATTTATTATATAAAGGTTTTGTATAACCAATACATCATCATAGGGAGTGTTAGTATTATTTGTCAAGAAGAAGGATGGTACGTTACAGTTATGTATTGAATACAAATAGTTAAACAAGCTCACTATTAAAAATAAGTATCCTTTATCACAAATAAATGATTTGTTTGATCAGTTACAAGAATCACAATATTTTTTAAAAATCTACTTGCAATGACTTAAATATAAACATACTCAAATAGAAAAATATCTATGGAAAATTAGAAGAAAATTTTGCTTTCACCAATAAACCTTTTCTTTATGATTGCTATAACTATTAAATTGTCATGTGCTTATTTTTTCCTTTTACAATTTGTAATGGTTTTATTGCATGCTAACATATAGCGATGCAAATCTTAAGGTATTATTTAATCTTACATCTAAATTATATGGAATTAATGTAATGAGAAATATGGCTTCTATCTCAATTGAATTGTTATATATTACATTTGCTAAATATAAGATTGTGTGTTATAATATAAAATTATACATTGCTTTCCATTTCATTTAAGGTGTGTATGTATATTAAAATTAGAGTATTTTATTTCATTATATATTTTGAATTGGGAGTAGTGTAGTAAGAATTGTTCTATGAAGCTAGATAGAATATAACGGTGCATAGAGGGGAATAAGCGGGAGTACAGAGCTGAATGAGCATTTTTAGAAGGCCAAGATCTTATAACATTAGATATTTAATAAAATCAATGTGATATATAAAATATAACATATCAAATCTTAAAAGAACTTAACATTGAATACTATTTTTTAACATCAGTTACTTAGTAATAATTGACATCTCTAACTTAACATCTAACTTGACCGACTTGTATGTTCCATGAAGAAATGATCATGGTTTAGTTGATAAAGGAATCAACATTATTTTATTTTTTCACGTCAGTTATATAATTGATATCATAACATATTTATAATGATATTCAATAAAATGTTGGCTGAATACCGATGTGTAAATTGCTAAACACATGACATATATTAACAATTCTATAGTTCTGTCACCATTGATTTTAGGTTAAAAATAATACTTTTTGTATATGATTTGAAAAAAAATTGTACTTTATGTGATTTGAGTATTACATTAATTAATAGGTTATTTATCATTATTTTTAGTATTTATATCTTTTAATTTTTTTATTTAAGTAATTATTATTTTATTATATTCTATAATAAAAAAACTAGGTAATTTTTTAATAAAATTTTTTTGAAAAAAATAGTTTCTATTAGATTTTGAAAAAAAGGAATAATTTTTTTTCCAATTAATGGGATAATTTAAAAAGAATTATTTTATTCACATTTATTTTTATTGAAAATCCATTAGGAAGTTTGTTAACTATCATTTTTAGGAAATCTTTTGTTGAAAAAAAATTATTGGTGATGAAATTTTCAACAAACAATTGAATTTTTTTATTTTTAATGGATTTTTTATTAGAAATAATATTTTTTATTTCTTTCTTTTTTTTTTTTAGAAGTGGCATTTTACTACAAATGGTCCCAATTACTTAAACATCCCTTACCAAAAAGTTTAAGGTGACAAAAGACAAGGTAGTTATAATCAATTTGTCCTTCTTTTTCTCAAAATCTTCATAAAAACTTTTTTTTATAGTATTTAACAAGCTCTTGTACAGACCTCAATCATACCCCATTATTTTAGTTATATTGGTGCAATGGTTTGTTATGCCATAAAGAACTTTAGAATCTAGTGACTAATTTTGATTTTAAAATAACCATTTTAAGTAAGGATGACAAAATTGTCCAGACTTATCAGATCTTACCTAACCTAGTGGGTATTGGACTTGATAGGTCTGATCTAATTGGAACCCATCCTATATTATTCAACTTTGGGTCTAACCCTGTCAGACTTAATTTATTTTTGGGTCCAAATGGAAACTTGATTTGAGTTGCACCCCCTCCTTCCTTTGTTTGTTCATGTAGGTAGAACTCCCAAAAATTTTAGGGATTTCATTCTCAAATCTACTTTAGAGCATCAATTCTCTTGCTTTGCCACCTCTTCATAAAATGTTTGTTCCTCTCTCACATTAGAAGTTTATATCTTTGGATTTTTTATCCCAACTCATTGAAATCTTCATTCAAGCTTTACTGGGATTATATTATGAGTATAAAGAAAAAGTTGCTACTTTTACTCTGACTATGAATGTGTGTGAGTAAAGAAATGTAAATAGTTGCTTAGACCTTTTTACTTTTTAAAGCTATTAGGCAATACAATTAATATGTAGTTGACATTGCATATGTCACTATTTCTAACCAAATTCCAGTTGCTTTAGTGAATCTTGTGAGTGCCTATTTCTTTCCTTCCTTTGTTTCCTTGCTAGCTATTTATTTGTTAGCATATTGATCACTTAGTTGTTCTTTTAGTTTGTATGGCTGTTTTTCTATGAAGTTTCTGACTTATAGTGATTAAGAATTTTGGGTGCCTAATTTTGTTCTTAGTTACAATAATGTTGATCTATTGTTTGTCATTATAATTTTATCATAATTAGATGTAGTCATATGATGACATGCTCTTGCAAACATATGTTCCTATTTAGTTTTAGATTGTCCCCTGCTCAATAAGGCATTATTCATTAATGAAAAAAGTGTAAGAAAATATTATGAAAAATGACAATGTAATATAATGCAACGGTAGTTTAGAAATAGAAGACAACCTTGCTAATTTTTGTAATAGATCCATAATCATCAAATGACCATATCTCAAACTTGACATAAGTGTACTCCTATTCATGTTGCATTCCAAGAATCTTTATAGTATTTTGAATCTCTTCATTCTCATTAATTTGATTATTGCTTGCTTCCCTCACATTAAGTAATTTTCCCAAGTATGAACACACCATAATGACCTTTACCTACAATAGAAAGTCTAACCATCTTCATGGAAAATAAATTATATCACTCTAAAATATAATAACTATAGGACTAACATGAGCCATATGATGGTTAATAAGAGCATATCATCTTACTAAGTCTTAGTAGAATCCTCTTTTGTCAATATCCATAGCATAGTTCTTTCCTTATGCATCATTAGCATCCTCTAGCTTTACAGTTTCACAAACTTTGAGTTATAGTTCCATCAGATGTTTTCAAATCATTGATCTTCTTGAAATCAATAGCAAAGTGTCCATTAATCCAAAATTTAGAAGTACAAAGGTTTATAAAATATAAGACATTTAGTTCATGTCTAGTAAGTTTACAATAATAAGTTATGTTGTGAAAATATAAAAACCTAAAAATTTGTCTAGTTTAATGCTATGTTCATATTAAACATATATAAAGTATAAAGGTTAAGGGCTTAGACTCTTCTTTGAAGTTTGAATACAACATTGTTAATTCACATAGCTGTAGCCTCTTGATAAATTCTTGTAAGTCATCCTACAAGAGGAGAAATTTAAATAACTATTCATAAATGAGATCATTCAACTTCTAAAGATTTCCAAGTCTTTGAATTTTAATAAACAAGATGTTCAGCGGTGCAAAGAAAGAAATTTGAAGTTTTGAACTAAAAACTTAACTACACAGAAAAATAAAAATTTAAGTTGCACTTTGTTTACTTCTTCTAACTTAGATATTAGTGAAACTATACTCAAAAGGAATCTCTATTTAAAACTTGCTTTAAGTGTTTTGTAACAAAATATGTCACAAAATAGAAACAAATATAACTTAACCATCCCTTAAGTTAATAATATTGATTTAGCCCAATAGCTAGTTTTCCTTACCTTTCAAAAGCAAATAATAACACACATATTCATAAAATGTAACAATCCAAATTAGTTAATTTACAAAGACTTAAAACTAGTTGCATCTTTATTTTTAATTAAAACTATAAAACCTTTAGGGCTGATCTGTATTTTTATGTTTAAATGTATATAGTTAATGCTGACCATAAACTAATTGAAGCATGCCAATAACTAGCTCATAAACATATACAAGATAAAGGCATTTACAACAAGTTTAAGCAATTCTTCTATGATTACACGTGCCACTTGGATTTTAATGTCAATAATATTAAAGGGAAGATCAACTACAACTAAAATGTGTAGTGGTTCATTGAGATGCTCATAGCCTGGTCTTCCATGTAATTTCTTTTCCTTAAGATTGAAAGGATAAAAATGCATGGCACACAAAAAGGTCAATCCTTATCATAAATATATCGAATGATAGGGAAACAAGTTCCATCAAAAGAGAACCATATTTGTGAGTATTTTGCAATAAGCATTAAACTAGACAAATTATATATGCATGTTTATTACCTTGTCAGGATCCTTTATTGAACATATATATAAACCTTTGTACTTTCTATATGTTCATATTGAACATACATATATAATATAAGTTATTGAACATAACAAGGTGAAAAGATAAACATATTAGGTATATGTTCATATTAAAAACCTAAAAATTAGTAGGGTTGTCAAGATAATTTTAATTAGCATGTTGGATTAACCAATAGTGTAGTATAGAGGAAGGTAGATTCTCATTTGTTATTTTGTCTATTAGACAACAACTTTGTGATAGGTTGGTATATGATATGCAATCATCAAAGAGTGATTAAAGCCCACTAGTGGCAAAAAAGAAATAGTGTGTCACTTGCATGGGCATTTCAAAATCCAACATTTTCAAGTGTTTTTAACACTATTTTTCAAGATCTAGCATTTAACCTAGATAATAGAATGTATTTCATTTTTACACTTTTATTTATCTATTCATCTAAACATGTAAAAGGTAGTTGGTTACTTTTTAATCAACTATGTCTGTTTGATGGAAAATATTTTTCCTAATGTCTAGAATTATCTTCTAGTCAACATATTACTTGATCTCAGAAGTATATTTTTAGATTTCAAAAATTAAAAACAATAAACTAAGAGAATTTAACATATTTTCCTTATATAAAACACTAAGCACATACTTATTTATTATGTATGACTTAATTTAATTAATTCCTAAGTAGTTATGATAGTGAGTTTTGGATCCTATAAACTAGTGCCTTTGCATCATTATCATTACTAAGATTCTTAAATTTTGAAGTGATCTTGAACTTGATGCAAATTTCAAGTAGTGATACAATGGCCTCATCTACATCATCACGTGTAGCAAAAGGTATCTCATAGCAACATTCTTCAACTTTAAGCCATCTTGATGAACCAAGTGAAAAGCCAAGAAAAGAAAAAAGAGTGATATGTGGGAACACTTTTGACAAGGAAGTTATCAATGGTATGGAAAAGACAATTTGCAAGTATTATTATATTCAAATAGTGGGGCATTCTAAAGCCGGTATCTCCCATTTGCGAAAGCATATAGAGAAGAGTTGTGATGCCATTGATCAAGCTTTTATTCAAAAATCTAGGCCAGTAAGGACAAGTCAAGGGACTCCAAGGGTTACAGTTTCTTCATTTGATCCTGATGCAACAAGAAAAGGGCTTGTGCACATGATTATCAAACATGAGTATCCTCTTTCTATTATGGATCATATTGGGTTTCAGAGATATTCAAATATGCTTTAGCCATCATTTAAAATGATATCATGCAATATAGTGAAAAATGATGTAATGAAGGTGTTTGATTATGAGAAGAAAAAGACAGTGCAATTTATCAAAAACAACAAGGCAAGAGCCATTATTACATCCAATATGTGGACTTCTAACAATAAAAAAAAAAGGATTCATGGCTATCATGATACATTTTATTAATAATGATTAGAATTTGTAGAGTCATATCTTAAGGTTTGCTTACATGCCTTATTCACACACAAATGATGTTTTGTGTGATATGCTTTTAGGTTGTCTTTTTGAGCGGAACATAGATAGAAGAATATCCATTATTACATTGGACAATTGCTTAACCAATGATAAAATAATTGAAATTTTAGTGAGCAAATTAGACCTCTTATCTCTTTTGTATTCTGGAAGGTTAATTCATACGAGGTGTTGTGCCCATATTTTAAATTTAATTATCAAGGATGGCCTTCAAGTAATTCAAGATAGCATAGAAAAAATGAGAGAAAGTGTATTGTTTTGGACAGCCACACCTAAAAGAGAAGAGATGTTTGAGAAATCATTGTGCATGTGAAAGCTTGTCCTTGATTACTTAACAAGATGGAATTTTAGTTATCTAATGGTGCAATCTATCTTGATATATAAAGTTGTATTTAGGCATTTGAAACAATATGAATCCTTATACAAGTCACTTCTCATCGATGAATAATGGGAGGTTGTAAAAAAAATTTGTAGAAAGTTAAAAATTTTCTACTTGGTGACCAAGTTATTCTCTAGGACAAATTTGGATATTCACAAATATTTATTTTCCTAAAATATATGAAATTCAGTTGGCTTTGAATAAGTGGCTTTAAGAATGTGTGTGTATATATATATATATATAGACTCCATGCTTTCCACTTTTTTATCGCTAGCAAGACGGCTAAAATCTTTTATAAACTGACACCCTGCTAAAGTAAACTAGGAGATATGTCGTGAGCATAATAAAATTACACTACAACATTATTTACTTACTTACTTAAGGCAACGTTAAATTTTACAACAATAAGAAAATATTACCTAAAATTTCATTATAGGCAATGGTTTTCATAATATTAACTTTAATTTTTACTTTAAGCAACCCTATTAGAAAACATTTGAAAATCATTGCTTAATATAGAATGGGCAACACTAAACTAATTGTTGTTAAAAATATTGTTGCCTACTATAGAATAAGTAACATTTATCTAATTGTTGCCAAATATGATATAGAATAGGCAAAACTTAATTGATTGTTGCCTAATAAAAATATTTTAAACAATAAATTTTTTAAGTCCAAAAAATGATATTTTATACTAAATAAATAAATTATTTTTCTTTTTAAGCTTCTAAAGTTATAAATTTAGTTTTTCAATATTTTAATTTCAAAGTTATATTTTAAAATTTACTATAACCCCGTGTGGAATATAATTCTGGAAAACAATAAAATTCATCATAGTTTCTAGTGTAAAACAATGTTAAAAGCTAATAAAATTTTACTTTTACATGTTACGTTCTAAACAAAAAAATTTTAAAAATAATATATATAATATACAAGTTACATTTTCAAAATTAAAATTTACTTTTACGTTTTCATTTTTACACAGAGCAGCTCGTTAAAAAAACTTTTGAAAAATAATAAAATTATATAAGAAAGATCTTATTTACAGATAAGATCTTGTTTTGAAAATCAATATAAAATTTTGAAAAACATTTTTGTTCTTTCCTGGGCTCGAATCACTAAGAGATGTTGCTATTGGAAAGCGAACGGAGACCTCAAATCACAAAGAGTTCATTGCTTCTCACCGGAGAGCGCTGCTCACGGACACGGTAAGGATTCCATCTCCGATGATATTGTAAAGAATTTCAAACTGATTCATGATTACATCGCTTTTTGCATACTACGTCAGAGTTAATTTTGCAATACGTTAAGCACTCTTCCCCTTTTATAATTTACTCTACTCTAGAGTTCTATTGAGTTCAGATCTTGTTTCAAGTTCTGTTTGAATATTATATTAGCCATCATGTTTTTGATGAAATGTCACTTTGAGTTTGTTCGTCTCGGTATCAATTTTCGTTTTTGTGTGTAGTGTGGGGTATATTATATGCCATACGCAGAGCATTTTGAGAGACGGAAATCAATAAAGTGAAGTATACATTTCATTTAAAATTCTAATCATGTTTACAGACATGCGCTGTGGGTGGGATTGTCATAGTTTCTTCTGTTAACAACTATTGAAATGTTAACATTCTATTTCCTTCTCCAATTTTTTAAACTCTCAAACAAACCATAACAGATTAGCTTAATGAATTTGTACTTGTGAAGTTGGTATCTATAGTGCATGTATTGGGATTGCCTGAGACCAAATCACATGGAATGATAAAAAGGGGGGCTTTAGGACTAGTAAGAGTCTTCCTTAGTCAATTTAAGAAGTGGTCCTCTTCTACTGCATCCGACAAGGCAATAACCAAGTAACAATGTCGTATCTGACTATAACTCCAAGCAAGAGAGTGCATGTGAATGCTTGTTTTTAAAATAACACAGAGAAAAAGGTAGCCATTTTCAAAGGCAAGTTCAAGGAGTCTTAATGTACTTTTGCTGGAGTGTTACGTTATTACTGCATTGACCATTTTCTTTTCTTTTTTCTTTTTTTTTGAATGACATTTTGAAGAAGGTTACAAGTTTGTTACTGACTCACACGTTGATCATTTGCTTTTCAAATCAATGAGATAGTTTCTGGACTTAGTTTATACATATTTCTACTTAATCTGTTTTTATCTTGTTTCAGATTTTGGAGGAGCTTAATTTTACTATTGATCAATTTATTGACTTATGCGTTCACTCTGGTTGTGATTATTGTGAGAGTATTCAATTTATTTTGATATTAAAGTATTTGACCAATCTTTTTACCTGCAGATGCGAGGTCCAAGTTTGATTCTATGACTTGAAAACAAGATTAAGTAGCATTCAATATTGAATGTAAATTACATGTTTGATGCAGGGATAGGAGGACAGAGTGCATTGAATCATTTTAGTGAACAGGTAGCACCCTCAGGGTTAGAATATTTCGGTTTGTAGGGCATTTTGATTCCTACTATACTATTGTTCAGTATTTCTGTTTCAACTCAGCTGGGTTTGATTTTTCCCCATACAAAAGGATATTTATATGGACATCCACTTCTAAATGTCAAAAAGGTCAGTTTTGCCAAATGCCATTTGCAAAATGTTTATTGACTACTATTATATGTTGTTGTTTGTGTGCCCATTTAGTATTATTTTCTTGTATATATATATATATATATATATATACCAATTGTAAAATGCTACCGTAACTTTTTCGCTCTAATTTGCAGTTTGCATGGGTTGCCTGCTTAAGATTTAAGGATCTTAAAAGAAAGACTTCAACAAAAGGTGATTTTATTGTGCAATTTGCACTTTGTAATTTACTAAGTCTTGTAATACTTGGACCGGTTGTCTTGTAGATTGTATGATTTCTTAATATCCTTATATTTTGAGTTTATTATGTTATATTAGCTTTTGTGTATTCATGCTTTGCAAGTGATAAATACTATTACAAAATTGCAATTCTATATCAATCAATATACGTTAATCATAGGATAAATTAACATTCATATAAAGTTGGTGACATTTTAGAAATTATTAGGAGAAATAAAATGATAGTTTAAAACAAATTGATGTTTATAATTAATTAGTGGTATTTTTTAAATTTAAATTTAAATGGAAACTTAAGATAAATGTAAGTTAATAATCCTTGTTCAAATGACACTTAAAAGGGGCAAAAAGGAAGAAGAAAATATTTGACGTCAATTTTTTTTATTAACTGACATGTAAAGATATGTAAAAATTTTCCTTAAGCAATGAAGAGGCTCTTAATTATAATAGAGTAAGACTAAGGCGTAGGTTTTGATTTAATAATTGAAGTCTATAATTTATTTTATTAATTATATATTTTATGTTCACTTTTCATTTTAAAATATCTTGGTAATACCTTAATTTTCATTATCTACTTTTAGTGTGTGTTCAAGTTGGAGGAATATAGCTTCCCCACTATTTTATTTAACATTTTTAAATATGTTATAGAATCTAAATAATATCATCTAATGTGTCAAATGAGATGATGGATAAGTTATGTTTCTCTTCCTAAAGCACAAGATGTTGTTGGCAATAAAGATAAATGTATTGCATGAATCTATGTTTTATTAATATTAAAACTTGATAGATGGTTATGAGAACTAATATGAAGTTTAACAATAAAAATGGAAGACCAAATTCATTTTTTTTGTGTAATATTGTTATAAACTTGTATTTGTTGATATAATGATATATAGAATAAATAAAATTCTAGAATAATTTTTTTATATCAATGTATTTTTTTCTCATATTTTTATATATTCATATTTAATGTGTTAATATTTGTATTATTGTAAGAAAAATAGTACCTATAACTTACTTTGAATTTATTATATTTAATAAAATTAATTAAATATTCTTTATTAACTTCAAATTAAACCACTTTTTTTCTTTAAATTTATAAAAATTAATGTCTTTGAAATATAATAAACATCTCATCTTATTTATGTAATTGTTAGTCTCTTATACTTAATATATTTCTTAAATGGCTTGTAGAATAATCATTTTATTTTTCAATAATTTAAGTAATTTTTTAAAATTCAATGTGATATATAAGTTCATTAAAAATATATAGAGGAAAGGACATGGTTATTTGTTTAAACAATATTTGTGAAAAATAGATTTCTATATAATGGCAATTTTTTTATTCATAATTGACAACTAAATCTCCAAAACAACCACCAAACATTTAATACATATTTATTAATTTATAATAAATGATGTTTAAAATTTTCTACTAGAATAATACCATTTATTTAAAATGTCAATTTTTAATTAAAAATTGATGTATAGTGTCTACATTGTTAATAAATTGCACTCGGATATTATTTTCTTTTTCACTCCTTTTTCATTTAGAATTTCATTTTATGGTTTCTATTTCACTCTAGTTTATTTATTTTGCATAAGAGGATAATAAAAGATTAATATTGCTCAGTCATTAATTGCAAAGATGCAAGTCAGTGCTCTTAAACATAATTTTTTGCAAGTCTTACATTATTCATAAAATGGTACTAGTATCAAGAAAGAATAGGTAAATGGGCACTCACTGTTGAAGAAAGTTTATTTCCAAGTCTTGCATCATTCATAAAAGGGTACTAGTATCAAGAAAGAGTAGGTAAATGGGCACTCATTGTTGAAGAAATTTTATTTCCAAGTCTTACATCATTTATATGAAGGCATATTTTATTAAAACTCACCATAGACATGAAAGTCAAGGGAAGAAATTGCTTTATGAATACCATGTAGACATTCATCATTATTTTTTTCTCAAAGTTGTTAGATCAAATAATTAATTGTAATATTACTATATGATATTTACTAGTTAACAATAATTTATGTTGTATCTATTTTTGAAAAAAAAATGTAAGGATGAAGAAGTTATAAAAAAATTAAAAAACAAACAAATCATGTTGATTATTTATTATAAAACTAAAGTGGTTATAATTGGATGATAAACTATCATTTTATTTAACTAAATTGATATATAAAGGTATAGCACCTATAACCTAATCCTAATAAAAAATGGTAATAAGCATTTAGGGAGTCACCTAACTTTAATAAATGATGGCAATAAGCATTTACCAAAGTTGGCATTGTATGAGAGAGTGGTATATAATATCAATTATTTTTAACAACTGGCATACAAATTATGGTATACAATGTCAAATTTTTATTAAAAATAAATGTTTAAAGTTTAGGAATCAATTTTAATCATCATGTCGATTCATTTGCATGCCATAAGGGTTCATATTTAGTTTACACATCGTAACGATTCATTACTAATTTACTCTTAACTTATAAATAGGGTTTTCTTTACCTATTTGATATAATTATTAAGATTGCTCTCCTTGTGGTACTTAATTGCTTTATTTGTTATGAGTGTTTGATTGTTCTTATGTTTTAATATAAGAATCAATATGCTAATTATTCTATATATTGTGTCAAACTTTGATACACATAAAACAAGTAGAACTATTCTTGCATTGAAATACAGGAGGACTCAGATGTTTAAACTAAACAATCAATTAAACCTTAAGGTTAATAAATACAAAATTGTACTATTAAACTTTAATAGGTTGCAAAACGATGAAAAATTGTTATGAAAAGAAATAATATCTCCAATCTTATATTGGAAGGCTTGAGTATAATGCAAGATTTTTAATACTATTTTTTACTATAATTTATTATCAATTTGTAATAATATATATCATCTAACTCAAAAGCCCTTAAGTAGTATCCCACTTTAAGAAACACAAACATGATAAAACTAATGAGAAGTTATTGTGAGAAAGAATAATATGTCCATTTTTACATTGAGAGGCTTGAATTCATTACAAAAATAGATATACTTCTTCTTCTTACTATAATTTATTATTCATTTGCTATCTACAACATAACTTAAAAGCCCTCAGGCAATATGATCAAATTATAAGAAAAAATATCTCACTTTCTTTTTTTCATTTAAAGTCTATTATTTATTATAAATTATAATTTCCATAATTTGTTGCATTGTTCAATTTGTTAATGTTTGTATTTGTATAATTGTGTAAGAAAAACATTTTGGATTATAAAGTTTTTAGATTTGTTGTTATTCATTAAATTATTCATGTAAAGTCTTTTTGTATCTATTCATGTTGTTTGTGTATGTACAATTATATATAAAAAACATGATTATTCAATGCAAAAAAAAAAAAACACAATTTTAATGTCATTAACTTGTAAAATTATAAAGTTTTTCTTAAAATATATTTTTAGACAAAATATCTATAGTATGGAACCTAACACAAACCAAGTTCTAATAACCATGAAGAAATATTTAGAGTTTTCTAAATATTGTAAAAATCTTACTTTGCACCTAGTCATACTTTGCACTTAGTCATAGAGAAATTCTAAATGAGGAGTTCTTTTTTTTTTATATATTTTAGGATAAATTTACCCTTCTAAATAGCTATAAATATTATCCTAAAGTTGTAGTTTGGCATTAGAAGTAAATAGAATTTCATTATTTAGTTGAAGAGTTTTCTCTTTTCTTCTTTCCCAATTGGTTTATGAGCTATTTTGATATCAAAGCTAGTTTTCTCAATTTCTTACACAAGTGTTTAAGTTAAAAACGGTTAGAATTCTACCTAATTTTGTACTTTTACAAGTTCAATAATTGTTAGTCTTGAAACCCTAATTTTTAGTTAGTTTCTCTACAAAATAACACCTCAAATGAGTTTACAGTGGTTCAAAATATTGTACTACAAAATTTGGCATCGAACAGACACCGCACGTGCCATCAAGTGCTATGTGAGAAAAGTCATGTGCTAGTCATGCGCTTTATGTGCCACACACACTAGGCTGAGGTTGAAGATGGCCACATCAGTGCCACATAAGCAACATATTACCCACTTTACAAGTGTCATATGTCAAGGATCGCCACATCAGTTGACCCAGTCAGCTACAGAGTTAGCTTCTTAGTGCACAATCAATGCTCTATTAGTTACAGAGGTTGCATCATGTGTTTCTGAGCCATGTTAGGAACTCCATTAGTAGAATTTTCTAAAATTTCAAAACTAGCCTTTAAGTTCATTAAATTTCCATTTCAACCATAATTATTCCCTAAAATTACAAGGTATACCTAAACCTTCCATACAAAAACACCCCAAACCTTATCAAAATTCAATTTTAACCTTAAATTTAGTCTAATTATTACAATACCCACTCAAATTTTTTAAAATTTTATTTTGACCCCATGACCCATTATAAATTACTAAAATACCACTAAGAAAATAAAATAAAAGAAACATCTAAGAGATTGAGATGGAAAAAAATGTGGAGATAGATTCAACAACTATTGGAAATAGTTAATGCCCAACAAGACTTACTAAATTAAAAAAGGAATCTAGAATATGATTTTGATAACAATAACCATTCTTCAGTAAGTAGTCATCATCCTTAAAGATAGGTAGTGATATTAAAGTAGATATTATGGATTTCAAGGGAAGGCTTTAGCTAGATAAGCTTGTAGATTGACTTCAAATATTTGAAAGAGTGTTCGAGCTAAAAGACATACTAGATGAGTAGAAGGCAAAAATGGTTGCTATCAAGCTAAAAAATCACTCATCCATTTGGTAGGAAAATTTGAAGAAGAAATGAAATGCGAAAGGTGAAACAAGATCAAGACATGGGAGAAAATGTAACGAGAACTTACACATAAATTCTTAACTGATCACTATTATCAAGATAACTTTATACAATTGTAGAATCTTCGCTAAAAATCCTTGTTTATGGAATAATACACCAAGAAATTTGAGAAATTAATGATGAAATGTAATATTAAAAAAAAGGAGTAGGCTATTACTTGCTATCTTAGGGGTTTAAATTTTGAGATTGCCTAACTAATCTAGCTTCAATAATATTGGATCTTATATGAAATTATCTGACTTACCACTCTGATTGAGAAACAACTTTCCAAAAAGTCGATATACTAACTTTCCTCTTCTAGAAACCTTACTAGCACTCATAAAAATCAAACCACACAACCCAATGCCTCAAACAAGACCTTATCTAAACTTACCAAAGAAGGTATCCTTAAAACAATTACTAAACCCAAACTAACTAAATGCTTCAAATGCCAAGATATGGTCATATTATATCATATTTGCCAAATCGAAAAGTCATTACTATTATTGAGGGAGAAATTTAAGAAGTATTAGAAGAAGAAAAGATTAAGCAAACACAAGATGAATCCATTGAACCATTAGTATTTGATGAAGAACTCACCCCTGTTGATTATGGAGAATCATCGATGATTAGATGAAGCTTACACACCCAACTAAAAAGGAAGAACCTTGGCTAAGACATAACATTTTCCACACTCGATGCACAACCTAAGGTAAAGTATATGATGTTATCATAGGGAGCGAAAGTTGCAAGAATGTTGTATCAAGATACATGATGGAAAAGCTCAAATTACCTACTTAGAAGTATCCGCACCTTTATAAGTTACAATGGCTTAATAAAAATAACGAGGTAAAAGTGATGGATTGCTTCTTTGTTTCCTTTTCAATTAGTAGAAAGTACCAATATAAGGTATGGGGTGATGTCATTCCAATAAAAGCTTGTCACCTCCTCTTAGAGGAACCTTGGCAATATGACTATCACACTATATATGATGGTTATGCAAATATTTATTCTTTCATAAAGGATAAAGTGAAGATCAAGTTAACTCTATTATCACTTGAAGATTTCAATCGAGCCAAAGGTGAAGTTAAGCTGCTGGTGTCTTTAGTAATCTTAGTTTAAGGTGACATTATAAAAGCTTGAGCCATATGCCTTATATTATTGCTCGAATAGAATAATAGAACTACTCTTTTGCTAGAAGTTAAGTAACTACTTGTTGAATTTTCAAATATTACACTACAAGATATTCCTCCTAGTTTATCACTAATGTGAGATATCTAGCACATCATTGATTTCATCCTTAGAGCTATCATTCCAAACAAACTAACCTATAGGATGAGTCTCTAAGAGCATGTTGAGATCCAATGCCAAGTTGAAGAGCTACTAAAGAAAGGATTAATCTAAAAAAGCATCAGTTCTTATGTTGTACTAGCACTTTTAGTACCAAAGAAAGGTGGAAGCTAGAAAATATCTATTGATAGTTTAGCTATAAATAAGATTACCATTAAGTATCAATTTCTAGTACCTAAACTTAATGGCATGCTTAGCCAACTACATGGAGCCACTATCTTTTCTAAAATTAACCTTCATAATGGATGTCATTAGACTAGAATATGGCTTAGAGATGAATAGAAGACTGCTTTCAAGACTAGAGATGGCATGTATGAATAAATTATAATGCCATTTAGATTATCAAATGCTCCCAGCATATTTATGGATTTAATGAATCAAGTATTTTGACCTTTTATTGGAAAATTTGTAGTCATGTACTTTGATGATATCCTAATCTGTAGTAAGAATAAAGAAAAATAACTATGGCACATTCGACAAGTGTTAGAGATCCTTAGGGAATAAAAACTTTATGTCAACCTCAAAAAATGTGCGTTAACAAATGAAGTTATATTTCTTAGGTATATCATTATTATAAAAGGTATCCGAGTTAACCCAAGTAAGATGGAAGCCATTAATAGCTAGCCAACTCCTAAGTTAGTCTATGATGTTAGGAGCTTCCATAGACTAGTGTCTTTTAATAGAAGATTCATTAAAAATTTTAACTCTATTACTACCTCACTCACAAACTATATCAAAGGCGACAAATTTCAATAGATGAAATAAGCCTAGAAAAGTTTTGAAGAGCTGAAGAAATAGTTAATGGAAGCCCTAGTATTAGTATTTCTAAATTTTGACTAGGTCTTTGAAGTCAACTGTGATGCTTTTAACACCGAAATTGGCACCGTACTAAGTCAAGAAGGTTATCCAATCACCTTTTTTAATGAAAAACTTAGCAATGCCAAATTTAGATATTCCACTCAAAATAAAAAGTTCTATGTTATAACTTGTTTTTTTATAACATTGGAGCCACTACTTGCTACCCAAGGAATTTATCCTTTATTCTGATCATAAAACCCTTAAACATTTAAACTTTCAGCAAAAGATCGATCATAGGCATGCTACTTAAAGTGAATTCTTATAGGGTTACCAAATATTATTAAAACAACAAGTTGGGAGTTAAAATGTTGTAGCTAATGCTCTCAATAGAAGACATACTTTGGTTTCTACTCTCTAAACAAAGATTGTCGGATTTGAAACTATTAAAGAACTATACCAAGATGACCCATATTTTAGAAAAGTTTGAAGTATCACTAAAACACAACTATTCTAGCAATATTATAGGCATTAGGGATTCTTATTCAAAGACAAGGCTTTATGCATTCCCTAATATTCTTTACGAGAAGTTATTATTTGGAAAGCTTATATGGAGGATTGCCTATCACTCCAGGCATGATAAAATTGTAGCTTTAGTCAAAGAGAATTTCTATTGATCTAAGCTTGAAAGAGATCTTAATAGACATATCCAGAGATACAAAATTTGTCACATGGCTAAGACCAAGAGTTAGAATACAAGGCTATACATGCCTTTATTGATTCTAGAAACACTATAGGAAGATATTAGCATGGATTTTATCCTTCGATTACCACATACTTAGAGACAGAAGGATTCTATAATGGTAGTTATAAATAGATTCTCGAAGATGACATATTTCATTCCGTGTCAAAGGATAAGTGATGTTGTCTAGATTGTAGACTTATACTTTAAAGAGATTATTTAACTTTTCGGCATTTCAAAAACCATTACTTTCAACCAATATGTCAAATTCTTGATTCATTTTTGAAGGACCCTATGGAAGAAAATGGGAACAAAGCTTTAATTTAGTAGTACCAGTCACCCCCAAATAGATAAACAAATAGAGGTAATTAACAAACTTCTAAGTAACCTACTTCAGTAGTTTTGTTGGAAAAATATGAAGCAATAGGATCTTATACTCATCCAAATGGAATTTGCTTACAATAACTTTACCAATCAAGCCATTGGAAGATTCCCATTCAAGGTGGTGTATGGTACTTATCCATTTAGCTTATGAGATTTAGCACCATCTTCTACTAGCCGTGAGTACAATGTAGATGTAAAGCAAAGAGCAAAGGAGATTAAGGAGCTTCACGAACAAGTCCATGTAAGAATTCAAAAATAAAATTCAAAATATAAAGCCCCAGAAAGATAAATATTGATGATAGTATACTTTCAAGGAATGAGACTTGGTATGGATACATTTGCAGGAAAAAATTTTCAAATCAGCCTAATGCCAAGTTATCCCCAAAGGTAGAAGGATCGTTCTGAGTTGTACAAAAGATCAAAACACCTACAAGATAGAGTTACCAAAGTCCTATGGTATTTCCATTACCTTTAACTTGCTGATCTTTTGCCATACTATGAGGAAGAAAATAACTAGATTCGAGAGTAAGTCTTATCCAATCTAAGGAGAATAATATGGAACTTTACACAAACTAAGTTCTAATAACCATGAAAAGATATTTAGAATTTTCTAGATATTATAAAAAACTTAATTTGCACCTAGTTATACTTTGCATCTAGTCATACCTTGCACCTAGTTATACTTTGTACCTAGTCATACTTTACACCTAGTCATAGAGAAATTCAAAACTTACATAGGAATTCTAAATGGGGAGATATTTTCTATATTTTTAGGATGAATTTATCCTTATAAATAATTATAAATACCCCTTAAAGTTATAGTTTGGCATCTAGAAGTGAACAGAATTTCATTCTTTAGTTAAAGAGTTTTCCCTCTTCTTCTTTCCTAATTAACTTTTAAGCCACCTTGTTTTAAAATGTTGGTTGTTATTAAAAATTGACTTATAAACATTTATAGTTGAATGATGTTATTTTACTTTGCACATTAATTTTTTTCCTTAGAAACAAATGTTTAATATTAAAACAATTTAAATCATAAGTCATAAGATGAAAATAAAAAAAGAGAAGTTATGACATCATGTGCAAATTTCATTACAAAGCCCTTTTAAGCCTAAAATAATTATTTCTCCACTAAGTATGCTTATATTTTAACATTAAGATAATTTTCTTTAGTTTTTTTCTTCTTTATTTATGCTTACCAATTATTTTGCTATATTGAAGATTTGTTGTCTCATTTATAAATCTACGAAATTTTAGGTTCATTAGAAAAGCAGAAAATTTTCTTAACTTTTGTGTTTTGTTCTTGCCACTTAGTTTCTTTTTTTGAAGTTATGCTTACATATACAATTGCCTAATTCTTAATTTATATAGTATATTAAAATATTTGGATAATGCATTTCCTATTTGTAAGATGCACATGAAAATTGAATTAAGCATACTTAAATAAAATTACATCTATGATAAATTAGAAAGTAATTTTTCTTTTACCATAATAAATCTTTCTTTTGTAATTGTTGCAACACTCAAATTTTTATTTAATTATTTTGTTCTCTTGCAAATTGAAAATGCTCTTGATGTATGCCATTCAACAGTGTAAATCATTAGATATTCTTTAATCCTATACCCAAATTGTATGAAATTAGCATAGAGGAAAACAATACTATTCTATTTGTTATGAATTGCATATATTAAATTTGAGTTTGTATACTATAATTAAGATGAATTTCATATTGCTTTTTGCTCACCATAGGGCCTGTGTGTATTAAAAATTGTAGTACTATAGTTTAAGAGGTTTTAAATGTATTTCAGATTGAAAATAGTACAATAGGAAGTATCATGAGATGTAGTACAGAATAAAGATGGTATAAATAATGAGTTCATTTTTTTGAGGGGGGATGACAACATCAGTTATGTAAATTATTGAAATGGTAAATCAAACATTTCACAATAGTTAATAAGTAACCCAACATTGTTAAATATGCCTAGTTACCAAGTGGTATGACTTGTAAAAATCATTGATGGTTCAAATGTTAGGAAACCAATGTAATATTTATTTTCCATGATGATTTTTTTTAATTGATGTTGTAGGTATTTACTACAACAATCAATAAAATAAGTGCTTAAAATCAATATCTAATCCTTTAAACAATTGACATGCGATTCTATAGGAGTGAAAGTTTATCATGAAAGTTTTCTAAACTAGTTGTTATGGTAACTCCATAACTAGTGAAATAGTTTGGCTTCATTCAACAAGATGGAAACTTCTACTCCTTTTCTAAGGGAAGTAGAAAATTGCGCTTATACTTTCAAATTTAATATTGAAAACCTTATCCATGTGCCCCTAATACTTATAAGCCCGTAAATTTTAAATGACATGATATGACTAGTTTTTAAGGATAGGAAAATACCACTAAGCCATAAGGTTTATATATTATTTATTTATTTATTTATCAAAACACCAACACAATTAGTTTGAGTTAGTCCACACCACATTATGGATCATGTGAAGCTCAAGGTGGACTTTGTATACCATAGGAAAATACAATTAGAGTTGAACTTGAATGTGAAGGAATAAGAATCCTTAACCCCTATATAGGTAATTTGGATTGTCCTACAATTTCCATTTGAGAATTACAATTTTTTTTTTCTTGAAGAAGTTAATATATTATAATTTATCTTGTAGACAAACTCAAAAAAGAAGTCTTAAAAGTTAGGCTTTTACTGTGGTATCTTTCATATTTCTATGCTATTTTATTTATGCAATCAAAATTACATAATACTAGGCTTACTACGAATTCTAGGTCTAACTTTGTTCACTTAATTGTGGTTGTTGTTTACCTTTTCTATGTATCAGACAATGAAAGAAAGAGTTACAAGAAAATCAAGAAGTTTTGGAGAACCATTAAGCTCTTAAACTTGCTAGGTACTCGTGCACCAATATAAAGTGAATTACAAACCAATTTAAGCATGAGTTGGGCCAAGAATCTTTTGAAGCTATTTATTAAAGGGGCTATCCAATGAAATTTTGGTGGCTGTTAAGGCCCTCAATAACTCAACTGGAAATGATGAAGGATTCATCAATGAAGTGGATACCATGTGTCAAATTCACCATGTTAATGTGGTTCAATTTGTAGATGGATTCATGCTATTTGGTTGTGTTTAGCTATCACATAATGTAATTTATTGCTTTCTTTTTTATTATTATTATCCTATTACTTGTCAACTATTTTCAAGTATTATGTGATTTCTATTGTCTTCTCAACCAATCATTTTAAACTCTTGTAGAGATTGTTTGAATCACTAAGTTTTGTCATAAAGGCAAGGACCAAATTTCTTGACAGGCAACATTTTTATTCTAAAGTTGACATCTCTTCTTATCTTTTTATTGTTATTTAAAATTGTGATAAATTCCATTTATTATGAATTTGCCTAATCTTTGATCTTAATATACAAGAGTATGAAATTTTCACTTGCAAAATATGTATTTTTATATACATTTAAAGCTTAATTTTCCTATAACAAATATTCAAGAATAATGTAGTTCATCAACTAGTAAGCATATCATCATTTAATTGTTTTAAAGAAATGTGAATAGCCAAAGGTTTATTATGAATTTGCCCAATCTTTGATCTTGATATACAAGAGTATCAAATTTTCACTTGCAAAATATGTATTTTTATATACATTTAAAGCTTAATTTTCCTATAATAAATATTCAGGAATAGTGTAGTTCATCAACAATTCTAGTAAGCATATTATCATTTAATTGTTTTAGAGAAATGTGAATAGCCAAAGGTTAGTTTAATTATTCAGGTTTTATGAAAAACAATTCCCGCTAAGGCAGTAACATTTATCTTGATAACAAATCAAGGAATGTCCCATAGATATATTATTATGGATGATAATGGATCGAGTTTAATCTAATTAGATCTAGACCCATTAAGGATTCATTATTTGGACTCATTAAAGATTCATATCTATTAAAGATCCAATAAGATCCAATTAAAAGATTCAAAATAGATTCATTTGGTTTCACTAATACAAATATAATTTAAAACCTTTTTAATAAAAAAAATAAAGTTATTCTTTTTTTATGGTAATTACACTTGGCAATTATGAATTTGTTTTTTTATTTACATCCATTCTTGTTTTGATCTATCTATACCATCCATATTAACTTTACGGTAAATATATGTTATATCATTCCTATTGATAATAATTATATTTGACAATTATAAATCATATCCATTTTCTTATTCATATCTATTTTTATTTTCATCCATTCATATTATCCATAATAGCATTAGAGTAAATGTGGGTTGTATTAGGTTAATACATAAATAATTATTTATTCATTTATATTATAATTAAATGTTCCTACATTATATAAATAAATATTATAATAGAAAATAATATTATTTTAAAATATCTTTATAATGTAATGTAAATTTAAATATTATTAATATTATTTATCTCAAATAAATTATCACAATATTTTTACATATGTAATAATATTAATTTTCATATAATAATATGTTAATAATAATAAAATATGTTATTTAAATAAGTTTAATGTAATATTCAAAAGACATTTAGGACCCATTAAATATTTGTAAGAGATAAGATCACACATTGTACAAATAAATATTAATAGATACTTAAAAAGAATCTAAAATTCATTGGATATTTAATGAGTAAATCCAAATCTAAATCATTAAACAGTGAGCTTAATTTAGATAAGATCTATTTGATAAATATTCATCAATTTGGGTAAGACCCATTAAGTATGGATATTTTTACCATCTCTATATGTCATAATTAATTATGATGCAATTCAACATTATCTTAGATACTAAAACTTTCTCATTGTCTGTTTAATAAAAGCATGTTTTATTAGATGCTAAGTATAAGACTGTCCAATATAGAAAACTAGTAACATGAATGCTCAAAATAGAGCTTGTTCAAAGTGGAAGTGTCGAATTGGGTTTATAAATTTTGCGAGAATGTCAGAAAGATCGGTAAGTTACTCATTACGCATGATACATTTGGTTTATTGAGCTGATATATCGCCGTGAATATATGTTAAACAAATTAAGAATACTATCATCTTTGTCATTTTACCCAATACACCTTACATTTTAATTGGCCACGGATATATCATCATCTTTGTCTATGTTTTTGTGTGCTCTTCTTATAAACAGTAATTATTAGTTATCATTCAAAAAAACCTATGAAATGTGGGAGTTGATGTCCTTAGGCTTATGCGCATGCTTCTATCCGTATTAGATAGTGCTACAAAAAAGGCATTTGACATGTATAAAATAGATGCTTCATTCCAATTTTTAACCTTTTACTATTACAAGGTATTCTGTTAGAGCACTTTAATAATTATATTTGATAATTATTAATTTTAGTCTTGTAACTTGTGACAAGGAGTAATTGATGATGTAAATGATATGGAAGAATTTCATGACCTAGGTGCTGAGGATATATAAATTTCATGTAATTGATGTATAATACTTTGTAGGAAAATTGTTGTCTTTTGAATCTTTGTTATATGAATTTCTTGACTTAAATTAGTGTACAAATTAATATCTTTTTTAGAAAATTTGTTATTACTTTGAATTTTTATATATTTTTGTATTGAAAATTTGCTTTATCATTTTTATCATAATATATCATTTATGATATGTGAAATATTAATGTTTCAATTAATGTATATTATCATTATTTAAAATAAATAAACCTAAAAAAATAGACACTAATGTTCAAAGGCAACAATTAAATTACAATGACAAATAAAATTTAAATTATAACTTAAACACAAATAAACAACAATCAAAATGTGTTACTAAAGGAAAATTGTTGCTTATTCTTTACGGGGCGTTAGTAAAAAATCATTAAATATGAAAGTAAAAGTATTGTCTATAATGATGAATAGGCAATGATAAAAAATTTATTGTTTAAAAAGGGTTAAAGATGTTACCTATATTGTGGAATAGGCAAAAGTCATTGTTAAATAGGAAGGTAAGAATATTGACTAACCATTGCCTAAATATAATAATAAGCTGTGATTTTTCAAAAGATATTATTGAAAGTTAAAAGAAAAAAAGGAAAAATTGTTGCATATAGAAATATGTAACAATCAAGAAAACAATGTTTGAAAAATATTGTCTAATCTTTAAGTAACAATTTTTCTTTTTACTATTGTTGTAGATTAGAATTGTTGTAGACCATCTCATTAATAGAAGTGGGGGTGGGCAAATGTTACCCACTACCTTTTTGTAATCCAATGAAGATCCCTTCCTCCATATTGCATGCCCTTGTTACTCAACTCCTTTAGAAGTAAAAATACAATTGCTTTAGGAATTTTCTATGATATATTATTAATAAGTTATTATATAGCATGCGAGATTTGATTTCTTAAAAAATTAATTTTGATTTACAATTAGATCTAGTGATACATTGATACATTACTGCATCAATATTATACTAAAGTCTCTTTCCTTATTTTATTTAACAAAAAGTTTTTGATATAGTATTTTTTTAAGTCAAAGAAAAAATTTAGTAAGACTTTTGTTTTAGGTGAAATCTTCGATAAATTTAATGAAATTTATAATAACATAAATATAATTAAACCAATAATTCAATTGCTTTTTAAAAGAAAATTTATTTAAGAATAAAATAAAATATTATTATTAATCATCCAAACAAGTAGTTACTTTTATACGTGCAAATAAAATTTTCTCATGGAACATCCCTTCATAGAAAATAAGCAGAGCTAGACACAAAGTCACCATATTAAAAGTAGAAACTAAGTAGAGCTTGCAAATATGAAAATCTCTATACTCATGTTTATCTCTCTTTTTCTGGAATAAGAAAAATGCTTGGGATTAACGTAGAATATTTTTATAAATTCCCGTTAACCCGCAGAACCATTTTACAGGAGACATACAATATTCTTCATTGTTCAGGGTGTAGTTATTCATATCATTTGACCAAATGAAGCAGATAAAACTATTGTTATATATTGACCTAACATTACAACTTCCTTTCAACATAAATTACAAGCAAGTGCAAATGACTACTTAATTCAAGACAATGATCTCAAGGGCGGTAGCAAATGGGAATCAAGTTAAGATGGACTTTTCTTCTCACTGTCGCACCAAAGGTCTCACTCATATCAAATTCTTCAAGCTTGATCCCTTCAGGAAGTTTCCAATCAAAATGATAAAGTAAGCTAGCAAGTGGCAGCTCCACAACAGGTGTAGCAAATGCGATTCCAGGACATATTCTCCTTCCGGCACCAAATGGTATGTATTCATAGTTTGTACCCTTGTGATCAATTGGATTATCAAGAAATCTTTCTCGTTTGAATTTCTCAGGTTCAGTCCAATACATAGGATCTCTTGTTATGGACCAGAAATTGACAATTATCTTTGACTTTGCAGGTATTTCATACCCATTGATAACACATTTCTCACTATTTTCTCTTGGAACAAGCAATGGTGCAGGTGGGTGTAGTCTCCAAGTTTCTTTCACAACTGATTTTAAGTATCTCAATTGGTGAAGTTGTGACTCATCAACAAATCCTTTATCATTATATACTTTTCTTACTTCACGTTGTGCTTCTTGCATTGCTCTTGGGTTCTTTATTAATTCAGAAATTGCCCAATCAATGCTTGTTGATGATGTTTCTGTTCCAGCACTGAAAATATCCTGAGAGTAGTACTAACATTACACAGAGGAACTGAAGATATTCTAAAAATAAGATTTGAAATTATATTTAAAATATAAATTAATAACTGTCATTAAATAGAGATTAATGAGATAAATCTGTAAACCTCAATCTAATAATGAAATTATAAATTTTGGAACTTAATTTTAGGAACTCATCCTCAATACTTATAATATTTTCCGGTCACCATATATATTCCAGGATGGATCTTGCACATACGACCTATCTCATAAAATCAATGTTGTCATTTATTTATTATCTATTTTAAATGAGAATAATATATAGCCTATATTAAAAATCTAATCAACCTCTTCAAACTCCAAAACTTTTGCTTCTTTCTATTTCTTTTTATCCTTGTGTTCCTCAAAACCCCTTTCTCTGCTAAACAAAACCTTAAAAATGAAATTTTAAATTAAATTTTAAATCTTTTATATTGAAGTTTACAAATTTACCTTATTATCTTGCATTTAATTATAATCCTAATTTATATTAAGTATCTAATTTTAGATTTAATGCATATAACATTACTATTCTCTTAAAAACAGCAACAAAACAAGGTCAACTTTGCCGAGTTTTTACAAATTTTTAGATTTATTTTTGTGGATTACTTTACTTTGTTCAAATTTATTTTGAGCGGGTTGTTTGCTTGTGTTTTGCTGGGTATGAGTATTTCGCTTCAATCATTTACCTTCTATAATATTATACTGCGTTCGCACAGATTTATTTGTACTTACGATTTATTGTTGTTTTTAACCATGCTGTGAAGAGTATTTTAATAAAATTTTGTGCATAAGCAGAAATATTTAAATTTGTTTTAAAATAAAATCATAAACTGTTCAAAAAGTCAAAATTATATTAACATAATGTATAAGTTGCAGAGTCAAATAACATTGAAAATTTTTATGCATTTGAGAATTATAGTTTTAACCTTTTAGGATGGAGTAAAAATAAGGGTCAGATTTTGAATTATTGATCCTTCTCATTCAAGTATTAGTATCAAGACATTCCAAATTAAAAATTTTAAAACTTTTCAAATTGCATTAACGAATTCAAAAAGATATAAGTTGAGACAAGTACCATGCAGAAATGAGTAGCGGATAAAATAAGGTTTCAAATTATTTTCTTTTTTCACCCAGGTATTCTCTCTCTCTCTCTCTCTCTTATGAGATTTGTTCGGAGAAGGAATAATAAATAGTAAATCTCTCTTAATAATATAAAGTTTTGAATTTGATTTGTTATTATTGTAAATGTCACATGTCTATATATTGATATATCAATAAATTATTAATACTTTTTAAATTTTTTAATATTATTAAAAATTCTTAATTATTATTATTTTTTTAATAAATGAAAGAGTGGTTAAATCATTAGAAGTATAAATATAAGGATAAAAAATTGAATCTTAGATGTAGCAAAAGCTACAAAATCTTAATTATTATTACTTTTTGAATGACATTTTTTTCTCATTCTTATTATTAACAGTGTAAACTATTTTATTACAATTATATTTTCAATATCATGTGCTTTCTTTTCATTTATTGATACTATAAAATATTTTGTACTAATAGTAGATCAAATTTAAAATATTTTACTTTTTGAGTTTAAATTTAATTTATTATCAATATAAAATATTTTTTACATTATTGATGAACAAAAAAATGACACTTCATTTTTAGCACTATTTATTTTGTCAAAAAGCATTCTTTGCAAAATATATTTATAAAATATTAAAATAAGAAAAAATAATTTTTGTTTAATTTAAATTAAATATGAAAAGTTTTGAGATAGCAATTTCTCCAATTTTAAAAAAGAATTTATTTTTCTCTATTTTAAAGCTTCTAGATATTATTTTTTTTTATTAATATAAATAACATATTATTCTTTCATTAATATATATATCATTTTCCTATTTAAAATACTTTTCGATGATACAAATGGAATTGAATTAAAAATTTAATATTAACTAAGTTATTAATAGTAAAAATATTTTGATAGTTTTTTTTACTAATATAGCAACATGGATTAATGATTATATAAAAATGATTTACATTAACATTGGGTCAAATTTTAATCCTTCCTTTATTTTTTTATACATCTAATTAATCAAGATTTATTATACACGCTTTGAAAAATAGATCTCTCAAAACTGATAAAATAGGTTTCAAACGCAACTAACAATCGAGCATAAACAAATATTCAAAATAATTTAAAATAATTGAATATAAAAAAATTTTCAAATTTGAACTTCTATCAAGAAGTTCATATACGTTCGGGGTGGAATTTCAAATAAATATTAGAATCCAAGTAAAATGTATACTTACCAAAATAAGCCCTTTAATGGTGTCATGGGTCAATGGAATTTCTAGGTCATTCTGCTGTTGAATCTTCAAAAGGGCATCCACTAAATCCTGCTCTTTCTCGTTTCTATTGACGTCATTTCTTTCTTTGTGATCCCCAACGATGTTTTCAAGAATCATATCAACTTCCTTATGTGTTTTCTGCACCTGGGATCCAAACCTGCCGATCATTTGAAGCACTTTAACGGAAGGATAGAAATCAGTAATGGAAAATCCTTCGGTCAGCCTCACCATTTCACCCAAACAGTCAAGAAACTTCTCTTGATCTCTGGACTTGTTACCAAAAGCCGCTCTTGCGGCTATATCATTTGTGAGTGCATAGATTTCCTTACTGAGATTTATAACAGATCCTTCACTTTCAGCCACTTTCTTGATGAAAGCCGAAACCTTCTCTTCTCTTATAAGCCTAAATGATTGGACTCGCTTTGCAGTCAAAAGCTCCAAAGTGCAGATTTTCCGAAGCTGTCTCCAGTGGCTTCCATACGGAGAGAAAATCAAGTCACTTGGACCATAAAACAAGATGTCAGTAGCAAGTTGAGGAGGTCTATTGGAAACAACAGCATCATGTGCTTTGAAGATTTCTTTAACGATCTCTGGCGACGAGATTACAATATTGGATGTTTGTCCGAGCTGGAGATGCATCATGGGGCCATATTTCTTCGCCAAATCTCTGAAGATGTGGTGAGGATGTGTTCCAATAAATTGATGAAAGTTTCCAATAAGAGGAAGTTTCGAGGGTCCTGGGGGCAAGTTTTTGGATGATTTCTTGGGGTTGTAAGTGCTCCACAGCAAAAGGAAGAAGCAAAAGAAGGTGAGGAGAACAAAATAAGAGATTTGAAGCTCCATGATATTACGTGAAAGCTATGGAGTGGAACTGAGGTCTGAGTGTAAGGAAGTAGGAACTTGCGTTTATATGAAACCGGGAAACTGGGGGATGATATCTCCATGGAAGCAAACACCGTTTATTTGAAAGGACAAAAATTTCCTTTAAGAGCTGTATTAAGTGACTTTAATCCAAAGTACTAAAGATAAGCTTTATAATAATTGCAAACTATTGCAACATCATAACTTTGTTGTATTAAATTAAAGGATAAGGAACCAGATGGGCGATCAGCATTGTTTGGAGTCTGGGGTTTCCGACGAACGTTCGTCAGAGGAAGAAGATAAGTAGCGAAGAAGTAATAAGAAAGTTAAAAGGTCTCATGAGGCCAATGCGACTCGAGCTGAACTTAATAGGATTCCGTCTATGCCTTTGGAGCAGACCAGGGAACAGGTGCCGTAGAAAGATTCCCTGATTAGAGGTATTCCGCGAGCATATTAAAATGCTTCTTTTTTTTTTTTTTTTTGGGGGGGGGGGGATGAAGCTACTGAGATGGGTCTGCTCTCAGATGGTGAAGATTATGATGAGCCATTGGGAGATTGTGAACTCAGAGTGAAATTATCTAAGGAAGCTAACAAGAAAATCACGCAAAAGTGGAGGACTTCCCTTGCTATTAAAGTTTTTAGTTAGAGGATCGGTTATAGTTATATGGACCGAAAGTTGCATCCCTTGTGGAGGTCAAGCAGTAATTTCGAAATAGTGGATCTAGAAGCTGGTTATTTTATCACCCGATTCTCATCAAAAGATGATTTATAAAATATCTTGAAAGAAGGAGCTTGGTTTATTGCGGGACATTATTTAACTATTTGGAGGTGAAGTCTTAATTTCATGATCTCAGATGCAACATTGCACTCTGTAGCTATCTGGGTTAGGCTCCCAGAATTACTTATAGAAGATTATAACCCATTAATTCTAAAGGAGATAACTTCCAAAATTGGTCTAATACTTAGAATTGATATCAATACTACCTCAGAAAGCAAAAAAGGAGAGGAATGTATGCCTTGTTCTATGTTCAACTCAATTTGGATAAGCAACTGCCTAAAAGAATTAAAATTGTTAAAATTAAGCAAGAGATTCACTATGAGGAAATTAATCCTTTTTGTCAATCCTATGGCATGATCAGGGAGAAGGTGAGCTCATGTCCTTGCAAGGCAGTGAACATGGAAGCTATTAATTCATCTATAAATAGAAATGATACAAATTTACCATGTAAATATAACTTGAACCAAGATAGTTTTTGGAATAATATGATTTAGAATTAGATGGTTGGAGTCTTATCCTTCCTAGGAAAACCAAGCTATCTAATGCTAAGTCTAATGTATAGGGCATTGATTAACTAAAAGGAGGTGAAGAAGGGCACTCCTAGTTAAAAAATAATGAGTTAAAAGGGAGTAAAGGCATCAAAGAAAAGTTTTTGTGAGTCCTACATGAAAAGAAGGCAAAACAATCAAAATCAAGCCAATTGATATATGAGAAAGATTTTGAAGGTGAATTCAATAAGATTAGTCTTTCATCTGAAAAGGTGACAAGTGATATGTAGGGTTATAATGACACCAAATTTTCCTCATAGAACAAATTATGCAAACCTCATAATTGCATAGAAATCTTAGCTAAGCCTAAAGAGATAGGAATGGAGGTTAAGACAAAGTACAAAGGCTCCTTATCCTAGAATGTGGTGTAACACAATCTAAGGTTAAAGGTAATTCAAGCACTAGTGGAGAACGAAGGAGTTCTTTATCAAGGAAGACTAGTTCTTTTAGAGAACAGATTGTTAAGGAACAGTCCATTTAACCCAATAAACTATGCTCGTAGGATAGATGCTAACTTAAGAGTTACATGGATGAACTTTTATCTTAGTCATAATAAAGAAGGAGCTAGCAAACCTACCATTATTGATAATGGAGGATATTGCAAACTTCATTCTTGAGTTTTTAAATGAGTTCAAAAATGGAGGATATTGCAAACTTCATTCTTGATTTTTGAACTCGTTTAAAAACTCAAGCTTTAATTAATGACATCACGGATGTAAACCTTAGTAGAATTGCTAGCATCAAGAACAAAGGCCAACCAACAAATTACGATGAAGAGGGTGCATCTTCTTTAGTTTCTAACAAACATGATGATAATAGGGTATTGGAGAAGGGCATATGTTCTAATAGTAACAAAAAGTGATGTTCACCTTTACTCTAGATCTTACATCAAGGTTCAATCAAAGTATAGAGTAGACTCATTACACAATAGTTTATGATCCCTTGGAGATCAAAACTTTGAACAATCCTAAGATATTTTCAATAAGGATTAGGTCAGGGAGAATCCCCTAGCCAGACCTAACAAGACTATGATTAATTGTTTCCTCCCTAGTGATTTTAAAATGAAAATACTTTTATGGAATTATAGAAAAGCTACAAATCAAAATTTTATTAGAAGTGTTCGAGATCCTATTTCTCAGTATAATTTAAATATACTTATTTTAACTATAACCAGGCTCTCGGGTGATTGTGTTAATGCTCTTTATCTTGTTTCACCTTTTTAGTTTCATGTTGTTTCAGATACTTTTGGTCATATAGGATGCATATAGGTCCTCTGGCATGTAGATAATATGGATTGCCAAGCCCTCAATGCTTCAAAATAGGAGATTCATCTTGTTATTCAAGTGAGAAGTTTACATACTTCTTGGCTTCTTTCTACTTTATATGGTAACCCTAGTTTGAATAAGCATAAACTGCCTTAGACGAATCTAGTCCATTTAGCTAGTCTCCATAATTTTCCTTAGTGCATGTTATGAGACTTTAATAATGTTATATTTGAAAATGAAAAAGCTGGAAGTTACCGAATTGATAAAAATAGAGCTCATCTTTTTAAGAATTGTTTGGATGTATGTGAAATGGTGAATTTAGTCTATTGTGATTGTCCAGATACTTGGTCAAATTCTCAAGACCCTTATTTTTTTAATTCAATATAGATTAGACAAGTGTTATGCTAATACTAATCAGATTGTTTTATATCTTAATTATGTTGTTACTCATCTTCCTAAGACTCACTCATATCACTATCTAGCATCATTAAATGATAAGGCTAATAGTGTGAACATTCCTAAGTCTTTTATATTAGAATCCATATGGCTTTATCACCCTTTTTCCTTAGGCTTGTGAAGGATTATTGGGCAAAAAATTTCTCAAATCTTGCTCTCACATCTTGAATATTTTTTAAGAAAGTCTTAAGGTAAAATAAAGAGGTTTTTGGTAAAATCTTTCTTTAAAAAGCAAAAAAGAGTGCTAGCTAGACTAAAAAAGGATTGAAAAAACTTTTTTCTAGCTATCCTAGTAGTTTCCTAACAAATTTTTAAAGGCAATGTAAAGAAGAGTACAAAGAAATTCCTTTTTATGAAAAGGAATTATGGTTTATCAAGTCTAGGTTAAATTGGTGGGCTTACCAATTTAGTTAGAAGGAAGAATAATAAGATTTCTACTCTTAGAAAAATTAATAGGCAATGGTATGAAGATCGATATGCCCTAATGAACATGATTAAAAAAAATTTCCAAATTTGTACTCTTCAAACAATCTTAGAATGAATTATTCAAGGGAAATTATGGATAGCCGATTTACTACTTTATTAAGTAATGCCTACCAAGAGTTATTTAAAATGCCATTAGAAGGGAAAATAAAGTTGTGCTTTTTCATGAAAAAGCTAATAAGTCCCTAGAAGCTAATGGTCTTAACCAAATTATTTTCAAAAGTTCTAAAGCATTATTAAATTTCATGTCATTAGGGCTATCCACGAAGTGTTTTCTTCAGCCTTTGTTCTTAAGTGCTTGAATAAGACCCTTCTTATTCTTATTCCTAAAATGAAAAATACTTGAATTTGTCAAACAATTAAGGCCATCAGTTTATATGATACATTTTATAAAATTATTTCCAAAGTCCTTGATGGTAGATTGAGACTATTTTTAGATGAGCTTACTCCTTTTTAAGGACCTATTATTCCATATAGGCAAGCTTTAGATAATATTACTATAGCCTAAGGAATTTATCATTATGCTAAGCATAAAAAGGGAAAAAAAGCTTTATGATTTTAAAAATTGATCTTGAGAAGACTTATGATAAAATTGAATGGGGATTTACTCATTTTATGTTAAATACATATAAATTTCCTTTTTATATTATCTTTCTTATTATGAGCTACATCTCATCTACTACCATTTCTATTTTGTTTAATAGGGGCAACTTGGAGTCCATTAAGCCCATTTGAAGGTTAAGGCAAAGAAACCTTATGTCATGTACTTGTTTATTTTTTGCATAGAATTTCTAGGGTTTTTTATTCAATCAATTATTGATAAAAGGTTGAAAGATCTTATTTTTATCTCAAGAAATGGTATGGTTTTCTTCCATTTATTTTTTATCAATGATTTTATCTTGGTTGCCAAATCTTTTGCTAGTAATGTTGCCATCATTAAAAGTATTCTAGATAAATTTCATGCTCTCTTAAGTCTTAAGGTTAGTTAAAAGAAGTTTATGGTCTTTTTCTTTACTAATGCTTTAAATGCTGTCAAAAACTTATTAACTAGTATTTTGAATTTGAATAGCACTAATGCCCTTGGTAAATATTTAGTCTTCCCTTTTATAGCTTCCTCTAGGGACCAATCATTTAGTTTTATTATTGATAAGCTAAATGCTAAGTTGATTAGTTGGAAATCAATATTTTTTAATCTTGCTAGGAGAAGAGTATTGATTAAATCAATGTTTGAAAGTATAGCCTTGTATTATTTCCAATGTTCTTATATTCCTATGAAAGTGTATTAGAAAATAGATGCTATTTCAAAGGATTTTTTTTATAGGGATCTTCTCCTAATATCAAGAAAATAAACCTTATTGATTTAGAGAAAGTAACCTAGGATAAAAACATGGGAGCTTGGGTTTGAAACAAATTCATTTTTCTAATATTACTCTTCTTGTCAAATTGAATTGGAGATTTTTAAATGAATAAGATAAAGTTTGGGCTAAGTGTTTATACCAAAAATATATCTAGAATAGAAGTCAATTAAGACATATAACGTCTCCTATTTGGTAAGCTATGAGGAAAGCTAGGGAACTTACTAGATTAAGCTTGAATAGCTTCTTACTAATGGTCATGAGGTACATTTCTAGTTAGATAATTAGACAGGACTTGGTTGTCTTATAAATTTTTTCCATGTTCCTTTGCATAGAAAACAAATAGATTAGAAGGTTGCTAATTTGGTTTAAAGTTCGGTAAATGGAATATTTCTTCTTTACATCAATTTTTTTTATTAAGAGGTTCTATTAACTATTCAAAATATTTATGTTAATCCACCTCCTTTCTAAAAGATAAGTTTATTTGGAATTTCTCAAATAATAACTCTTTTAATTATGTTACTACTTATGCTTTTATTCAAAATTAATTACAAAAAAATAGCAAATGAGTTCAATTGGAATACTGGCTAGATTTGGAAGGTGCTTGTGCCTCCCAAAAACCAATGTTGCTTTGGTTGCTTAGGCATAATAGCCTTTAGACAGGAAATATGTTAAAACATGCAGGTTTACAAGTTAATGTTAATTGTTTTTTTTGTTTTGATGTTGAAAAATCACAAAATCATTTGTTTAGAAAGTCTCATGAAGTATAGAAAATTTGGTAGGCTCTATGTGGTTCTTTGGACTTTTTACAATTACATGGCTTATTTATGAAGGATTGGATTGGACTTAATTATCAATCAAGAGTCAAGGTTTCAACTCTTAAGAATTCTATGATCAACTATTTTTTCTACAATTTTATGGTGTCTTTGGGTTTGCAAAACCAAGGTGGCTTATAATCATAAGAATAAACAACAACATAGCATATTATTGCTCACTCTTCCTAGGACTATTTTGGACATGTCTACTCAAACTTTGACTTTCTTAAATCATAAAGCTTATTCTTCTTTCAAAAGAGTAGAAATTAAGTTGATTAAATGGGAGGCTCCTATGAAAAGTTAGTTTTACCCTTAATTCAGATGGTTCAATCTTAAGGAATTTGGGAATCGCAAGTTCTGGCGATTTAACCTAGAATAATCTTGGTTATTAGATTATTGGATATTACCTTGGATTTGGTAGAACTTCAATTGTGATGGATGAGTTGAAGCGTTTATTAGATGGCTTAAACGAATCCTTGTCCTGATTTAACGTTTTGCATGGATTCGTTGGCTGGGATCAGTTTATTCCACTGCACTTGTATGGCTCCCAATCCTAACACAAAGTTATTAACATAGTTTTATAACAATTCCATCATTGTTTCTTATTGCCATTTTTCTCTTAATGTTTCCAATACATTTACTTGTTTTTCTCTCCTTGTTAAGCAAGCAAGTCAAATTTTTTTATTAGGGCTTATGTCACCTATCTGTATTCTACTATGATTGGTTTTTTAACTTATATTCCCTTATTCCTTGATTAATGATCAATTTAAAGTCCTCTCTCATTATTAAATTTTCTACTCCTATTTCTTGGGCAATCATAAGCCTTATATGAGAGCCTTATAATCTATTTCATTATTGGTTTAAAAAAAGTTTAATCTATAAGTTATAATATAAGTCCAACCATTAAGATTTTTTAAAACAATGTTAGCCACTTTTGTTAAAGTAGATAGTGAACCATCAAAGTACAATTCCCATGGCCATGGTATTTCATATAAAGTGGTCATTTGGTCACAAAGTACATTTATTATTTTAGGTACGCCTTGAAGAACATCTTCTAAGACAGGCTCATAATTTGCCACTGAGAACTTAGCTAATAAATTAACTAGAGCTTGGCTTTTCAATGCCTTAGAATTGATTACTTGAATATTAAATTCATTGATTATTAACATTTATTTTTCCATCTTTCTTAATGCTTACCATTGTATAAGAAATATAATGGGATCAAATCACACTATCAACTAAACCTAATGTGCTAAAAATTGATGATAAAACATTTAAGTTGCATAGATAAAGGTAAAATGGTGCTTTTTCATAGGGGATACCATTCTTTGGGTCCTTCGAGCAAATGGATAAGATAATAGACAAGCTTTTCAACCCTTTCTACTTCTTAGGCTAAAACATGCTAATAGATTTTTAAGTAAAGGGGAGAGAAAGAATAAGATAGGTATAATGCTGAAGAGTGTCCATGATATAAGTGAAACTGATGACTTACAAAATTTTCTCAAATACCTCTTAGTTTTCTTTTTATTTCTATTCAAAGTTGGCATTCTCATTTAGGAAAGGTTTAAATAGATGAATTAATTCTACTAATATTAAGATGAACCTTTTGATATAGGATATTTTCTTTATGAAGCATTTAAGCTCTTTAAGATACATTGGCCTTGGCATCTTTCTTATTGCTTTAATTTTATTTTCATCTACCTTAATACCTTCTTTATGCACTTCATAACCCAAGAATTTTCCTAAAGAGACCTTGAAAGCACATTTCTTTGTGTTAAGTCTAAGTTAGTATCTCCTACACCTTTCAAAGAATCTCCTAAGGTGGTTAAAATGATTTTTTTTCTTTTTAGACTTGATCACCAAATCATTTACATAATATTTAACAAAATTATATCATATACCATGAAATATAGTGGTTAGAACCCTTTGATAAGTTGCTTTAGCATTCTTGAGACTAAAAGTCATGATTAAATAGTAAAAATTACCTATAAGAGTTATAAAAGTGGTTTTCCAAAACATGTGGCAAGTGCATTAGAATTTGGTTATAACTAATGAAATAATCTACAAAAGAGAACCTTTCATGACTTATTATAGAGTCAACTAAAGTATCAACATGGAATAATGAGAAATTATTTTTCTACCAGACTTTGTTAAGATCTCTAAATTCCACATAGACTTAAATTTGGCCATTCCTTTTTTTTAATTGGAGCAATACTAGATAACTAGGTAAGATGTTTGATTATTTTTATGAAACTAACATTAAAAAGCCTTTTTACCTCAACTTTTATTTAAGCTTTTACATCAAGGTGGAACTACCTTGGATGTTACTTTATAGGCTTTATTGTTACGTTTGTGTATAGTTGATGAGATACCAAGATAGGTTTAAATCCTAGCATTTCATTGTAGTCCAAAGCAAAGGCATCCTAAAATTCTTTCACTAATGCAATAGCTATTCTTTTTCAATAAAGCTCATATTAGCATTAATGAAAGTAAGCACGTCTTTCTTTCATCATTAGGATTAAAAGATTCAATTTCTTTATTCATTAGCTTCAATATGTCTTGCAAAGTAATAAGGGTTTCCTTTACTTCTTTCAATAATGGGGTTTCTTACCCCCCCTTTGAGATGTTAGAGTAAAGGGAAAAATCAACATAGTCTTTATCTTTCAGCATTTCTCCATAAAGCCTTTTCTAATTAGAAATGATAAATTGTCTTGTCTTCCTTATTTATGGATCACAAGATAGTTAGCAATCGAATGTAAGCCACATCTAATTTAGTCATTTTAGCTATGAGCTATGGATTTTCTCATTCATGATGGATTGAATTTTCTTTTTTTGACTTGTCAATTTTCTTTGATGTTTCTTTTATTTTCACCTTATCTTTTCATTATTTTACAATTGAAACCTTATATAGCTATCTAATGGCATTAGTGTTTTTCTATACTAATTCATTAAAATGAATAGGCTTTATGAAGTGGGATTCATCTTTATCAAATAATGTTTTTGTGACAAATAGCTCGATGTCATTCCCTTGAAAATGATCTTTGATACATTAATGAAATGGAAAAAGGACATAATTATAAGCATGCAACCGTGGTTGCCCTAGCAAGAGATGATATCTCAATAATCCCTTAATGACACAAAAATTATTAAAAGTTTTGATATGACCAACTTCTACATTAACTTGCATATGCCCTACTATTTCAATGTAAGACCTTTCTAATGTATTAAGCAAAATAAGGAACTATTGAATATGCTTTTCAAGAAATTTGATGGCTTTCAACAAAGCTATAGGAATGATGTTGATCTTGGATCCTTGTTAACTAGAGCTTAATGGGCTTTTCTACCTTCAATGGTTACTTGCCAGTTTAGTGGTCTATTATAACCAACAAAAGACATTTACTTATCTAATTCCCTAAAGATAATGATTAAGAAATAAGCCCTAGTAACTTTTGCAATTTACTACCTATAGCACAATAGGTTCCATTTCTTTTTTAAGAGATTTCTATAACAGTGAGAGATATTTGATATTTTCTTTCCTTATTAAATTCAATCAAATTAAAGAAATTTTTAAAATTGGGAAATTTGACCAATGCCTTAGCTATGGCCATATTTATTAGCTTAATAATTAGAATTATAGTGTGATCATATTTGAATAATTCAATTATTAGAGTGTTAGTATATGAAACAACATTTATACCATGATTAGGGAAAGGTTAATATTTATGGCTTTAGTTCAAAGCTGTCTTGATTTAACTTTCTTAATGAAGATTTTTAAGAGAGTATAATAATTCATGGTGGAGGTAAAAGATTGACGATATCAACAAAATTATGGTGCTTTCTTTTGAGTTTTTGTTAAGTTGCCTTTTGGCTACAGTAGCTTAGTAATACCATTTTTTACCTATAAAGCAAGGATAGTAAGGATATTTTATAAAGGATTAAAGAAGGGTGGAAAAGGTTTACCTTTCTATGAAAATGGATTTGATTGTAAATTCTACGACTCATAATTCCTTAGTGGTGATGTCTTGTTGTACCTTTTTTTAGGTACAAAGCTAAGACTGTATGTAGACTTCTTTCTAAGAGGCCTTATAGTAACTACTTCAACATTCTTTTCCTTCAATACCCTAAAGTGGCACATTTGTTAACTTAATGAAGCAGACACTCATTCAATTCATGTTATCAACTCTTAAAAAGTGTGAATGTCTCCATAATGTAGATATGGAGTGACAAAACGCTTCATATTAGCAATGCAACTTTTTACTAGAAGGGACTCAGATTTCCTCCTAGTAATCTTAAGTGTGGTCATTATACCACTTGAAAAAAAAACATAACATCCTCTCCTTTCCTTTATTTAATTATCCTTAAATTCATTAGATGAATGTTACCTTGGGTGGTGAAGAATTGGTTGCAAAATGTCATCACTATATCGTTCCATATTAGGATCAAGCAAGGATGTAATTAGTGCACCAAGTATATGCTCTACCAAAAGAAGATTTAGAAAACTCACGAAGATGATGGTTATAATCATTACCTTATATTCTTAAGTCATCAATGAACTAATGGACACACTCCTTAGAATTACCCTTCCCATTAAATTTTCTTAAAAAATAATAACTAACAACCAAGTAGACATGGGTTAATAGATAGATCTAAAAGGAATGAAGGTCAAAAGTCCATCTTTGTTGCACTTAATACTTTGAACTATAGTGGTAACAGATATTTAAAGGCTAATTAAAGTAGTTTAAGTTTTGCTTGGAGGGATAATTTGTTGCCACTAAACAAAATTAAGATTTTAGGGTAAGCTATGATAGTGGCAATTTAAATTTAAGGTTATTAGATGATTGGGTATGATATAATCTGAAAATGCTATAAATTAATTTTGGTTTAATGTGGCATTTTTCCCAAGTGAGAAAGGGAATATAGAATCTATGTAATATTGGATAATACAACCTTATTTTTTATTCCCAGTTCATGAAGTCATCCAACACTGAGGCTAAAATTATGATCAAAGCAACAATAATTGATATTGTTGTATGGGGTGGGAACTAATGTTTATTGTCATCATTATAGCACCAAATCCTTAACCAACCATAGGTAATTTTAAATCTAGTGTTTCAAATAAGTTTACCAATGTCACTAGGTTTGAAGTTAATTATATAGGTTAGCTAGTAGGAGACATAAGAGTATACCTAGTTGGCATAAAGTTTGCAGGCATTTCAAAGGTGGTATTCCCTAGAAAGTTACTGGAAGACATAGTATTGACATTGTTTCCAAGATCATAAGCCATTTGATTATTTAGACCAATTCTTCATATATATATATATATATATATAATGTTGATTCTTAAGTGTTCTTGGATTAGAAGTATAAATAAGATAAAGGAATCTTTAAAATGACATAAAGAAAGAAAGAATAAGCATTTTTATGAAGTATTTTAGCAAGGCAAAGAGATCCATTTCATGGTTGTTTTTGCTCAAGTATATGTATAAGGATGCAATGGCATAGGCAACAAGTTATAATCCATTACCTCTAGATTAAGGCTAATCATATCATAAGATATGTGATAATTGATATGAATAATATTTGGAATAATTATGATAACAAGATAATTGATATGAGATATTAGATAATATGGTAGCATATTTATGATAATGGATATGGATTGATGTAAATAATTTTATGGGGCTAGGATAAGCTAATGTTATTAGGATAAGGGGTTAAAAAACATCACTACTCTTTACTTGCTTCATGCATGAGGCTTGCATTAAGGAAGGTTAAACATGATAGGCCTTGCACTTTTATGTATCGCAAGCAAAGCCCTCATTCTAATCAAACCAAGCCATCCTTAAAGGAGTTCTTAATAAGGTAGAGAGAGATTTCTACTTTCTACAAATAAAGCAACCTTTACCCCAAGTCAAATGATTATTGGATGACTCTAAACCTCTATAGGACTAATGCAAAAAATACTATTCATATTATTTCCTCCTATTTTCTGTCTTTCAATGTGTTTTATATGCTTAATTTTGTGGAATTGGCCTTATTTAGTGATTAGGTATTGATTTTCTAATGTTTTGAACTTATTTAGATAATACTAGACTTTTATATTGCTTTAGATTTTCAACTATAACTGGAGTTTTGGGTCAAAATTATATATCATTGAAAATCTTAAAGGAAGCTTTACAACTCTCATTTTTAAGCTAAAGCCCATCTCAAACATTTAAAAGCATGAAATAGCCATGAAGTTAGTGCTCTATTTTTATCCAAGCTAAACTAACTTTAATTTTTAGATCATATCTGGAGTTCCAAGGATTCAATCAAGATTAAATTAGCACCTAAGTTTCCCAAGACCAATCCCAATAACTTTTATGTTTAGGATTTAGTGAAACTATGTAGTTTTAAGGGTCTTATAATGGCTAGAAGTCAAACTATGAGATTTTACTATAATAATTCTTCTAGTGTATTATTTTGTAAATTAAGTTCTAAACTTCTAAAATTAGTAAGACTCCATTCTTTGTAACCTTAGGAAGAATATTAACTTAGCCTATTAGATTTGTAGGATAAAAAATCAAATTTAAGGGTTTGTACCTCCAAATGTAAGAATACATAATATTAGATAATTTTCTTCTTTTTTCTAAGTTTCTTCCTCTCATCCATAGAGAGCCAATTTTTGGATTGATTCAAAGAATTTAAGGCTAATCTTAATTTCAATTATAAGATTGTGAGCTATAATGTTGACTTTTGCTAATTAATTTTTCTTTTTCTCTAATTCTTTTATCTGATTTTCTAGAATTGCAAGAATTGTATATTGATTTGGTATAATGTGTGTTTGTTTATGTGATTTATGATATCTATCTGCCTTTATGTTGAATTTTGATTAGGTAATCATCATTTTCATGTGAGAAAAAAGGATTAAATGATTAAATAGGATGTTTCTAGTTTAATCTTTCAATTTAACCAGATTATATATTTCAATTAATTTAAATCTAGCTTTATAGATTATAATTATTACTTAATTTTGCTAATTTGAATTGATTGACCATCTAGTATAGAATTCATGAATTATTGTAGGGATTCTAGATGATTCTAGGCTAAGAAATCAATTGCAATTATCAAATATGATATGTGATTAATCTACCAAAGAATTCTTAATTTCATTGAATCAATTATATTTCTTTATTCTTTTTTCTTGCATTTAAAAATCATTCTTTGTTTTATAAGAAAATTAGGAGTAAATTGAAGCATAATCTTCGTGGGCTCAACTCGATTCACCCTTACTATAGTTTTATGATTTTGGTTTAATTTTAGTGTATTGTAAGGTGAATAAAATTTTAGCACTATTGTACGGGATTAGGCCATTTTGTTTACCTTTGATTTGATTATTTTTATCAATTTTTCCCCTTAATTTTTAGTGTTTTTCAAGTTTCTTGATAGTGGTAATAATGAAATTCACTATGAAATTTTAGCATGAAACTTTCTAGTCCAAGATTTTTAGGCATTCTAAACAAGATTAAGGGTTAACCCTAACCTCATTTCTTTTGGCCAAAAAACCTCATTTAGTATATTTTTTAATTTTTTTAGTATTTCTTCTAATTTTTTATGTTTTCTTGTTTTTTAGTTTTTATTCAATTCTTGTTCCTCTTAGTGTATGAATATTTCTTTCTTTGATTTTGACTTGAATTTTAACTAAAAAAGTGTGAGAAACTTTTTAAAATTAAGTGGATAAGAATTTTTTAAAATGGCTTTTTATAATAATTTTGTTGAGGTACCTGCATATAGAATTGAATAACAACTCTTTGTGCTAACTTCTTTTATTGGTCAATCGAATGTAATGCAATTTCAGGATAATCAAATATGTGTAAGAAGATTTTCAAGCCAACATCAATGCTACTATACTCTATATTACAATTCTTACAACCTAAGCTAGTAAGATCATTCGATTTTTAACTATGGCAATTGTTATAACCTATCTTGATTATGACTAGCATGGATCTCATTACCAATTTCCAAAAATCTTAACATTTTTTGCTCTTTCTATCTAACTAGAGTTTTTAAATTTTCAAGAGAACTGAAAAATTCAATTTAGATTTCTATGGAAAAATAACCAGAGTCTTCCTTAGTTTTGGATACTTCTCAAAGGTCACACGTCATAAAATACAACACCCGTATATTTCCATATACAACAACATTATATGTACATAGTACAATATACTTTCACACTTATATGCAATCAATTAATTTAACACATCTTATAATTCAACAAATTTCCATCGAATAATGATTCTAATCCTTACTGTTAAATCTCTTAGTAAGGTAGTCTTAATTTTTCATAGATATTACAAAGCTCATATATGCCCATAACAACCTAAAAACATTGAAGACATAATAGAGTGAGTTATAGAAACTCAATTAGCATGTATCTATTATTGCTTAATAATCATAAATTACTCAAAAACTAGACTAGAGAATTTTAACAAACCCTTTTTCATGAATTTTTCTAAAATATATGAAACCACATATGATTTAAACTCTATACTTCTTATCATGAATCATCAAAATTTCAAGTATCCAATAGCACACAACATCATACATTACCAATTCTGAGTAAACATCACAATTTCATGTCTGGATTTTTTGGGTCAATTTCATGTTCTTCACAACTTGTTTGCTAGGAGTTTCCATCCGGCTTTCAAATCATACTTATATTCTTTATAATTATTTGTAAATAATTTACCATCTAGCATTCACATCATTAACCTCATCAAATTTCCATTCTCAATGCCATTTGTGGCATAATTCATATTCTAATCCATCAATAGATAAAAATACTACTATCACGCTTTCAATATACACTTTTATTGATTAATATTTATTTAAACAACTCATCATTCTTATTTCATGATACTAGATTCACACATGGATATATATGCATGAATAAGAAATCCATATTATCAATTAAAAAATATAATTCACAATACTTAAACTATCTTTTAATAGGATATCCAAGTTCAACTTTTCTCTTTTTTTTATATTTGTAAATTATAAAAATGATTTATGAATAAATAAGTATATTTTCTAATCATTTCAAATTCCAATTTCATATCTATAGCATATTAGCTATTTAGATTATTAACTTCTTTACTTTTCTAATATTATTTCATGAAGTTGATATATGCTTTTATATAATAATTTGAAATCAAGTCTATATATATGAAAATATTAAAGTTCCAACTCTAAAAACTCATTTAATACTACTAGTTCATTCTAAACCATCACGTCCTCTATTTTCAAATTTATCATCTAAAATCAAAATTTTACATAAATAGCAACCTTCTCAAACCAAAGTATAAAATAATTAAAATATTGAATTCTGATCACATGAATAGACTTTAAATATATTTATCTAATAATTTTAAGTATAAAATCCTTATTATAAATTTTAAACATAAATAAATATTTTTAAATTGAGCTTGAAACATTCAAAAGTCCCAAGACATAGGGCACTTTATTTGCTTAATTTGTATTATTATCTTAGCACCTTTCAATGTAAAAAGTATAAGTCCTCACGTATTATCATTTATAGCAAAGCACACAAATTATCAACTTATTACCAATATTTAAAAGGATTCTAATTATTTCCTTTAAGTTGGCCACACACTAATTTTCACTGTTTTAAAAACTATACTTAAATATTCAAAATATATGAAAAATAAATTTATGATTCAACTTTAACACATTTCAAAATATAAAAGCTTTTTTCCTCTAAGAAGACTTTGACCAACTTGTTATAGAATATTATATACTTAGTAGTTAATGTCATAGTTTCTCTCACCAAATTTCCCTTTTTTATTTTTATTTATTTTAAGTTTAAGTAACTTAAAGTATTAAAGTATAACTTTCCGAGAAGACTTCATTCACATTATTAGATCATTAGAAAATGTACAAATCTTTGTTTTAGAAAAATATTACCAACAATTCCGTAACTTTCACAAATAGAAATTCTTCTCTAAATCAAACTTGTTCAGTTTTAGCCACAATAAAAAGGGGATTTAAACTTCCAAATTGTCACCTTCATTCTATGAAGCCATCAGCAACCTAGATGCTGCCAAGAAAGAAGGAGTAGTGGCTCTCTTGTTTCTGTTTCTGCCATTTCGAATGTAGAGCAGTGCTGCTTCGGTTCTTGTGAGTTACCAGACAAAAGGAGTAACTCCCCTTGTGCACCAGCAGCTCCTCCTTTGCTGCAGACGCTCGGCAGCTTTCGAGAGTCCTCCTGGTACAGCAACTATAACGTCACTCATAAACCTTGGAGACAAAGCAGCAGTACGACATGGTTGAAGAGAAAAAAAGATGGCATCATCGGGAGTGGGAGAGAAGAAGAGAAAGAAGAATAGGGGATAGAGGAGCTAGCCCAAAAACCAAAGAGAGACATACCAACTTTAAAACATAAAGGAAGTCAGTGGGTGCATGAAGCTGCCCGAGGTAGAGAAAAAAGGGTAATAGTGAGGCGGTGGAAGGCGAGAGAGAGAGAGAGAGCAAAGCTGGGCTGAATGCTGCTGCGTTCCGCGTGCCTGGCAAAGAGACAAAAACTATATGAATAAGAAGAGAGACAAGACGTGGAAACCAGAGAAAAATGCAGTAGCAAGGAAAAGTAAAAATGAAAATTCTAAAAAAAAGGGAACATGCTGTCCGAAGTTAATAAAAAGGGGAAGAGACCAGATTTGTTTTTATGAAATAAAGATAGCGAGTTCCGGTTTTCAAGAAAAATAAAAGAGCTAATATTAAAATTCCAAGGGTAGAGATTCCGTACATCTCACACCTATGGCTCAATTTTTCTTTATAAAATTTCACTCATTTGTATACTTGTAAAGCTAATTTTCATGAAATATATTTTATTTAAAATCTTAATCATTTTTAACCTTTCCTAATATGTAAAATATATTTTTATGATAATTTGGTAAATTTTGAAAGTCTCAATAAATACTTCGGACTTCTAAAATTTTCAAAATAATTTATTTAATACAAACATATTTTCATAAATATTTCCAATTTATAGAAAATTACCTATAAAAATTACTTTAAACTAATCATGAATTTATAATGAACTTAAATAATAAATCTCGAATATCATCATGAATGTTATTTTTAATATTACAAAATCTTTAATTCAAAAAATAAATATAAACCAATTATTAACCATGTAAATAAATAATTATCTACTAACTCCAAAATTTATAAAAATTTAGATTTTAACTAGGAATATTACAACAATCAAGTGGCTCATTATCAATATTAACCTCCCATTAAAGAATATTAATTGATGTGTGAATCTCAAACTTCAAGGATAGAACTTGTCAAACTGATTAAACAATTTCAATAGAATACAACATGGTTCGAACAAAAAAGCATGCAATTCAACATACAATTTAGAGGAAACAATGGCAATTATAAAAAAAATCCAAAGGTTCAAGTGAGGCAATTTGCACCATCTATTAGCAAGTTAGAGAACCAATATGCAAGCTAGTTGTTTTCCACCTTTCACCCAATAATCAAACAACCAAAAGAAAAAGAAAAAGAAACCATAAATTCTAATATTGAGGCACAATATGCACCTAAGTCTAATTTTTTATTGATTCTTCTATTTTTCCTTTTTCCCCTATAGCCTTAAAGATGCCAAAAGAGAGGAAAAAGAAGAAAAGATTTTAGAAACTTTAATCAAGTTGAAATTGAATATGCCCGAAAAGAAGATTGATGGAGAAAGAAAACAATATTTAGAGATCAATGTGGAAAATGGCATAACCACTGTAAAGATTGATGGACTGATAAAAAAATTCAATACTTCCAAAGTTAGTGAAAATCCTCTTGAAGTTTATTCTTATTTTTTATTAACCTAGTTGATTTTATGATGTAAGATGAATTTGAAATTCAAAAAAATAATGATTTAAAAATTGACACTTAAGAAAGGATTAATGCATGGAACAATTTTGGAAGTGGAACCACCATATGACTATTTAAAGCATGTGTCATTAGAATCATTTGAAGAAATTCCTTATAAATTGAAGTAGGATTGAAGCAATGTAGTAATGTGTAGCTAAAGATATTAAAGAAAGGTACTTCTTGAAAGGTAATCCAAGCTTTTTAAATTTGCTTTCTCTTTTCCTTCTTTTTTATTTTACTTGTCCTTTCTCTTTTTTGATAATGATATGCTTTGTATTGAGGACTACATAAAATTTAAGTTAAAGGAGACTTCTAGGATCTATTTTATGTTTTGTTTCTTCCTTTAATTCTGTTGATGTTGAAAAAAATCAAAAAAATTTTAAAAGTGTGTTTTTCACTTGTTTTTAAGTCATTTTAATTGCCTTTCATTGATGAATATTTGGTATTTTTCATGAGTAAGATTTAATTGAAGTTAGATAGGATTAATAACATAATTGAATAAATGATTTTATTTCTTGAAATTGATTAATGTGGTGATAAATTTTGGATTGATAGATTGAATTTTGATAGCATATCTTACCTTATGAGATTTTAAGCTTTATGTTGAGCATTTATACTATTCTTTTTCTTTTTTGTGTGTGATTTTTTTTCATGATTTTGTTTTTGTACAACTTGTTTTAATTCTTTTTGAGATTACATTTGCACATGTATGCATAAAAATGAAAAAGATACTCATTTTTGTTTGAACTACCTTGAATTTTTATCTTTATTATGCTTTCTCAAGCTTAATTTCCTTTTCCTTATTGATTAGCCTATAAACATTTTTTCAAAGAAAATTAAGTCTCTTTACCTAACCTTAGGGATTTGTAGGGCATTTGAAATTTATTTTTGTAAGATAGGTTCTTGAATAAGTATGGTAGTATGTATGTGTGTTGTAAAAATTCATCAACTTTAGGTTTAAAGGTTGGATGGAAAAAAAGAGAAAGACAAAATAAAAATGAAAAATAAAAAATAAAAATAAAAATAAAAAAATACAAAAAAGGAAAAAAGTGAAAAGTGAAAAGTGAAAAAAAGAATAAAGTAAAAAGAATCAAGAAAGAAAGAAAGGAAAAGGAAAGAAGTTAATAAGGGTTTAAATTTGAATTTAGGTTATTGTGTTAAGTTATAAGTGGTCATAAATTGCCTATATGTTTTTGGTTCAAGTTCTTTATTGATTTTTTTTGTTTTATTTTTTTACCTTCATATCTTCAATTTTTCTTCCTTTTCTCCCTAACTTTATTACAATCTTAAATAAAGTCCCTTTGATTTATGTTGTCATGTCATTTGAGTAATGGATATTAAATGATAAGCAAGTTTATGGTAGAGCAATTTCATGAAATAAACTTGAGTGAGACATTTACCCTAAACACTAAGAGTTAAAAAGTAAATTGTGTGTTAATCTACCATGTTGATCTATTCTTTTTTAATGAAATTACTATGTTAGTTAGTTTAAAGTTTTTCAAAAATTTTATGCTTGATATGTTATATTTCTTAATGGTTTTGATTGCTTCTTACATGTGGATTTGTAATTTTGAAATCTTTGGAAAGTAAGTCATTTCTTCTACCATGACATTCAAGCTTAAATTCTTGAAATCTAATTAAAAAAAAGTAGAGTATCAACTTACCTAGTATGGAGGAGGATGCTAAAAGATTAAATTTGATGCTTTTTCACCTTAACCACACAAAAACTAAAGATTTATAAATTAGAGTTTCAATTCCCCCTTTTATCATTAAGCCTAAAAAATATGAAGAGGAAATCAAATAAGGATATAGTTCTTATCTTAGTTAGATGAAGAAATTGAAGAAGATTTCACTTTACCTTGCCAAATTGGATGAGAAGAAGAGAATTTGAAAGATGAAAGAATGGTGAGGGAAAGTTGAGAGTTTAAGAAAGAAAAATGAATAAGGGAAAGAGATTATACCTATAAAATAAAATAAAGGTCAAGGTAATTTTTGAAATTATCTCCTAAATCTCCTCCATACTCATATACTTACTAATAATAACTCAAAACTTCATGTCTTGTTATTTTATTTCAACTTCCTCACCTATTTCTCATAAAACTCCCATTTCAGGAATTACTTAGAATATCAAATTTTATTTTATATGATAACTCACTTATAACTATTTCTCAAATTGCCTTTTACGCATACAAATCCATCTCTAACAGAAGTTAACTAGTAATTTTATTTATTCCTTTCATAAAACAAAAAATTCAATTATTATATTTTATAAAGCATGTAACAACCTATTAGAGATTGAAATAGTCTTCCTAGATGGTGACCTATTGGAAACAAAATAAAACGATTAAATAGTTTTTGAGAGAAGGATAAGGATTACATCATATGCAAGGTAAAAAAAGCTTATGTATGTCCCAAAGCAAGTTTATAAACATTTGTATCTCAAGTTTGTTAAGGTTATTACCTCTCTTGGATTAAAAGAAAGCAATATAGACTAACTTATGATGATAAATACAATTAGTCTGGCAATTCTAGTTTTGCATGATAATGACATTTTCCTTGTTAATGATAATGTGAATTTGTTGATTGAGATAGAGCAATTAAAATGAAAAAACCTGGGAATGCCTCTTTCATCGTGAGCATTAGGATTCATCATTATAGGTCTTAAAGGTACTTAGCTTGTCCCAATAATTATACAAAAAAACTTAACATGCTAATTTGCTTTCATAATTGTTTCTTAATTCAAAAGAATAAAATGTTCACAAATGCCCAACGTCTTTAATATGCTAAAGAAAAGAAAATGGTAAAGAATATCCTATATGTATCAGTTGTAGGTAACTTGATATATGCTTAGGTTAAAGATACTGGATTGCTACTAAAGCAATGATAAGGTGCCTTGATAGTAAAAAAGGTTTCATACTAACCTACAAGAGATCAAAAGATCTCACGATCACTAGCTACTTAAACTCTTTTTGTTCATTATCCAGATAATCATAAGACATATGTTATGATAGTAAGATCTCATGACCTAACCTAATCATGATCGATGTGGATCCCGCTATTGGTTTCTATAAGCTTTAACAATTTTTACTCTTTCTATTTAATAAGAGTTTCCAAATTTCAAGGGGACTTGAAAATTTACATTAAAATTTTTATACAAAAATGGATAAAGTTTCCCCTATTTTTGGGCATTTCCCAAAGGCTACACACCCAAAAATACAAAACTTATGTTATTTGTAAATATGATAGCATTCACAACATATATATATGATTTCATCATATATGCACAGCTAATGATATAACATATCAAATTCTAAATCAACAAGATTTCATTCTCTAATTCTGATCCTTATCTAACTGTTAAAATACTTTAGTAAGGTGGCCTTGAATTTCCATGAATGCAATAAGTTCAAATCCTAACCTGAATACATTGGAAATTAAATGAAATAAGTTATGAAACTCAATGAGCGCATATCTACCACTATCTTGTAGGAAATTAACTTTATAAATGATAATCGTAGATTAATCATATTCTAAATTAGAAAAATTAGTAAACCTACTTCTTAATTTTATGAAATATACAAAACCATATCTTGAAATGGGAGTTCAATTACATATAACTTAAACTCTGTTTCTGATGTCACAATTCATAGAAATCTTAATTATTCGTTATTACATAACATAGGTATCACATCACATAATACCCATTCTAGATAGATATCACATTCACAAATAGTCATCAAAGTTCAAATACAAATCCTCACAATCATAACTAGTCTTGCAATCATGTCACATAGTGATATTCAAACATAAGTAAAATTTCAATATTACATAACATCACATAAAAATTTATAATAGTCATGCATGTGCTTATCCTTAGGTCGTATAAGATTTACAAGTTAATATCATACTTTTCTTAACTGTTCAGTAAGAATTTCCCATTCGGTTCACAAATTAATCTTATATCCTTTACAATTATTTACCAAATTTTTTTTATTAGGCTTTCATATCATCTTTTCATCATAGTTCACAATATTTGATGTCATTACTCTAGTACGGTTCACACTTTCCAATGCCAACCATGGTGAGATTCGTAGATAATATACATATAAAACCTCAATTCTCATTTCACAACTGTTTATAAAATTTCAATGCGAAATAACTAATTCATCATTGAATAGTATCAAGGACATAGTAGTACGGTCATAAATATACAATAATGCCATTATATTCTCCTATATGGCCATAACATGCAATTATTATTGAATTCAAACATAATCTATCAATAGTTAGAAACAATACTATTATACTTCTGTTGCACATTCTGATCTATAATATTCCTTTAATATAATACGAAACTAAGTTTAGACATGAGTATATATATATATATATATATATATATATATATATATATATATATATATATATATATAAACAAGAATGTAGAATCAGTAGTATCAATAAGAAAAAAATATCATTCATAATATTTAAATCATATTTTATTTAAATAAAAGCTTGGTGGTGAGATATATACTCACCTAGTAACTAATCCACCCTTGGAAGTTCCAAAACATCTATATTCATCTTTTCATATTTTTCTCCTAATATCATCATTTATAAAAATAAATTATAATTGTATGAACATTAATTATTTCCTTTTCACATATTACAAATCATAACTTGATCATAATATAATAGTATTTCATATCACTTGTTTCTTATTTTTTTAAAATATTAACCAATATTCCAAGTATGCCACTAAATTATCCTAAATCCTCACTTCCTTTATGTACTTTTAACCTTATTATCAAAATATTAGAAATTCTCATTTATAATGGCTTTTCCAACTCAAGGTACTAGGCCATCAAACATCACCATTTATTATACAAAATTATAAACCTATCTCCCTATATCTTTAACTTTTTGTAAAGAACCAAAAAATTATTTTTATTAGAAAGTATCACCTTAATGATATAATTATATTCTACATATACTAATCTAGTACCTTTAATCATAGAATCCTTACTTTATCAATACTAAATATCGAAGTAATATTATAAAATGAGGTTTTCTTGAATCAAATCCATATTCTTAAAATATTGGGAAAATGACAACTCGAAAATACTTTGATTATTTTATTTCAATATTATATACCAAGCTATCTGTGTATGCTCTGTGGTTGCAGCTTTGTCTGATCTTCCACATCAAAAATAACTAGTTCTCTGTGGAATTGAATGTTAAACACAAGTGTTATTTTAGGACGGAGAGTATAGTGCCCTTAAGAGTTTTGCTCTACGGTTAAGCGTGTGTGTCTCGGGCAGTCTGCTTATATCCTAAAACCACTACCTATCTTTTAGAAGAGAAAATCTTTATTAACATGTCAACCTGGTTTACTCATTCAAATTCTTCTCGATCTTCATCATCCTCAAGACCATCCACCTCTTCTTCTGATTATCTCATGCCTATTGAAACCTCTTCATTCAGACGATCTACAGCTCAAAAGTTAGACTATCTTTATGAAGCCTCTTATCTTTTTGAAAACAGTAAAATACCAATCTCCTAACACCCACTCATAAATTCATATCGGGTTTTTCAAAAATAACACCAATCCACCTTTACTAAAGTTATCAAACCCTTAACCAAACATAAGCAGCATTTCGTAAAAGAATATATACAAGCTTCTTCTTTCGACTAACACCTTGTTCGGGCCATTGGGGCTAAACAAATTTTTTCTATTCCTTTTCCAAAAAAGTATATACCACAATGGCGTGAGGAAGGATTTTCTCACATCCATTTCGGAGCCATTCGTATTGTTCTTACCTTCCATAGTCGAAAAGGTTTACCATTAGTCTCTAGAGTAGCTATTCTGGATACTAGGTGTGACCAGTACCAACAAGCCTACCTGGCTACAATACAATCTACTCTTAATGCTGGAACTATGTTTGTTACTATTTTTCCAAATTTCAATATGCCTATCTTGGATCTAACTCTTCCTAATTTTTTACAGATCCAAGTCCAGATAACTAGCTACCCAATGACCTATGAAGCTTATGCTGCTACCCTTCACACCCAGGTTGCTTATCGCCTTCAAACTCATTCCATTAACCTAGCTTACCCAAAAGAAATTGAAAATTCCTTATATATAACCCTTGACCTAAATCAAGATCCCACTTGCTATTTTGTCCCAAAACAAGCTTCACGTGAAGAACTATTTTCTCTGCTTCCAGAAAAATGGGTTTCTCATTATGAGAAATTTAAATCCTCACAAGCCCCACTCCAAATTGTAGAACCATCTTTCCATACTAAGGATGATGGAACTTTTGAAATCACTTTCCCTAAGCAAGCAGTCAAACAGGAAAATTCAGTAACTCAACAATTGCCACCAGCCATGATGCTCTTTAACAACATAAGAGTTCCTATCTTTGCCTTTAGTGTCGATGGACGACCAATCTATGAGGTAACTCCAAGAAATGGCCATAAGTGGTATGATCCTGCTGCTTGTAATTATGCTGACTGTTTAACATGGAGTGATGATGAGGATAATCGTCCAAACTCAACAAGGAAGAATAAGAGATCCCAACAGCTCTTGGAAGAAGTGTATGAAAAAGGAAATTCCTCTATAGGACTTCTTGGTGAACCATCTGGCAAATTTGATTATTATATCAAATATTCTACTCCCAAGACTGAATCTGTTGTTCCTGCCTGTATGATGCAAGGAGATGGTTGGAACTTGGAAAAAGATTTCCCTCCATTACAGTTTGTTTCCAAAGAAATGCAGACTTGTAATGACTAGAAAATTAAGAGCAGAATAACCCAATATCCTAATGGGACTCAAAAGTCGGAAGCCACAGCTATTGAACAAACTCTAAATTAGCAGTATGAAAATGTTGTTGTGCAAAATAAATTATTGTGTCATATTGCTAATAATCAGCAGAAGCTTGTGCAGAAGATATATCAGTAATAATCCTTACAATCCTTGCTGATCCATAAGATAGAATCAAATATTCATTCTCTCCATCAAAAGCTGTTAGCCCTTGCGACAGCCGGATAATTTTTTGTTATTTCTCAAAAGGAGATTGAAATGAAAATCTTAAAAGACCAGTTAAACTCTCTGCAAACATCATAGTATTCCCCCTTACAACCTTTAGGATCAAGTTTACCTCCTATAGCCCAACCAGTAACCTTAACTAAAAGTTCATATAACTCCACCGCCTTCTTACCCCCAAAATTATTAAATCCCAAGTCTCTTCCACCTCCTAAAAAGTGCCAAACACCGCCTTCAGATCCAAAACAAAAACAATAGGTAGCAGTCCTCAAAGATAATCATATGGTCTAATTCCTTGATCAAATGATCTATGATTACTCTTTTCCTAAAAAATTGACTCCTCTAAAACCTTTGCCTATTCTAATGGCAGGAGGCTTTGGTGAGGAAAATTCTGGAGTATATGATCACTAGCCTGAGGAAGAAGAAACGGAAATTGAACATGCCTCCACTAAAGATATTTTCCCAAATAAAATTCAAGGTTTTACCCTTGATGATGTTCCTTCTACACAATGGAGAGATAAATTTTTAGAATTCCATTCCTGGATGACTGCTGTTCAATTAGATCAAAAATATCCCCATACCTAACTATTTCGTGCTTTTGCATTTAGATTGCAAGGCCGAATGCAAGACTATTGGATGAACCTTAGTGAATATCGATAGATGATTTATTTTAATTCAAATAATATTAATAAGTTTCTTGGCCGCTTACATCAAGAGTTCTTAGAAGCTATACCAGACTTTGAAGTCCAGGCAAGGAAATAATTCATGCAGATGAAATGTGTATCTTTCAATCGAAAACATCTACAATAGCATTTTGATTTGATATTAAAAAAGTACTACCAGATCCATGGCATTGATGAAGTCAACCTCAAATATGTTTTCTTACAATATTTTCCTAAACCTTTAAGGAAACAAGATGAAGTAGTGCTTAAAAACCAAAGCCTCAATACATCAAATGCTTCCCTAGGTAGCTTATATCAAGTTATAATTACAGCACTCGATCGACTGTGTGAACAACGAATCTTCTTCAAGCAATTCAATTGCTTGAAACTAGGACCAGTATATGGTCGATGTAATCTTATCATCGATCATGACTCCTTTAAAAAGAAGAAAGGAAAATTCAAACAAGAAAAGTAAAAAGGATCCAAAGCTCACTTCTTTCACAAGAAAAAATACAAAGGGAAAAAGCCTGATGATCGATGTTTTATTTGTAAGAAAAGGGGTCATTTTGCTAAACAATGCCCTCGATGGACATCCCAGCAAGCTCTCATTGATCAATATTGTAGTGATAATGATGACCTTGAATCCTTCTATGAAGAAGAAGAAGAGCTTACAACCAACACTATCTTCTGCATCCGAGATGATGAAAATCCAGAAGATGACGTAAAAGACGAACCTTTAGATGGGCAAAGTAACTCTTGGCAGACGATGCAGGTTCAGGATGATAGTAGTGAAAATTTTGTAATACCACTAGTCAAAGCATCCATTTTCATAGATAAGTTTGACTAACCAACCAAGGTGATTGCCTTCTTTGACACAAGAGTAGCTTCTTCTTTGATCAATCCTGATGTGCTGCCTCCATTCTATTAGATAAAAACTTTTCGAGAATTCAGAACAGCCAATGGAGAAATTATGACGATCATCAGAATCTCTAAAATTGTTTGCCTAAAACTTTTTCTAGGCTATGAGGTCAAACATAAGTTCTATGGAACATTCGGCCCAGGTCGTAATGTCTTAGCTAGATTTGACTTAATTAGCAAATTGTTGGATGATAAGATGAAGATTGAATCTAATGGTCTCCGTTGAAAGAACCATTTCCGGTATTGGACTCTTATTCCAAGCCTTTATCAGTGCACAGATGACTTTTCTAATTTCATCCAAGAAGTCATACAACGATCTTGTGCTGACAGCCATGCCGAATTTCTTCAGAAGTGTTCTTCTCCGTTATGGTTCAATATATATTTCTTTATCACTCTTCCTTTCAAGAAGAATGAAGATATAAATCCAACTAAAGCCACTCATTTTGGAATGCATCCAGACCATCAAGTGTTAGCTGAGAAGGAGTTGTCTCAGCTAAAACAACAAAGGATAATCGAGGAAACCATATCCCCATGGACCTGCCAAGCTTTTTATGTTAACAAAAGATCTAAGCAAGTTCAAGGAAAGACGAGGCTGGTTATTGATTACAAGCCTCTCAATTTACTTCTTGTTGATATTAAATTTCCTCTTCCAAGAAGGGAGGTTTTATTACAGAATCTTCCTGTAGCAAATATCTTTTCAAATTTTAATTTTAAAGCTGGCTTTTGGCAACTTGGAATTCATCCGAAAGAAAGATACAAGACAGCATTTTGTATCCCCAACTTCCACTATCAATGGACAGTAATGCCATTCGGATTAAAGAATGCTCATTCAGAATTCCAAAAGGCCATGACAAGAATCTTTGAGTCTATCCTCCGAAATGTCCTTATCTACATTGATGATATCCTACTGTTCGCAAAAAACCCTGATGAACACCTCGCCCTTCTTCAGCAATTCCATAATCTTGTCAAAAAATATGGAATTATGCTTTCTCAAAAAAAGATGGTCATAGCCTGGTCTTCCATTGATTTTCTTGGGTTAATTATAAAAAATGGTCAGATATGTCTTCAGCCCCATATCGCCACAAAAATCTAAAAGTTTCCTGCTGGGCCATATACTATTAAATAGCTCCAGGAATTTTTAGGCCTTGTTAACTACATGAAGGATTTTATCCCAAATGTAGCCCAATACAGATCAATGCTAGCCCAATTGCTTCAAAAGACTCCCCCATCATGGTCAAATCTGCATACTGATGCAGTTACTAGCCTAAAACAGTTATCGGCTAATCTACCTTCTCTTCAGATACCTACCACTGATGGTAGACAAATTCTTTAGACAGATGCTAGCCATTATTATTGGGGAGCTGTTCTGCTTGATGAAAGCAAAAATTGCATAATTTACGGATACCAAAATGGAAAATTCTTAGAAGCCAAAACCCATTATCATTCCACTTTTAAAGAAATCCTGGCAGTCAAAAAGGCTATTGAAAATTTCCAGTTTCACTTAATAGGATGCCATTTCTTGATAGAAATGGACATGTCATCCTTTCTTGCCATGCTAAATCATAAAAAAACACTGGTGCCACAGCCTCAACTAATTAGATGGAAAAACTGGTTTGAACAATGGAAATTTGATGTTAAACATATCAAAGGAAAGAGAAATTTCCTTGTCGATTTCCTTTCCAAACCTATAGAATTCAAACCAGAACCCTTGCACCTAGTTCTGCCAATTTTTATGATTTCAGGAGAATATTCGAATCCACCTCCACCATACCTTAATCTTCCTCTACATCTTAAAGAGGAAATTCTCCGCCTCTAGTTCAAACTTCAGGTCATCCCTTACAGTGCCATTTGCATTAAAAATCATGGACAATCTAGCTCCCATATAGTTAATCCTAATTATTTATATTTCACTATTTTTAATTTAACTTATCCTCCTGGCCAACCTCATAAATCTGTCTATACTCTAATAAGGATAATGATCAGGACATCCACTATAGGAGGTTACTTTGACAAAAATGCTGCCTTAGCATTGCTTAATCTTAGTCTCATCGGAGCTCTAACCAGGCCTTCATATTTTTTGATGTGGCTCTCTCTGTTTAAGCCTATGCAGTACTGAGTTGATTATTTTATCCAAGTTCCTGAACAATATGTTTTAGTAACATTTCACTCTCATTGGTATCTCACAGAAAATGTTCAGGCATGCCATACCATCACCCATTTCCATGAGGAATTCCATCACCAACATGGGCCTTGTTATCCTTATCATATCCTGGCTTATCCCTTTATGTCTTATGATTTGTGGATTGCCATACATGCCATTTTATTCTAAGAAAATGGAGTTGATCCAAATAATCTTCCATCAGACATTTGGCAAATTATCAATTGACAGGATTGGCATAATAATCTCTTTCCAAAATACTGCAGGGATCTTTACAACTAGGCTTATCTCCCATGGCAACAAAACTAAGACACTAACTCAGACAGTGAACCAGAATTCCTGCAGGGGGAAAGAAATTTTCAAAAAAGTTCTTCTGAAGAACCAGCTAGCCCATAAAAATCCAAATTACTTTCTGTCTTTTGCTTTTTCAGCGAATCTACTTTTGTACTTTTCACTTTTACTGTTTGCTTTTATCTTGTAATTTTTACTTTTACTATTTGCTTTTATCCTTGTCGAAACTTTGTACTGTTTGCTTTGTACTATTTGCTTTTATCTTTTTCGGAGAATCTGCTTTGTACTATATTTGTTTGTATTATCAGAAATCTTCTATAAATACCAAAAATAAATCTGAAGAGTGCCCTATAATGCCATAATTAGATATGTAAATTTACTTACAACATGTCTTTTCTAAAAATATATAACCATCATTTAAAATACTATCATATAACACTCTAAAATAACTTCACTTCTATTATTTATACAGTTTATGGCATGAAATTCATATTTTTCTTGGCTATTGTTGCTAATCCCAAGCCCATATGAAATGGGTTTCTTTAAACTATGCATGTGTCTATTATAAGAATAGGATAAAATAGTCCATTCATACTTTAGTTATCTTATTTTAGCATTTTATAACATAAAAATTATATTATTCTAATGCTTCATCATATATCTCAAATATGTATAAAAATGAATTTCTTGAGTTAAGTCTTAAATCATCATAAGAATTAAAACTTTATGATATAGGATCATTCACCATCATTAAAAATATCTCGCTTAAGCTCACCAGTGGCAAAGGCTAGTTGAAATGCTAAAAAATGAAAGAGAATTATAGCTCTTTTATTACTATCTTAAGTTATGATTTGTAGCTTCCTAGTGGCAAACAGGTGTGCAGCTTGCCACAGAAGGAACTTCTTGTTTGACAACAATTCAGCCACCGAAGATGAAAATGGCAATGGTCGAAGAAATCCTTTCTCAATTAGCTATTAGTTCGTTTCAATCTAAGACCTTCTCATAATGCCCCAAGCTACTGGTTGAATAAGAGATATGTGAGGAGGATAGCCGACTAACAATGATAACACCAATAGCTTAGAGGGAAGAAAGTAATGACTAAAAGAGGAAATAGGAAGGAGAAAGGAGTTAAATTGGATGTGAGGGAGAGAGAACAAGAACTTGAGAAAGAAAAGGAAGCTTTCGAAAAGGTAAAGAGGGAGAAAAATAAAATAGTCAAGGGTTTTGATTTAATGCATCCCATCCACTATAAACTCATTGCTCCATATAATCTTAGTCTTCCATTTAATTTAAAATCCATCTAAGCCATCCATTATCTTAGCAATTCATTTTCATAAACTAATTTCAATTAAAAACTTAACTCTATTCTTTCCAATCTTCCCTATATATATATTTATGATCGTTAAAAAATTTTAAAATTTCTAAGAATAATTATTTTAACTTTTATAATTCTTAAAAATAATGTATTAAATACACAGAAATTATTTTATAAATCTATACACTTATGCTGACTAAAAATTATTTCTCAACTTTTAAGAAATTTTCTTATAAAATTATTTTAATTAATTCTATAATCAACAATCACCATAAAAATAAATATATTTCAAGTAGTATCATTAATATTATTTTAATTTTCCAAGATCCTTTGAAAGAAAAGAAATTAAAAATCAAATTTTGACTAACTAAATATTAAATAAAAATAGGTAATCACATGCATTGCAATCTATAAAAAATTTAAATATTATTTCAGGATATTATATAGGAAGAGTTATGTTAGGAAAAATGTTAAGTAGTCATTTATAGCCCTCCATTATAAAGGTAGGGCATTTTATGTGATATGAATATGCTTGTGAAAATCTCAACATTCCTAAGTTTTGGAACAAATTGTTTAACAATTGTTGATGCTAGATTCAAAATTATTTTGGTAGAATTTTCATCCAAGTATCTATCTATAAGTGCTTCTGCCAACATGGCCCATATAATGTGGCTTTAATTGTCATTCCCTTGCAATTTTAAAAGTGTCTTTAAAAGTAAAGGATATCAAAGATATTTTACAAGCATAATAATTCTTTGTTATTACTTGTCTAACCCCTTATTTTGTAACTTTATGATTTTTCTTTTCACTAATTCACCTTGTCTCAACATTTCTTTAATAAGAGAGACACTTTTGAGTAGTCTAATGACATTTACATTATCAATTTATAAGGATACTTATATTTTATAGATTGATATCATACATAATAACAACTTTGGCATATGATATAGTTTATATATAGTATCTATTAAGTAAGTATGCTTATAAATCTATCTTTTAATTTATTAAAAGGAAGCAACTTCAATTTGTGTTTAGGTATGTGGAAATCTTGTCCTTTGACTTTCTTCAATATAATCAAGGCATAAAACTTGATCAAGTAGTCATAGTTAACAACCTTGTATTCAACCCTATTTGTTATCGCTTTGAAATTCCTAATTGAATTTTTCCAATGTTTACATGATACCATGAGCAATTGTATTTTTTATTGTTGTATGAATATGATTATTTTGCATTTGATAACTATGTTAGAATATATGAGAAACTAAATTGATAATAATAATTACATAATGTTAAACTAAGCTTTTCATCGAGGAATATTATATCAACCCTCAATAATTTGTTATTTAATTTGAAGTTGATGACATTCCATGGTCAGTTAACTTTAACTTTGATTTTCCACTCATCTTTTTCACCATTGAGATCATAGAGGTAATTAAACTTGCTAGCAAGCCTTGACATTTTCAAGGATAAATATTTTATGACCAAGTTGTATTAGTCTTAGCTCTTAACCATGGTATTTATAAGTTAGAAGATGCTTCTTCATGTTCTTTTATTGTTATCATCACTAATAATGAAATTATTTCATAATTATTTTTAATATAGGCCAATAATATCTTATTACCAATTCCTTATGGTGCTTTTTCACATCCTTCTACTGTAATTTCAATTACTTTGAAATGTATTATATTTATTTTATAATTTCAAAGAAAGAAAATAATTTAATTATTATTAATATTAAATAAATTATTAATTTTAATACAAGTTAATAACATATTATTAACATTTCTTTACACTATCTTTTTATGTTCTTTCATTGTAATTTCAATTGCTTTAAAATGCATCATATATTTTTAGTATTTTAATGAATGAAAATAGTTTAATTATTATTAATATTAATTAAATTGTTTCATTAATTGATTAAATGCATTCTTCATTTTTTTATTGTTATAATCACTAATAATTAAACTACTTTATTATTAGTTTTAATGTGATTTAATAATATATTATTAGTATTTCTTTACCATGCCTTTACATGTTCTTTTATTATACTTTAATTGCATAAAAATGCATCATATTTTTTATTATTATTACTAACAATTAAACTATTTCATTATTATATTTAATGCAAGTTATTAAAATATTATTAGCATTTCTTATGGTGCCTTTTCATGTGCTTTAATTGTTATTATCATTAATAATTAAATTATTTCATTATTATTTTTAATGCAAATTAATAACATTGTCATGACCCACTAGCTTGTTGGTGGAACTTAATCTAATCATAATTTGGTATCATCACACAAACTTTTAGAAATATCATATTTTTTATATCATTTAAAAAATATTTATAAAAAGAGTTTATACTATAACATTTCTAAACCATATATAAGGCCCAAACATTCTAACTACTACTTAATTTTGACTATAGTTGCACAACACAAATTCTTAAGTAGATTTTCACTCTGAAACTACCAATAGAGGTAGAGGAGCTCTTGTAGGTATGTTTATAAAAGAGAAGATAATATAATAGTGATTCATTGATTCAATAAATAAATAATTTACTCTATAAATATATATATTCTTTCTATTATATGAATTTCAACACTTATTCATAACTATTTCCTTAATTCATATGCCACATAATAATTCATATTCACTTTAATAGTAGAATAATGTATAATATTAAGGATAATAGATACAAACGTTTAATCCATCTTGTACTTCTTGATTATCCTTAACTATTCACAAACTTAATCTTGTTCCTCTAAGATCTTAACTATTCACAAACTATTTCCAAATTTGATCTCATTTCATAATATTTCTAAATCTATCCCTCCAATTCACAGTTTTACCAATCACAATATCATGTTCCCAACAAGAATTCATCATAATACTAATTACATTCAAAATCAATAATAATTATAGCTATAAAACAATTCACACACTTACCCTATCATGATGTTTTGTTATTCCTTAGTCATGATTTCACATAATTACACATTCTTGACTAGAATTTATCATCTCAATCATAAAGAGACTCATTCATAAATTAAATTTATTAATATACAACTTTACAACTCAATATTAACATACTATATTAACACAAGAGTCATACAAGGCTTAAAGTAAGGATATTTGATTGTAATAGTCGAATATAAAGCTCCATAAAGCCCATATTCAACTATAAGAGTCAAATATCTTTAGGTAGAGAGCACCATTTCTTATTATTTTCAATTATGATACTTAGTTATGGGCTCTTCGCATGGTTATAATCAAGTACCATATTCAGACATTTTTATCCAAAGGCAAAATCTCATTCAAATACTTGACTATGATAGTTAAAGATAACCTGTTAGATTTCACTCTATGGCCTAAATTTAACTATCATACTCAAGTATAAGCTAAATTTTTCAACTTTTCACTAAATTTCATTGAACATTTAATCATTTCTTCTATACTTAATGCAACAATAAATTTTTAACAATTTATGATTCTTAATTATTGTCCTACAAATTTCAAATTGGTGTATTTTAAATTAGCTTGCTTGAAAGACAATGGATGATGTTCTCTTGAATTTTTCTTTACCAATTCTTGCTTAGAATTTGATGGAATTGAGATGGAAGAATAGAAAAAGGAGATGGGGAGGAAAGGTCAAAAAATGATAAGTTTTATGGATTTTACTTGCCCCAAAGGGAAAATTTTGCAATTTGGGAGTATTTTAATAGTAGAATAAAAAAAAACTATCCCCTAAATTTCTTCCATACACATTTATTTGAATTTAATTATGCATTATCCTCTAATTAATTTAATTCTTCCTATTTTCATCATAAAATTTTATTTTCTTCAAATAAGTTTTCACCCTAAATATACCCATAACTTTTAATTAATTGCCACATATGCATAAATGCCAATATAAGTATCTAAAATGTATTCTAATTTTATATAGGGTATAACAAAAATATGGTGCAATAACTTTATTTACCGTGCCATTTCATGTTACATTAAAATGTATCATATTTTTTTTATTATTTCAATTAATGAAAATATTTTAATTATTATCAATATCAATTAAATTATTATTTTAATGTGATTCAATAATACATTATTAACACTTCTTTATTATATATTTTCATTTTTATTGTAGCTTCATTTGCTTTAAAATGCATCATATCTTTTTTATTACTTCAATTAATAAAAATAGTTTAATTATTATTAATGTTAATTAAATTATTTCATTAATTGATTAAATGCATTCCTCATATTTATTTTTATTATCACTAACAATTAAATTATTTTATTATTATTTTTAATGCAAGTTAATAATACAATATTAACATTTCTTTATAGTATCTTTTTATATTTTTTTATTTTAATTTCAATTGCTTTAAAATATATGGTTTTTTTATTATTGCAATTAATGGAAATATTTTATTTATTCTTAATATTAATATTAATTATATTATTCATTCTTCATTTTCTTTTATTGTTATTATCACTTACAATTAAATTATTTCATTATTATTTTTAATGCAATTTAATAATATATTATTAACATTTCTTTATGGTATCTTTTCTTGTCCTGTTATTTTATCTTTAATTCTATTAAAATGCAACATATTTTTTCATTATTTCAATTAATAAAAATAGTCTAATTATTAATAATATTAATTAAATTATTATTTTTAATACAGGTTAATAATACATGATTAATGCTTATTTACTGTGCCTTTTAATATTCTTTTATTATAACTTCAATTGCTTTAAAATACATTATAATTTTTATTATTACTATTAAAGGAAATAATTTAATTATTATTGACATCAATTAAATTATTTCATCAATCAGTTAAATGTATTTAATTATTAATTAGAGCATATTTTTACATTAATGATATATTAATTTTTGATAATTTTATTATTATTTCAATTAATCAAAATAATTTTGACAGGCCTACAAATAAGTATGCATAATTTTTATCTATCAGGACATATGTTAAAATATCAACCTTGCATATCCTATTTTACACACACACATACACACACACCCACACAAAATAAAGAAAAGAAGAACTTTTTACTTTTAAAAGGAGACGAGAATGAGAAAAAAATAAACACATATATTTTAATACTAATAATAATATATGATTAACATTTTACTATGCCTTTTAATGTCCTTTCATTATAATCTTAATTGCTTTAAAATGCATTATATTTTTTATTATTACTATTAATGAAAATAATTAATTTGAAGTTAAATCAAATTAGATTTAATGCAAAAAAAAAGGCTTTCTCATCATTTTTTTATTCATAAAGTTTGAATCCAAAATTTTACTTAAAATGCACACATTGATAAGAAATAAACACACATAAATGTTAGTAGTATTATTCTACTGATAAACTTAAGAAGTTGGGAAATTTTAATTGAAATGGACATATCCAAAAACTTGTCAATATAAGTGAAAAAATTGTGTGTTTTAACTTATACTATAAGTTAAAGGCGATATTATATAAATTTATTTTTAAATAGAAGATTAATTTTAAGATAAATACAAATCTCTTTGATAAGATTTGACTTTCTTACAACTTATTTCATATTAATTCCTCACTTTTATTTTACCTTCCAATTTCAAGTGCTTATATTCATTTCACTGGATTTTTAGTTCCTGCAATGTACATGTATATAAAAAATTATATATATATATATATATATATATATATATATAAATTTTTTAGTAACTCAAAATAAAAATATTTAGTAAGTAAATAATTATTTTAAAAGTCAATTGACAACATCACTGTAAATATATAAGTTGAAGTTACAATCAAATTTCAAAATCCAATAGCAATCACAAAATATTTAGTTACTATTTATGACATTGGTAAAATAGAGTTTGGGAAGAAAATATTCATTGTGCAATATTTTCATACTCTTGTTGTAACATATAAAATTGGTCAGTAATTTCCGTAGTTTTTGACCGATAAGCTAGTCTGGTTAAGATTTTTGAATCCAAAATATATGTAAACCAGTGGAACCAGTTGAAATTGGTGCAAAAATTAGTAAAAATCAATCAGAATTGATTAAAACTAGTGGACTGGACTATTTTTTTAGAAAAATTAAATTTTTATAATTTTATAATAATTGATATATAATATGTTTATAATTTTATATTAATTAAATTTGTATTTTTTATTATTTTTGAAATAAATTATTATTGTATCACTTATACTTTATTTTTATAAATACATATTACTAGGATATATGTAATTTATAGTTTAAAAGTTAAAAATGCTTCAACTAGTAAATTAATATTATGTTCAATTCAATAATTGGTACGATTTTAAAAATTATGATAATTTGTATTAGGATGAGAAATGGGGATATAAAAAAAGTAGGTGACTAAAGTAGATGAATATATGAAGTTCAATAGTGAACAATGTAAGTAAACAAGTAGCAATAATTGGAAAGCAAGTTTTAATTTGAGATTCATTTGAAAATTTAAAACACTTATGAGAAAAAATATTTACAAAATTAATGGATAGTAATAATTTTAAATACTCTTAATTTTTGTGATTAGGAAGAAAGGGAATTTAAATAAGACATTTTATGTGTTTAGGAAGAAAAAATTGAAGAAAATATCTAACAAAATTGAAAAAAATTACTTCAATAAAACATTTAATTACAGAAAAAGACTTCCACAGTTAGATAACTTTTTTTAGGCATAAATTCATATAAACATTAATAGATAATATTTTGACAAACTGTTAAGATGATTAGGTCATCATTATTTTACTTAAATGAATGAAGATTATAGATTCGTTTCATATAATAAATAAGTTAATTTATAAATTATTAATTTAATTAATAAGCTATAAACACAAGTTAATAAGTTATAAGTTAGTCTTTAAAGGTATTTTTTACACTAGTTTATTAAAAAAAATAAGTTTTGATTTAATAAGTTACTTAAAATAACTTATAGTTTATAAGTTATTATATCTTTAAATTCTTTCTAAATATATCTTTAGTCTTTTTATTAATTTACAATCTATATTTTTTGTAATATAAATCTAAATATTTTTTATAAAATATAATTAATTTAATTGTAACATAATTATATCTTAATTTTAAATTATAAACATAAAAAATATATATGTAAATAAATAATATCCTAAAATAAGTTTATTAAAAAAATAAGTTCTAATTTAATAAATTATCTAAAATAACTTATAGTTTATAAGCTACTATATCTTTAAATTCTTTATAAATATATCTTTATTCTTTTTATTAATTTACAACTCATATTTTTTATAATATAAATCTAAATATTTTTGATAAAATATAATTAATTTAATTCTAACATAATTATATCTTAATTTTAAATTATAAATATATAAAAATATATATGTAAATAAATAATATCATAAAATATAATTAATTATATTTTAAATAACTATAATTTTATAATAAATAATAAAATAAAAATTATATAAGTAAATAAATATATAATTTTATAAAATATAATAAATTAAATATTAAATATTATATTTTTATTTTAAACTTTTTAATTACATTAGTATAATTTAATTTTTAGATAAATATGAATTATTTTAATTATATATCTATTTCTATTAATATATCCTTTTATGTTATTTTACAATTTTAACTAATTTAACAACTAATTTTATAAGATATTTAAGATAATTTATCGATTACTAACTAATTTATCAGCTATCAGCTACTTGTATGAAATTGAGCCTATATTAAGTCACCTCCCAGTACATTTTAACTACAAACTTGCCACTAATATAAATAAAATAAATTTTTTAAATAGGCTAATTCTAACATAATAAATTAGTAGTAAAAATTATCATTTATATTATAATTTTTAATGCTTGTTATATAAAAACTCAGGCTTTATGTTTGATAATAAACAAATAGAATATTTTATATTATTCTATTATTCATAATTACAAATATAAAATATTGCCAATATTTTATTATTTTATATCTTTAATTATAAAATATTATATTGATTTCTTATCAAATATAAAACTTGAATTTCTATATAATGGGTTTTTAAATTTATAATAATAATTAATTAATTTTTATTATCAATTTGTTATTTTAGAATTCATTTGTTTAAAAAATTCATTTTATTTATATTAGTGGCAAGTTTGTAATGTATAGGAAGGTGAATTAATAAACACTTCTCCATTCATTTATGTAGAATGATGATGACCCATTCACCTTACCAACATATCAAAATCTTATCTATTAATCTTTAAGGGCATCTGTACTAATAAAAAATCGTCTAACCTTTGAAGTTTTTCTCTTTTATTTAAGTACAGTAATGATAATTCAATTGCCTTATCAATATATTAAAACTTTATTCATTAATTTTTACGGGCTGTGTTATAAAAAAAATCATTTGATCATTGAAGTCTTGCCCATTTATTTTTGGGATAGTTCTTTCATATTGAAATAAAAAGCTAGAGTATGAATACCTTAATTAGCTAACCAATATGTATTTGATATCTAAACTTTTAAAAACATTTCAACAATTAAAATTATTGCAGATGTACTGGGAACTACAGTTTTTAGTGTTACTTCAACTTTAATTATTTTTTTCAATTTTGTCCCTAGCAATTATAAATTTTATTGTTATTCCCTATTACATTTGCTCTATTCGTTGTTAGGCTATCTTCCACTTTTATTTCTATTATATTCATAGCTTCATTTTCTGCCAAACTCCCTTTTTTTGGTTCATAAACACATATATATCGTACAAAAAACATATTATACTTCTACATGTAACCCATGATATTGTTTAAATCAAATTGGATTTAGTATTGTAAATATGCTAGATTAATTTAATTGAAAATGTCATGTGAAAAATATGTATATAAATATACTATTACACTCAAAAATATCAATGAATCTTTGTCTTCAGATTAAGAAAAATTTAGATTAGGCTTTGATAGTAATTTGAGCGATTTAAGAAATGGATTTATATTAATCTAAGCTAAATTTATTACTCGCTTGTATATCTGTGGTAAAAAATTAAATTAGAGAAAAATGCTATAATTAAGCAAATGAGGGGAAAAATAAATGGTTGAATTTTTAAAATTATTTTATCTATTTTTATTTTAAAATTAATTAAGAATTTATTTTTATATGAAAAAATATTATCATTTTCAACTAATTAATCAGATATGTTTTCAAATTTTCACCAAAAGATTAAATATATGCAAAGCTTAACTATTCTGTATATTTATTTATGAATGAATTTAAAATTAAATCCCATCATTTTATTATAATTTTATATGCAAAACAATATAGATGTTCTACTTAATATACTTAGAAAGTTTGAAATTATAAAAAATTATGGATACAAATAAAAATATTACTTCATTCTTTTCTATTTATCTATTATTGTTAACCGATTTCACATAAATTAAAAAAGTAGTTTAATTTATTTATTTTTAATAAATTTTATAAAGTTATCCTTTATCCATAAAATTTAATATAGTTAAAAATAGAAAGAAAAATATGAAGGAATAAATGTAAGGTAGTTAATAGTATAGAATAATAAAATATTTATTAATAAAAAATAAATTTACAAAAAATATTTAATAATTTAATAGAATTCTAAATTAATAGATAAAAATGAATAAAAAGACTCTTTCAAAATACGATAAATAAAAATGAACAAAAAGAGTATATCATTTATTTTTAATCACTTACACTGATCTTTTAATCATTTTTTACTGTTGATTTTTATTTAATTAAAATCTAATACTGCTTATTATATTATAAAATTTAAGTATCAATATTCAAATATTTAATTTTGATACATTAAAATTATCCATTTTTTTATTTTTATCTTCTAGGCATTAAAATTCACCCCCTTGCCGCGTTAGTCATGTCACATAGGCCCATCCTCCGCTCCTCGGGCATCCTTCTCTTGGACGTTATGAGGCTCACCAACCTCATTGGTTGTTTGACGAGGACCGTTGATCTTTTGAAAAGTTGCCAATGAACGTAGTCCATTACATCTTTACATCGGCCAAGGCTTTAACTCGTTTGATATATTGACTTTGACTAAGCTCTCGCAAGCCAACAATCGGGTAGGATCATTAGGAGATTCTGTTCGAGTCAAAACCGATTTATATTCTCAAATATCTATAATATATGACATGTTTTGACTTACGTTTTTAATACGATAATTATAATTTCTCATGCATATAAATTTTATAGAATTAATGTATAAATAAAAAAATTGATAATCGATTACATTTTACTGGATGAAAATAAGGATATGCACTATGTTTAGAGTGTACAAATGTTTCCTCCATGTGTGTACTCAGTTAACAAAAAAAAAGAGTTTTTTATTGTATATTAATACATTATCTTTCTTCCATCTAATAAAAATTTAGATCCTTATTTTTTTTTTCTCTTTTCTCTTTGTTGGTATTCTTATTATATTAAAAAGAGATAAATAAATAATTATTATATGCAATAAAATAAGAGGTGGAAATTAGTCAGATCTTAATATAAATAAGCCAAAACTTTATCTATTGTGAGTTAAAATTTTTTGCCTTATGTTACTTAATTATAAATTTAAGAAATAAGGTCTAACTTGTAAAGATCTAATTATTAAATTTTAAATAAGTTAATAGGTCTGCAATCAAATAATGAGGCATTTGAATAGAATTTTATCTCCAAATTTATAAAATTTTAATAATTTAATATAATAAATTATAATTATATTTATTTAAAATCAAAGTGATTAAATGATATAATAATAAATATTCATTATTTACAAATATTAAAATTTTAAGGTGATTGATTGTTGAATTGAAAAAAGAGACAAAGATACAATTATAAAATATATTAATTAAATAAATCACCTAATAGACTAATAAATCAAATTTAAAATAAATGAATTAAGCCTATTTAATAAATAGACTTATATATTGACCTAAAATTTTTTATAGATCATTGCTATAAAAAATTTTATAGTTATATCTCTCCAACTATAATAAGAAAATAATCAAAAAGTAAAGGAGACAATTTCTATTCCATTTAATGATATATCCGCTGTGTATATAATTTAAATGCATTGAGAATCATTAAAAATTCAAGGTTATTATATATAATGATAATAAAATTCAAAATTAAATTTTAAATTCTTGATATTCATTGTGTCAATCTTTATTAATTTATTTTATTATTTTATATTTGTTAATAATTTTTAATTTATATTTAAATTTTAATTTTAAATTTCATCTTTAATGCTGGTAGAATTTTCCTTATTCTTTTCCAAAAATCTCCTATCTATCACGCTAATTCCGACCACACGTTAGAGGGCTTTTATCCGTATACTTCAGAAGCAGCCACTTGAATTGAGAAATTTTCCCATTGCAATTAATACCCCAACAACCCCTTGGATTCCCATTGCAATTAATACCCCCAACAACCCCTTGGATTGGAATGAGAAAACTTCCCATTGCAATTAATACCCCCAACAACCTCTTGGATTGAAATGAGGGCATTTGCGGCGCTGGATTGAAAGTTGAAACAAGAACACACCAATTTCCTATCACATATTTTACTTTATCCGTTCTTTTTTAAGTAATATTATTTTAAAAAATTATTTTTATTTCTATAAATTAAAATTATATTTATTATTTTATTTTAAATATTATTTTAATTATCTAAATAAATACTTAATAACTTTATTTATCAATTAATTTTTAATAAAAATATATTAATAATTTATAATTTATCCTTTTTAAAATTAAAATTATTTATTATTTTTAATATTTATACATCAACTTTAACTGATCCCTAAAAAATGATGAAAATACTGAGGTTAATGATATGATTTTTTTTTAATTTAATACACACAACTCATAATTTCTTGGTCCCTGTAGAAAAATAATTCCGTGGCCGATAATCAAGGATCACAATTTATTTTGAATTTGAAGATTTTATAGGAATTGTCCCGCGGGGCAATGAGCACGACGGAAGTATTTTTTTTCCTCCTCCGTGGAATGAAGAAATTCTTAAATTTACATAGTATATTATATGAAGTTATTTTAAATAATTTTTAAATTTTAAAAAATAAATATTAAATTATTTATAAATTTTGATTTATTATAATAATTCTAATTATAATTATTACATTTTATCATTTAAATAATTACATATTTATATTTTTATAAATATCATATTAATCAAAACTTAAATAAATGATTCGTAATAAATCGAGATTAACAAAGGATTAGGAACAGGGAGCGGCCTACGCATTTGCACTGTCAAATATAACAAATAATTATAATTATTATATTGAATCAAAATTTATAAATAATTTAATATTTAAAAATAATTTTTAAATAGTTTCATATAATAAATTATGTATATTTAAGAATTTCAAAATTTATAAATAATTTAATATTTAAAAATTATTTTTAAATAGTTTCATATAATAAATTATGTATATTTAAGAATTTCTTGTGGGAATATAGCAACTATGTTATTTTAATTTTTGTTTTTGATTAAAATGGTGATTAAAAAATAAATTTAAAAATTAAAATATTAATAAATTTCTTCTTTCTCAATAAATATCTTTTATAAAATTTTTGAACTCATATTCATTAATAGGATAAGACCGCAAAGGATTAGCATGCTTTTTCCTAACTCAAACACCTTATTGATTTACCTATCTTAAATTTTAGGAATAGAACAAAAATTACAGTCCTCATTTTGCCGCACTCTACCTTACCTTACCTTAATATTTAAAAAATATTATTTTATTTTTAGTTTGTAATATGTAGAATATTTTAAAGAAGACTACTGATGTATTTTTAAATTATATGTTTATAAATTTATTATATTTTATATGTATCAAATATCATAAATAATTACACAATAGATAAAATTCTAATTGGTGATAAAAAATTTAAATAATTATTAATTATATATGAACTTGTAGTACGTAATTTTAAGATAATTTATTTAAATTTTTCATTTTTTTAATCATTTTTTTGTAAGTTTTCACGGGACTCTAGTCCTGTGAGACATTGAGATTAAATGAATTTCATCCTTAATAATAAAATATTGGAAAAGAGAAAGATTGATCTTCTGTCTTTCTCCCCATCATTCCCTCCTATGGAGGTGATTAACAATTTAATACAGCTTTCTAACTTGCACTCTATTGCATCTCAAAGTAAAGGTGTTTATTCGAAAACTTATTACTTCAAAATGATTATTGATAAATTACAATTTTCTTCTCTAAAATTTAATTTAATTATTATTCCATAATTTTTATTTTTTAAAAAATATACATTCATCTTTTTGTATTTTTCTAGAATAGAATAGACGGGTGTATGGTTAAAAAAAAATGAGAATATATATAAAGAGAGATTCAATATATATTTTTAAAAATAAATGAGATCTAAATGTAATTACGCAGAATAAAAAATCAAAGCAAGTGTACTTTTTCCTTATTATTAAATTATTCTTCAATTTTCAAATTCTTTTAAGTGCATATTATGTTTCGATTTATATCTGTAATTGTCTTTATATTATCAATAATTATTCTATTTTTATTAGTAACTTTTGAATAAGATAATGAGAAAATTATATTTTACCTACTTCAATTATGGGATTAATAAATTTTATCCTCTTAAATTATGAAAACTTAAATTTTACTTCCTTTAATTTTATAAAACTTAAATTTTATTCTCACAATTATTAACTTAACAAAATAGAAAAATCACCCTTATTATATTTCACTTGACAGCAGTTAAAAATTACCACTATTATATTTTCCTTAACAATAATTAAAAACTACCGATATATTTACTAATTTTTAAAAAAAAATTTATTTATTGATGATTATGAACCGTCAGTAAAAATGATAACATCAATTTCTAATTATCGTTAAATATTATAAGTATTAATTTTGTAACAATAGAGTTAAAATTTAAATTTTATAGAATTACAGCGAATAAAATTTAAATTTTTATAGTTTAGAAAAGTGAAATCTTATAACCCCATAATTAAATGGAATAAAATACAATTTTTCCTAAGATTAACTTCGTGCGTTGCGCGGGTAGGTGATAGGTTGACAGCAAAAGGGATGTTAGTCAGAGCTGAGCTCAGCGTTAGCATTTCAAAATTTAGAATTTACAATATTATTTTCAAATATTGGGCTAAATTCTTCATTCAACATATTAGCCTAAATTTTTAATTCTAATTTATAAATATTTGAATTTAGACTTTTGAAAGACGAATGGAGTTTCAAAGGACCGCGACTAAGTTCACACTAATATCTCTAATTGTTAGAATTCTTTGATGATAATTTGTGTTTGTTATACTTACTTCAAAAATTAATGAAATATTTGCTTCATCATAGGTCTAAAAAAATGTGATAAAGAACGAAAAATTAAGTTAAGAAAATAAAAAAAATTTATTATTCTTTTCTAAAATAAGAAGTCCAAGGATTATTTTTAAAAATAAAAATACATACACAAACACCACATATGATCCTCCCTTTTATCACACTCTACCTTACATCAAGTTATTTTTAGTTTGTAATATGTAAAATATTTTAAAGATAAATACTCATGTATTTTTAAATTATATATTTATAAATTTATTATTTATATATATATATATATATATATATATATAATATCATAAATAATTACATAATAAATAAGCATCTTAATTTATGACAAAATTTTTTAAATAATTATTGATCATATATAAATTCAAAACTTTATTCACAATCATTTAAATTTATTAATTATATATAAATTTGTAGTAAATAATTACTCCCTCCATTCTTATTCATCTATGGTTATTAATCAATTTTACACATATTAAAAAAATAGTTAAATTTATTTATTTTTAATAAATTTTATAAAATTATTCTTTATGCACAAAATTCAAAATAGTTGAAAATAAAAAAAATATAAAAAAAATAATATAAGTTAACTAATAATATAAAATAATAAAGTATTTATTAATGAAAAAGAAGGATAGATTTAAAAAAATATTTAATGCTTTACTAAAATTTTAAAGTGATAAATAAAAATGAACAAATTTTTTTTTCAAAATGCGACAAATAAAAAAGAACAGAAATATATAAGATAAAAAAAATTTCTTAATTTTAAAAAAAAATTTATCATTCCTCACAAATACGTATAAAATTCTTTGTTTTAAGAGACATTGGGATTAAGCATAATAATAAAATATTCGGAATGCGACTGAGAATGTTGACCTTCTGCCCTCCTCGTTGTCCATGGCGATGATTTATACAGCCGCCGAACTTTGGACTGCATTGTATTTTCAAAGTCAAGGTGGTTAGCCGAGAGGTGTAGATTATAATATATTATTTTATTATATATTATTATTTTAAAATTATTAAATTTTATACGATTTACACACTATTATATAAATTAATAAATTTAAATTATCAAATTTAGTGATATATCATAAAAATATGCATGAAAATTTATCCCAACTCCAAAGGGACTAGACCTATACGAACACTGATTTCTTCAAAATGATTATTAAGATAAATTACATTTATTTTTTTAAAATTTAATCTAATTATATTTTTACTTTTTCAAGATACACTTATTTCTTATTTTCCTAAAACAGAAGAGATAAGGAAAAGGGAGTGTGAATGTATATTAAAAGAAATTCAATATATATTTCTAAAAATAGTAGAGATGTAAATTTAATTATATTAAATTTAAAAAAATAAATTTGATTTCTTACACTATTAATAAATAAAAAATAATATCTTATTAAAAATTAATATTAACTAAATATTTTTATTGATAGTAAATTATTTTTAATAACATGATAATACATAAATAAATAATAATATAAAATTGGATCAAGTTTAAATCTATCTAAAAAAAAAGCGTAATTTTTCCATATTATTAAAATTATTCTCCAATTTTCAAATTCTTTAAGGTGCACATTATATATATAGATATTATTTAATAAATGGGAGAATTAATTAAACCACTGAGCATAAATATAAAAATTTGAGATCAAAATTTAAAATATAATAAAAAGTATAAAATTTTTAAAAAATATTAAATATCATTTGAATTAAAAAGTTACAGCATATTATATATATATATATATATATATATATATATATATATGTTTTGATTCACATCTGTAATTGTCTTTATTTTATCAATAATTATTTCTTTTTTATTAGTAACTTTTAAATAATATAATTATTTATGAATTTCATTCGTGTGTTTCACGGGTAGGTAACTAGTTGTCAGCAAAAGAAAACTTAGTCAGAGCTGAGCTTAGGGTTAGCATTTCAAAATTTAGAATTTATAATATTATTTTCAAATATTAGGTTAAATTCTTCATTCAACATATTAGCCTAAATTTTTAATTCTAATTTATAAATATAAAAATTTATACTTATGAAAAATTAATCAAAATTTAAAGGAGCTAAGTACTCACTAAAAATGTATATGGATTGGGTTTGATGGATTTTGGATTGAACCTAGCAACCCAAACTACGTTAAATTTAGAGTTCGAGCTTAATCCAATCAATTTAGTTTTTAAAAAAATTTGACCTTCGGCTCTTTTTTTTAATTGCATGACCCCGAAGGCCTAACCTGATAGTCCAAATTAAATAATTTTTTATTTTTAAATAAAATAAATTTATAAAATAAAAAATATATATTTAAAGAAATAATATAATATTTAAATATATAGAATATTTAATTATATTAAATTAATTTTTTATTAAAAATAATTAAATATAATTTTTAATCTATTATTATATTATTAAAAATAAATTAATATAATCAAGGTAAATAAGCTAATTTTATTTTTATCTTGACTCGAGTTTGGTTTCATTAGTAATCAAGCTATTAAAAAAAACTTAATAAATTTATCAAATTAAAAAAAAAAGTTCAAATTCTATATTATTTTTGAACCGAACTTATCGGGTTAGACGACGCCTTTAGTTCTCACTAATATTTCCTAACTGTTAGAATTCTTTGATCATCATATTTGATTAATATACACACATATCCTATGACCAAGTCCCAAAATATTCCTTTAGGGGGGGTGGGGAAGAAAGGATAACACTTAGTTGATGAAGTTCCATTGTAACGAGCCATAATGCAATGTTTGGTCGGGAAAGAATGAGAATATTTAGGAGTTTTAATTAAGAGAGAACATGATTAATTCTTCAAATATTTCAACAGAATTTTTTACTGCTTACTATTTTGTTATATTCAATTGGAAGAATTTTAAAAGATTTTTTAAGACAAAATTAATAATTTTTGCTTATGAAATCGTAAAACACTAGAAAAATAATCTTTATTTTATATAAAATTATAATTTTGTTCCTTAATAATAATTTATATATAAAATTCTATTCCTCAGTTATATTATTCAAAAATGAATTTTATGCAAAGAAAATAGATATAGACATTCACTTTTGATAAACGTCCATGCTCCCTTTCATCACCTCCTATTCTATTTAATTATCTTCTATTTCTTTCCTCTCTAACTTTCAAATATATCATAAATATATGGGGCAAATTATACTTGTATTTCTTGAGGTTTAGTATTGTTTACAAATTATAAAAATACCCATACTTGATGGATCTTACTTGAATTAATAAATATTTATCCAATTGATTTTATTTATATTAGACTTACTATTTAAAAATTTGAATTTAAATCTATCCATTAAATATTTAATAGGTCTTGAATCTTTTTTGGGTATCCATTAATATTAATTTATATAATATATAAATTTATTTCTTATAAATATTTAATAAGTATTGGATCATTTTTGGGATACTACATTGGATCTATTTAAATAATATATTTTATAATTAATCTATTATTATATGAAAATCAATATTATCACATATATAAAACTGTTGTAATAATTTATTTAAGACAATAATATTAAAAATATTTAAAATTATATTAAGTTATAAATTATTTTAAAATAATATTTTTTATTTTATAATATTAGTTTATATAATGTAAGACTATTTAATTATAATATAAATAAATCAATAATCATTTATAAGGTGATCCAATACAATTTTTATTTGATAAGGTTAATAATAATATAACTGAAATTTATTATAAAGCTAATATGAATAATATAGATAGGTTAATGTTGAAGTAAGAATAGAATTCATAATTAATTGCAAGGTGCAATTATTATCAACAAGAAAAAGATTAACTTTTTATTTTTGTTAAAAAAGTTTAAAATTAAATTTATATTAACAAGTTTAAGTGGATTTATTTTTAGTCTTTTAATCAAATTTTATCTAATATTTAATAGGTTTGAATCTTTATTAAATCTAAAGTAGTCGATTTTAGTGAGTCTAAATTTAATTAGATTCAAGTTGAATTTATCTAAACAAAATCCATTACCATCCTTATTATTACATTCACATCCATTCTTCTTTTTTATTTTAAATATTCACTCACATCTTTTGCACCAAAAAAAAAAAGAGAAGTGTATATTTTATTGGGAAAAAAAAAGGAGAAAGAAGATGAGTGTAATTTAATTAAATCTCAAAGGGAGTATATTTATCCTATTTCACAAATTGCCCTGGAACATGTTTAATGACAATGATCAGCTTAATTTGGCATCTTGTGATAAGTTTAATTACAATGTATCAGCTTAATTTGAAATCTTGGGACATGTTTAATTACAATGATGGATCGAGTATAACCTGTTTGTTTGGTAGAATTCAAATATTCATGCCACTTCATATTTTAAATATTTATTAATACATTTCAATTATGGCGTCCGATTACATAGGTCCCTCTGACTTTATTTGATAAGCGGCCCGTCCCATAGTCAACCATACAAACTACATACTACAAAAAACAACTTTAGAACGCTTGTCATGCAAAATACAAGTTGAAAGAATTCTATATTCAACAATCACTTTCCATAAAATTCAAAACTGTTGTGCATCGCGTGTTTTCTACCTTTATTTAATAGTACGACTTTTATCATTCATTGGTGTAGAAATTTCATATACTGTTCAAGTCCGAAAATAATTTAAATATTTTTAAGATCACAGAAGTCTATATCAAATACTACAAATTGCCCCAAAGGTCTTGAATTCAATTTCAAGAGTCGCTATTATTAAAATAAATTTTATTATTTGTTATTTTCACTCCAAATAATAATTAATTTCATATCAAAAAATGTAAATATATTTAGATGCAAACCAAGAAATAAAAAATAAAAAAGATAAAAACTGCGAATTATGCTGAGCCATCATCTCAAATAATATTTGATAACCCTTAGAAGTCGTGGCCTTCTTTTTCATCCCGAATTCATTTCTGAATTCTTGCACATGACTCTGGTAAATTTGTCAGTCCAATTTTTTTATGATTTTTTACTTTAATCTTAACATTTTAATGTCAAATTTAATAGTTACAATTTACCCCTCTTTCTCTCTCTCTTTCTCACATAAAATAATGCTCAAACTTGATATGCTCCTGTGTACACACAAACAAAATCCCCCCAACCCCCCAATCAATAAATAAACTAAAGATTTGCTGTAAAATACAAATATGTGAGCACATTGTTTCCGTCGTATATATGTACCAAGTGGTTCACAACTCAGCAGGCTACTAACGGACCCAATTAGATCCATTTTATCTTGTTTGTGAAGTGAGAAAAAGGTTTTACTGAGAAAAAAAATTTATATAGATTCACAAATAACTTGTACTGCACGTATCTATATCTCTTCTCCTCGGTTTATCTTGAAAAATAAGGCGGATTTTTTGTTCCAATTGTCAAGCTATATCATCCAAGTTCCTACTTTGACCTTGAGCACAATACCTCGAGAATTCATATAAATGCAGGTATCTACTTCCTTTCTCACAGGCCTCTTAACTTTCATAGCTTTCAAATCATTATCATGGAGCTCGAAATCCCTTATTCCATTCTCTTTACCTTCTTTTGCTTCTTCCTTCTGCTATGGAGCACTTACAGTTCCAAGAAATCCACCAAAAACTTGCCCCCAGGGCCTTGGAAACTACCTCTTATCGGAAACATTCATCAATTTGTTGGATCACATCCGCATCACACCTTAAGAGATTTGGCAAAGAAATATGGCCCCATAATGCACCTCCAGCTCGGACAAACATCCAACGTTATAGTTTCCTCCCCGGAGATTGTTAAGGAAATTTTCAAAACACATGATGCTATTGTTTCCAATAGACCTCCTCAACTTGCTACTGACATCTTGTCTTATGATCGAAGTGACCTGATTTTTTCTTCATATGGAAACCAATGGAGGCAACTTCGAAAAATCTGCACTTTGGAGCTTTTAACTACAAAGCAAGTCCAATCATTTAGGCATATAAGAGAAGAGGAAGTTTCAGCTTTGCTCAAGAAAATTAGTGAAAGTGAAGGATCTGTTATAAATCTCACTAAGGAAATCTTTTCACTCACAAATGGTATAACTGCAAGAGCGGCTTTTGGTAAGAAGTCCAGAGATCAGGATAAGTTTCTTGAATGTTTGGATGACATGGTGAAACTTTGTGAAGGCTTTTCCATTGGTGATCTCTATCCTTCCATCAAGTTGCTTCAAATGATTAGTGGGTATAGATCCAAAATCCAAACAACGCAAAGAAAGCTGGATAGAATTCTTGAAAACATCATTTGGGATCACAAAGAAAGAAATGACAAGAAAAATGAAGAACACCAGAACCTAGTTGATGTCCTTCTGAAGATTCAACAACAAAATAACCTTGAATTCCCTTTGACTCACAACAGCATTAAAGCAGTCATTCTGGTAAGAATATATTTATACAAAGTCTATGCTATGCTAGCTTTTATCATTTATGAACGTCGTGATAAAATAATAATTAGATTCTTCTGAATATCTCGTGACTGATTTAGTGAAAGCTGCTAGAAATCTTCAATTATGTTTTATATATAATTTTTAATAATTACTCTTGTTTTCTTTTTACGTCCGGTTTTTCTGACTTTTGAGAACTTCTGACTTAATTTCTTCTATCTGAAAATTTTTGGTTTAAACCATTCCATGTGAAGTTAAAACCATTATCAGATCATATAATCATAGTTATAAGATTTTAATGTAATTCCTATGAATATTAGTATAGATTTCTATTCTCAATTAGATACCATTTTCAGGATATCTTCAGTGCTGGAACTGATACATCATCAACAAGTATGGATTGGGTATTTTCTGAACTAATAAAGAACCCAAAGGTTATGCAAGAAGCGCAAAGTGAGGTGAGAAGGGTATACGATGGTAAAGGATTTGTAGATGAATCAGAACTTCACCAACTGAAATACTTGAAGTCAGTTATCAAAGAAACCTGGAGATTACATCCACCTGCACCATTGCTTGTTCCAAGAGAGAATAGCGAGAGATGTGTTATCAACGGGTATGAAATACCAGCTAAGTCAAAGATCATTGTCAATTTCTGGTCAATTGCAACAGATCCCAAGTATTGGGAAGAACCTGATAAATTTAAACCAGAGAGATTTCTTGATAACCCGATTGATTACAAAGGTACAAACTTTGAATACATACCATTTGGTGCTGGAAGGAGAATATGTCCGGGTATCACATTTGCTACTCCTAATGTTGTATTGCCAATTGCCAGCTTACTTTATCATTTTGATTGGAAGCTTCCCAAGGGAATGAAGCATGAAGAATTGGACATGGCAGAGGCCTTTGGTGCAACAGTGAAAAGAAAAGCCAATCTCTATTTGATTCCCACCTGTTACCGTCATTAACATTGCCGCCTTGCATAAACAATCATATCGGCTTGCTTGTTCTGTTGAAATAATGTTACAATACAAAGTCAATGACAATAGTTGTATCTAGTTTACTTGATCAAATTTATGAATACCTACACCATAGACAATGAATAATGTATTATGTCCTCTTTAGAAAAGCTCAGTGGCTCAATGTTACAGTTTATCAAGGACAACTGCATCATTTGTAGACAAACATTTATATGAATTTAATTTAAAAAGATTTTTGAAAGATCAAAGTCATCAATCAGGCATATTAATGCCACCTTGATTGCCTCTTCATAGCAATCATCTCCCACAACATGGAATTCTTGGTGGGTGTGTGTGGGTGTGTATATTTGTCTCTCTCTTTCAGCAGCTAAGGAGAGGAGCAAAACTTCTGTTATTGGATGTATCATAAAACATAACACATGAGGCCCTTCCAGCTCTCCATTTTGAAGTAGTTCTCTACTAATTGAAGTATTTTTTGTACCACTAGTTTTTTCATGCATCCGAGCCTCTCAACATAAGCTTATGCATTGTCATGTAATGAATGCAGTCCCACAATTTCATGAAATTACAAGACAAAAAAGGCATTAACCAACATTTAATATTTTTTTTAAAAAAAAACAGACTAGGAAACCTAATTTAATCACTCAATATCATGCATCACACACTCCAAGATACTTATTTTAACTCACTCAACATTGGTCCAATAGCTTCTGCATCATGAGTAGCAACTCTTACCCCTGCCCCAACACTTAGGGTCAGATTTCCATAAGCATTGTAGGATTTGAACTAACTTTAGAACTATCAAAATTCAAAGCTTTTGTATTTACCAAATTAAAGGCTGCAAAAATATGCCATAAAATACCAGTAAAGACATATATACAATAATTATATTCCATATAATATAACATATAATATCTCATGAACCACACATGATATACCAAGTCATTTTTCAATTGTACAAAGTCAGTGAAAAAGCATATATCACAACCAAATAGAATGGTAGTGTTATAATTATATGGATTTAGGTTATCTAACTCCTAAGTTTCCTGATCTTTGGATCTACCAATCATTTAAATTATTAGTTCCTTAGGTAATTCCATTTAATGGGGAATGTGCTTTTATGTGACATGTAACAAAACATAGCATGGTTGTATGTTTTTAAGTTAAATGAATAGAAAGAAATCAATACAAACATAATGATAACCTAAATTTTTAAACAAATAAAACCAGAATAACAGTAGCTTATTGCCATAAATCACCCAAGAAGGAAACTATGTGACAATTTCACACATCTCTAACTTATATCTTGATCACATTATACTAGATTTATATGCTGGATGTGATTTTCCCATTAAGTAAATTTATATCATGCCACCCATTTCTATACATAGAATAAAGTTTCACATTTTGCTCAATGTCGTAGTTATATATCTACTTGTGTCATAGTCCTAAATATGGCCACCTTCAAAGGTCCAAAAGTTCAGCTTAAGAACTCCACTAATAACAAACAAAGCATAATAAGAAAGATGAACAAGGTATATGATATCCAAAATATGCAAAATCTACATTAAAAACAAAGAAGAAATCTTCTAGTGGTTCAAATTGCATCACATAGATATAATATTTTCTCAATTATTCTCCCCTATTTCTAATGTTACGTAATATTTTATATCACTTTCTTGTGTTTGTAATAGCCTAGAATAAATTGCCTTTATGTTTGGTAATAAAGTATCAAATCACTCCTTAATTCACTAGCATATAGCAATCAAATTACATTACATACAAAGATAGTTACAAGTTGCAAGTCTTTTTTCCTCTACTTTTTCAACTTTGGGAATATGGTAAAAATAAAAAAATAATTCCATTGCTAGTATACAAAATTTCTATTCTCTTACTGAAAAGAAACGGAAGAGTGATAAATTTTATAAAAACACATAATTCAAGAAGTTTCAATAAAATCATAACAAAAAATTACCAATGCACTCACATGCAAATTAATTAAGAACAAGTTACAAAAAAAATTTCCATAATAAGCAGTAAACACATGACACATGTATAGAAAAATTAAAACAAAAAGTTACCAATAATCAGATTTTGATAAGTTATTTGATTAATTTTTTTGTAATTTTAGGAAGGGTACTACATGAGATGTGTACAGACTAATCCTTAGTTCCTTAAAGGAATGGCCCTCAAAGGATTGATATAAAATGCTAATTTTCATTTAACTAAGATTTACAATATTTCTCTATTACTAAGATTTTCACTTTCCAAGGACTCCAAGTTTCTAGCGCAAATTATGCAATGCAAATTATAAAAGAAACCCAAATTTCAAAACCAAAAACCCTAAATCTAAGCTTTAAATGCAAATGCAATACCCAAAATTAATAAAGGAGATAAAATGATGAAGATTGAATTCTTAATTCTTAACTTCAATGACAAAGTTACAAGGATTAATCTCCTTAATAACTTAAAATCCCACTCAATTGCCTATTGTTGCTATGGTAATGTGTGGAAATGGTGGTGCAACAATGGAGGAAGAGCTGTGGTGCAATGATTAAGAAGAAATAAAACTTTTATAGATACAGTGAGATGCATGTTGGCCTATACTTCATTATTAGAATTCTTGTAAGGTAATCTATTAAGAACAACATTTATATTCTAAATTAGGGTTTCTAATAAGTAAGTGCCCAAGACCTTTAACAAATTATTATACAATAAGAAGCCCAGTCTAAGACATTTTCAAGTTTGGGGTTGCAAAGATGAAACAAAGTCAAATATTCTATCCATAAGGAAACTTGATTTGAATACAATTAGTGGATATTTCATTAAGTATTGCAATAACTTGAGAGATAATAGATTTTACTATGCAGTTTACATGCATCTAAATAGTGATACCTTAAGTTTGATGGAGTAATAACTTCTCTTAGGTTTAAGAAAAATATAATAGATCGATGCATTTACATGCTAATAAGTGTGGGCAATTTTATTATAGTGGTATTATATATGGTTGACATTCTCCTTGTAAGTAATGATATAAACCTACTAATTGAGGCAAAGCAAATATTATCCAGATACTTTGATATGAAGGATTTTAGAGATGCCTCATATGTTCTAGGCATAGAGATCCATCATGATAGATCCTAAGGCTTGTTTAGTCTGTCTTAGAAAACATATATTGAGAAAGTATTGAAAAGGTTTAACATGTCTATATGCTCTCAAGTTTTAACACCCATTTCAAAGGGTGAGATTTTTTTAAAGCCCTAGTATCCTTAAAATGATGCTAAAATAGAGAAAATAAAAAATGTTCGTACACATCAATTGTTGGTAGCTTGATATATACTCAAGTATATACATGTCCTGATATAACTTATGCAATTGGTGCACTAGGAAAGCACTAGAGTAATCCTAATTAGAGATATTAGATTGTCGCTAAAAAAGTCATGAGGTACCTACAAAGTATAAAAGATTATATATTGACCTATAAGAAATCGGGAGATCTTATGATTATAGGCTACTCAGATTCAAATTTTTCCAATTGTCTAGGTGATTATAAATCAACATCTGGGTACATCTTCATTATAGTAGAAGTAGTTGTATCATGAAAAATTATTAAGCAATTCTCAACAATAACTTCTATTATGGAAGTAAAGTATATCACATGTTATAAAGCATCTTATGTTGTTATATGATTAAGGAAATTTATGGTTGGATTGAAGATTGTATAGAGCATTTCAAGGCCTTTGATCATTTATTACAATAACACTATAGTTGTGAACTAAAGTTCTACCTATATAAAGCACTTTAATATTTAGTACCAATTTATGCAAGAAAAAGTACACAGGCATATCACATATATTGGACATATTTCCATGGATTATATGCTCGCAAATCCATTGACCAAAAGTTTAATAGTAGGAATGTATCATGATCATGTTATCAATATAGATTTGGCTAAGCCTTTTAATGTTTTAGGTTAGTGGGAGTATAATGATGTAAATTATTTATCTTGAGATATATATAAGTAAAATATTCATATTTTTTCATATATTGTGCATATTTTTTGTTATGGTATATTGATAAAGACATTTAGACTATGTTCCAATACTATGTTAAAAATTATGATTCTTATTTAGCATTTTAGGCAAATGTTTTGATCCTATATGTGGAGATTTATATATATTGTCAAAGTTTATTATGCAAATTTTATTAAAGCACAATTTTGTTGCATATATCCCTATCAAATATTGCACTTAGTTAGCATGGTGTGAGCGTATAGTGTGTATTTTGTTGATATCCTTATCGGATAATGTGTTATGCACTACCGAATACTTATAATCTCAACTTAGACCAATGGGTGTAAAAATACTATAATTTATTTTTATATTTTATTAAAAGTGGCTACTATTATTGAAATATATAGTTCAAATAGGAGACTATTAGACTTTCTTATTTTGGACTTGTTATTTAGTAATAAAATAAAATGTAAAAAAGTTAGCCCAATTAAAGTGACTATCTAATTGTGCCCAAATGGCAGTCTAGCCTGTAAACATGGTAATAAGTAGTTCTTAGCAATGAGTCAACCTACTTCTCATTACATCCTATAAATAAGGGTCACTCTTCATAAATCCTAAATCAATATATTCACACCCTATCTATGAACTCAAAATACTTTGTCAATAGCTAGGATTTATAGGAACAGTAGCTTTTGCATAGTGTTTGTGCTCCATATTGATTATGATTGTGATTCATCCATTATTCTAATTTATATGGATTCATTAAGTATAATTTATTTTCTTTTCTATATACGTATGATATTGTACTTTTTTACATGATTCAAAAGAAATAATTTTCACTAAAATCAATAGGCAAAACACTAAAAATAGTATGCTACTTATAAAGAAAGACTTGCTTAAAATTTGGAAACAATGACATCACCTTTATGCAATAGAAGAAAGTTTAAGTTTGAGTAGAAAGCTAGCAATCGTCTGCTTCCAAATCTTAGGCAAATCTTAAACAATCATATCCAATATTCCTCACTTAATTGGATTGTTAACATGTACTTCTAATAGAGAAAGCAAATCTAGCACTAGGTCATGTTGACAAATAATTTTAACTTTCATATAATTCAAAATAAGTAATTAAACTTTAGTGATTTCAAAACTATTTTCAAATTTGTGAAACTAGATAGTTTCCTTTGAAATTTTGTAAAATATTTTCAAACTTAATGTTTGAAATGAAGTAAAAAATTCACAATTTAGGTATCAAAATTATTTTTTTACTTTCCCATTCTCAAAATATATTTTTCTTGAATTTTTTTGTGGTTCCATGGTTTTAAGAAAATCAATTTGTATTAAACTCAGTATATAATTTAAAAATATGAGTGGCAAGCTTCCTTTTGTCAAGGGCTAAGTAAATTGTGGTTTTAGAATATCTTTAAAATCTTAGCAAATCTTTGAAATCATATGCTTAGGTATTTAAGCTAGCTGTTTGACCTTTCTTCATCACTTCATACGATTTATGAACATTATCATGTTCTTTTATATGAAATTACCACTATTTGCCCTCTAATCACACTCGCATATGGTTTGATTCCCAAATATTCATGCATTGTGCTCTTTTTGCTTCCAAAATTTCTAGTGTTTATACCTTGTAGGTTTTTATTGGGTGCTTCTTGCTAATTTTTTTTTACACTAGGATTCTATTAAACCTTGAATTTTTCTATTTCTTGGAAATTTCTAACTATTCCAAAATAAATTTTAATCCATCTTCACCTAATATATCTAATGGGCTTTTTTTTCTACTTATCCACTAATAATAATACTTTATTAGTTCTAATGATTCTAATCTACTAGGTTCTTATTGAATATTACAATAAAAGACCATAAATAGAAGCTTAGAGCTAATAGCCAGCACAAAGATTTAATCCTTATAAAACTTCAATAGTTTGGTATATTATACATATAAACATATGATACATGTGTCAGAACATAAATAAAAAAATTGCATATTTAAATATAAATTAAATGTACCAATATGCATGATAAAGAACAAATATGACAATAGTACACAAGATATAGATCAACAAGCTGTATAATATAAATGAAACATATGGATTGTTTACCAATAAGCATATTATGATCGTTAATAGAAATGAAGAAAGGGTTTATAATAATGAACAGATAAGAGTAATAAAATAAAAACTCCACTTACCAAATACATCATAGAAAAATAAAATTAAATGTCCAGCAAGCTTAAAAATCCTATAGATTTAAAAATCTTGGTTAAGGAGTAGTCAACGTTTGAATTATAATGAAATTATTTTATTATCATATCTCAAACTTTTAATACCCAAAATTTCTTTTGAACAAACTCCATAAAATTTCTTTTATACAATTAGTAATATTTAGAATTTATATATTGGAATTAAAAAAAAAGATGGGTTTTGAAAAGATTTTGATAAATAATTTTATCCAGAAATTTATAATTTCATAGTATTGTTTTTAAGTGATTTAATTTATGAAAAAATTTAAGTAACTCAAATTAAAATTCTTGTTTATATGTTTTAATATGTCATATATTTTAGTAAATATTTAACTTATTTTATAAAGATATAAATATAAATTTTATTAAACAGTGCTATAATTTTATTTAATTAGATTATAAATTAATGATAGTACATTTGAAATACTTATTTTGCTACATTAGTTATTTAACATATCTTAAATAAACTATAGCTTCATTGGTAATTCTAAAGCTCCTTACAGTAAAATGAATTTTCTTTTGATTTTCTCATAAATATTCTTTTATTACAAATCTTGTATAAATTGTCCAATTTGTTTTAAAGCGATTATTCCTTTTTTTTTTTCTTTTTGCAATGATTAGCTAAAAGAAAGTTGTGATATTGTTTAGCATTTTACTGCTTTCTAAAAATTTGTTTTAACTACTATTAAAAAATATAATAATAAGTATGACTTATGATAAAATTTAAGTTGAATGCCTTTAAATTAATTGTGAAAAGTTTAAAACGTTAAAATGGAAATTTTGTAAAATAAAAGTGTGTATTTAAGTTACTTTATTCTCTTAAGTTTTACAATTAATTTTCATTTAATTCAGTATTTTTCATATTTTATATTACATTTTATATTTTTCTTTGTTATCTAATTTAATCAAACTGTCTTTTACTTAAATTAAATTTTATTTTTCCCTTTAAAAGAAAACGAAAGGTACCAGACCTTTCTTTTTGTTATGTTAAACGCACAAAATGCGTATAACATAAAAACTTTCTTTCATGAGGCAAGAAAATTGTAGTACAAATAATTTTATTGATTTTTGAACATGAAAAATAATTTTTAATTTTTGTAATTCTTGAAAAAGAATGTAAAATAATCCTCTAATTTTTATCTCCAAATTGGTTTTTATTCAAGGTTTTCATTAAATTTAATATTGAATTGAACAGTTAAATTTTAACTTCCATAGAAAGTTTTGATGAAGTTTGATCATAGATCAAAGAGTAAATTTTGGCTTTGAAGGAAGGTTACGAGACAACTTAACCTCCAATCAAATATTGAATCTTTGGCTTAGCGTTTGGAAAGATTTAAAATTTTGAATGATGTTGAAGTCTTAAACTTAAAACGGATGCTCTTGTTTGAAATTAGGAACTTCAAATGCTTTGATATTTGTCAAAAGAGCTTCAAGACTTCACATTTCTTCACCCGTTGACTTGTTATTATTAAATGACAAAATGAATTCTTTATTGGTAGAGTTAATGGGAGATGCTTAGAAATAAATACCTTTTTCTTTTAATGTTTATCACTTTTAATCTATTAAAAACAATTATTTTAGAAATTTTTTATTAGTTGAGATAATGCACTACGACACATGACAACTTATTTGTTGAATAACATCATAAATACATAAATTTTATTTGATTGATTCTCTTATATCAACATATACATATGACATAATTTAATTTATTATGAATGACATCTTTATGAACCTACTTGTTTTTCACATAAAATTTTAAACTTTGATAAATTACCTTTTTTTATTAATTATAATTTATAAGATGAATATAAAATAAACTAATTTTAATTATTTATACTCCTAAATAATGAAAAGGATAACACATATTTTCATTCTCTTTTCTTCCCCATTATTTCCTTCAAACCAAGCACACCTTAAATGACACGAAGATTATTTGGACTAAAAAATGTGGAAAACAAGGGGGAAACGGACTACACCTAAAAAATGTGATCCCTAATCCTAGAAGGATATCTATGATCATAGTAAAATTACTAGAGTACAACCCGTGCTATGCACGGATACTTGTTATTTTATTATAATTAATATATAAAAAATATGAATATAATAAGAAATTAGAATGATTCTGTTAGCATTTGAAATGAAATTTTGAATATTTGCTTTCATAGTATATGTATTGTTCAAATACTAACAAAATAATTACAATCTGAGATGGTATTTCCAAAGCACCATCCTATAATAAAACTGTTGCAAATTGCTTCCAAATATCCAATGTTGATCTTTTCTACATCAATATGTTCATCATCAGTTTTGTTGACATTAAATAGAAATAATGGATTTGGCAAATATTAGCATTGTGACATGGCAAAGCAACGTATCTTACATAGTCCCTGCAAAAGTATGAATGAAAATATTATAACTTATTCAATAAATCTCACATAGTAGAAATTGTGAAATTCTAGTCCCATCTGCAGTGGACCTCATATAATATAAAACAAGGAATTTCAGTAAGCCTCACATCATAAAAGGACATTTTCCAAATAAAATGTACTCAGTAGCAACTTCATATCAAAGAAACAACACTCTATCAACAGGTTTGCATATATTTAGTTTTTACTAAATCATTGAAACTCATGAACCACAGGAAAAATGAAATAATAATCTGAAAAATGGAAATCATTTCAGCAGCAATAGATAAAATTATATAGAAGAGAATGCCAATCTGGAAAATTTTATGTGGCATATATTTTCATATTCGACTTGTTGATCAATGCTAATAATATTCTTTAACAGCTTTCTTACAATTCCTTTAAGTTAATTGTGCTAAAACAATGTGAAAGACAAACATTGATAATAGTGTTTATGGAAAAAAAATTGAGGAATGTCTTAAAGAAGAATTCAAGAAGTATCAGTATCCTGTATGTGTGAACACAGATATGCCAAGCAAGAAGCATCTGTGCTTAGCTTTAGAGTCATGGCATATCCAGACTTCTAAAAATCAATGTTTTTTTTCCAAGAAAGGCAAGCCAAGTGTTTGTTTTTCTAAGACGTGTTTCAGGAGACAAGTTAATTGTTTATATTAGAACAAAATCCTTTCAGAATTTAGTGATGAATAACACAGCATGAATTGCATAATCAAATACAAAATACAAACCCAGAAAACACTTGTGTTAAGATTAGAATGAGACTTCAGTATGAGAGTGGGTTCAGTTCAGTTATGTACCTGCTTGCCCATGAGCAAAGTGACATTTATATCCAAAAGGGCATTGACCAGTTATCTCCCATTTGATAGACTTTGAATTTGGTCGGAGAACATATACGCCTGTGTTGATCGGAGGCCTATTACTATTGTCCAAATTATCAGAGCTATTCAAGGGAGACTTTGGTGATCCAATAGTACTTCCAATGCTTGTTGTTAGTGAATTTGTCATTCTTTTTGTAAATTATTATGGAGTTCAACACACGCTGCATCAGATATGTTCTTGAGTAATTGCTTAAGCTGATAAATGTCGCTCTGCTTGACTATGACAACAAATTTTCCCCAATCAGGAATATCATTAGATGGCAGTTCATAGTAATCCGACAATATCACTGCAAAACAGACAACATCTGATCAACAAAACTGGGAAACAACATTCCATTTCAAGGATTAGAAGAAGGAAGCTAGAATATTGTTATATAATCACACTCTCAGTTCCAAACCTTATATCTCATCTCACTCATGCCCAAGGATTATATCTCTCGCATCCATAATAAACACATTTTACCAAACAAGAACTGTGATGGTGGTCTTATAGCTAATGGTGAGTGATGAAGAGTACAAACAATCTGTTGAGATATTCCAGGCAAAGTTCAAGACTAAAGAAATCAATAAAACTTGTCAAAGTTAATTCACTTCACACCTTCAAAAGCACCCCTTTAACGATAGAAAGGAAAAACATCAGCTAAAATGGATCATAACAGCAATGATCTTCCCTAATAGCGCCATCCCTAGGTGTCGCATCATGCTAATTAATCACAAACCAACCTCAGGTAGCAAACACCGTCCAATAAACCCATCCTATGCTTTAATATAAGGTAGTATAGACAATCATCCAATGAAAAGTTTACTGATAAATTGCTTGCCGGAGTATGAGGAGCAACAGTGCTGTGATCCCTGCTACTACTATATTTCTTGTAGACAGCTCCAAGCTTACTTGCCAGAGCTGTGGAGTGCAAGTTGGCCATGACTTTGGCACATTCCCTGCAACAACAAAAGAAAACCAATTCAATGTCAAATAGACATATACTAAAAGGCAAATGCAATTACAATTTTATTATTACATAAAAATTTGGGAGGCAAAAAAAAAAAAAATTCATTTAGTTTGGCACATGTGTAGCCATACCCTTTAATGCTATAATAAGACCACCAGCCCACCACAACAACAAAAGAAAACCAATCCAATGTGACATATACTAAAAAACACTCTTCAAAGAGACATATACTAAAAAATTACCCTTTCAAACAGACACATACACATGTAGAGAGACGTGTAGCCACACCCTTTAGTGCTTTAGAGTATTGCTTCAATTGATTTCGTACATTTATCTCAGATACAGCAACAAAATAATACCTCAATTGATCCTCAGTGTACCCTGCGTAGTGCTTCAGAGTTTCAGTCCAGAAAGGGCTTCTGTGAAGTATACACCGTGGCACATACACAGTAGATGCAACAATCAATGAATGGCAATACAAAATGATAGTAGGATAGTGCATCAGACTAAGTTCGGCAACTATATCCTCCATCTACATTGACAGAAGATTTATTTAATCAGGTTTTGTGTATGTACGCACTGAACTTGTCAATCTGGACTCTCAAAAATTCTTAAAGCCAATAAGAAGAATAATACCTCCTTATCAGAGGGATCTCTACTCCTAGTACCTACTTCAACTTTTGGAGCCTTCTTTGTTTCCTGAGAAAACATCTATTGTTCAGAAATTTTTTTTCGGTTAAACTTAAGATTAAAGATCATGTTATCAATGATAAACAATTTGACTTGCTGCTGAAGGGGTGATGCCTTGATTTGATGCAAACTGGAAGAATATTCACAATAAATGGTACATTGAACTATTTAATAGTCTTAGTACTGATAAAATCAGATTAAATGAATTTTAAGAATTTAAAATCATAAAAATCCAAATGTGAACCCCACATATGACAGAAAAAAGGTTCCCTCTATTTCCATCTATCGGTAGAATGAACTTAAAGCAGACAATATACATCACAAAGGCTATAAAAAATGGAAGCCCTTTCAAACTCAATTTGAAAGGAAGCTTTATAACCATGAACTTTAACTTAACAACAGAAAAATTGGCTTTACTAAGACTATCATGAATCAATGACAAGTAAAAATTCCATTAAGCATATTAAATAAGCTTTTAAAATTGTGCCCAGTTTCTTACTGACAAAACTCCTCACCTTTGATATAGTCATTTCAACAGAGTCATAAATCAAAGATGTTTGATTGATGAAAAAATTCTCAGGTCACAGCCTTCTTTTAGATAAAATGGGACAGAAGACTTATAGTTTTTCATTCAATTCCGAATGGTTGTTTTGTTATTGCAACTCTGTCTACGGGCTTAGAGCACAACTATATACTTATCAGCTTTTGGTAGCATTCATATTTTGCTAGACCTTTCCTTCCCGAGTACAACTATGCAGTTTTTTAATCACCTCACTCTAATGCTCATCATGTTCTTGATACTAAAGCATCGTGACTTTAAGACTGCACAAATACTAATTTTCTTTCATATGACCAAAAATTAAAAAAATCTCATCTCTCAACCCATTGATTCAACGTCATATAAATCACACATCCATCTAAGCCTCCATAATCTGTTGGCAATGAGGCTAGCAATGAGAGCTTCAAGCAAAAAGAGGAATAAATCAAAAAAGATACTAAGAAATCCCAACATGAAAATCTTACTTTGAGAAAGGTATCATAATCCATTAACTGAATATGTTTCAAACATATTCTGGGTTTGCCACAAGCAATAAAACGAGAATTCTCTTAAATCAACTGTAAGCATTTCATGATTTTCATCTATTAAAGCCAAAACATATTCTACAGTTTCTTCTTTAAAGTATCACACAACACAAACAAATTACCACTATAATGCAGCAACAAACCTTTTTATAGGAAAATTTCTATCACCCCTTGACAGAAAAGGAACTATGCTCTGTCATTCTGATGAAAACTATAGGATTTGCTTCCATTAAAATAGAATATGCAACGTGGAATGTATGAACCAATTACCACTCTTCATTATACCGGGAGCTAGGGAGTACTTGACAACTCTGTTTCCTTATGTGCCAAGCAAATTTTCATTAGAATTGGTCTTTTAAATTTTGTAAAATATAATTAAGTTTTCAGTAAAGAGGAAAAAGACAAACTGTGAAACAACATATTCTTTGCCATATGACATCTAGAAGCATAATTTGGTTTTTGATAGCCTTAAATATGCATTGCAAAGGCAAACTGCTGCAACATACAAAATGTTTGCTGTAGCCAAATACCAATATCTCTACACTGCATCCATCTCCAATTTTCTCAGGTCAACCTGAACTGGTATTATAATAATATTTCACAGCCCAATCATCTAGAATAATTGCAGATTAAGATGGCCCCACTGATTTTAAATCAGCAAAATGGCTGCAGTACAGATCTACCAATTTAATATGTCCAGTTGCCTGTTGCAAATCCCAGTTCAAGCAGGCAATAATACACATCGCACATTACTCGTTTCAAAAGTCTAAATGATTGGAGAGTTAAAATTGAAGTCCCCCTCTAATCTTTCTGCAAGTTTAGAGATAAAGACATTATCGGAAAAAAAATACCAAACTTAAATGTTAAATTGGTGAACGTTGCTAAATGCATAAGTAATGTAACAATTGTTAAACGATCAAAACTCAAGTCTAAAAGGAGAAATTGAGAACTATTAAATAAATAATGTAAAAATAGAGTAATATAAATAATTTGTTATTTATTTTGCAGTAAGAATTATTAAAATTGTGTTTAAAGAACTTAGTTGATATTGAGTTAAAAAAATGATCTTATTTATTGAGTACCAAAATTATATTTTTAAATGAAAAATATATTTTTATTAAAAATATTATTATCATTAAATATTAAATTCTTCATGGAGTTATGGAATGATTTTTATATTGTATTCTTATTGTCTTTTTCATTTTTATTTTCATCATTGTACCAAATACAAGATAAATATTTTTTATTATTATATATTTATATCATTAAATTACATACAATAAAGCTTAAATCCTAAAGAAACAACTAATTTATATTTTCTAAATTTTATTTTTATATATTAAATAATATATTTTAATAGATAAATAAATTATTATATTTGTTAAAAAAATTATTATTATTTAGTATAAAAATTATTAATTGATACATTTAATTGTATATTATATTTTTAATGATAAATTTTAGTATTAAATTCAAGTTTATTATCATAAACAAATTAAAATTTTATTTGATTAATTAATTTATTATATATTCTATTTTTGTTATTATTTTGCTCCATGCATATTTTATTTTTATTTGCTCGACTATATTTTTTTCTTTGTTTTTATGTATATTTCTATTATTTATGCTTTAAATATCAATGTTATAAAGTAGTATAAATATAATATAATATAGTTATTATTAATTTGTATAAACATTTCAAGAAAATTGAAACTTTAATATTAAAATTATTAACAAAATTAATTATTTGCTTATTTTATTTTTTTGAAATAACATTTAAAATTAAATTATATTTTATTTATTTAAATTTTTATTTTTATAATAATTTTAAATTATTATGTTTTAAAATAAAAATATATTAATTGAGGTTTTATTAAGGATTTTCCATCCATACATTGTTTTCTTCATTTTATCTATTGTATTGTATGTTTTTCTTATTTTTTATCCTCACTTCTTCTATTTAAAATTTAAATACAATTACAATTTATTTTTATTATAAAATTTATTTAATAAGCCATCTAATTTATATGATTAATTAATTTATTATATATTTTATTTTTAATTTTTATTACTTTATAACACAAATTATTTCTCTTCTTTTAATTTGTTTTAGTTCATGTTTTTTATATTCACTCATATTACTTATAATTCAAAAATTAATATTATTAAATAGTATAAATATAATATAATTTATTTTATTTTTATTATAAAATATTTAAAATAAGTTATTTGAAAATGAAGTAATATTATTTATTTTGTAGTAAGAATTATCAGAATTACATTCAATGAACTTAGTTTATATTGAGTTAAAAAATGGTGTTATTCATTAGATATCAAATTTATATTTTAAAATAAAAATTATATTTTAATTAATAATACTATTATTAAATATTCAATTCTCAATAAAGCTATGAATTTTTTTTCTTTTATTCCTACTATCTTTCTCATTTCTTATTTTATCATTGTATCAAATATAGCATAAATATTTTTATTAGTATTTTTTATTATTATATATTTATATAGAAAAATTAAGTACAATAAAATTTCAAATAATAAAAAAACCTAATTAATATTTTTAAAATTTTAATTTTATATATTAAATTATATATTATAATATATGAATAAATTATTATATTGTAGAAAATTATTATCTTTATTAAATACTAACCTATGCATAGCACCGATTTAAAAACTAGCATATTAAGAAAGGAAGGTTTTTTGGCCATTTTTAGTTGAGACAAGTGTTGGGCTATGGGAAAAATTTTCCTGCCCAAAATCGTCCTAGATTTCTTTCTTTTTTTTTTATTTTTATGCTTTTTGAGCTTCATTTATATTTTTATAATATAAAGTAATAGATTAAAATATTTTAAATAATTTAAATTTTTATTTAATTAAATTAATTTATTTTACTATCTTTTTTATATTTAATTTTAATCATTTTATAATTCAAGTATTCTTTCTCTTTTTTTTAATTTGTTTTGCTTCCGATTTTTCTATTTTTCATGTCCACTTTTATTTTCTTAACTCAAACATTAATATCACTAGGTAGAGTATATATAAAAATATATGCATAATATTATGTATTCTATATTTATATTCTTATATATATTTTAAATAAATTAAAATTTTAATAGACAAATTATTAAATAAATTCATTAAGTACATGTTCTATTATTTAAATAGAATACTTGAATACTGAAATTAAATTTGTTTACTTAAATTTTGTTAATATTTTTTTAAAATCAAGTTTAGGTACTATATATTGAACTAAATATATATCAATTGAATTTTGGCAAGCCGTACTATTTTTCATACTTTTTTTGCTTTTATTATTTATAATTTAAATATTATTGTGTCATATAAATTTATTACAATATTTTTTCAATAAAAATATTTTAAATAAATTAAATTTTTATTTAATTAATTTAATTTTTTATTATATATTTTATTTTTAGCTCTCGTCATTTATTAGCTAAGACATTATTTCTCTTCTTTTATTTTATTTCATTCATGTTTTTCCATTTTTTATATTTACTTATATAACTTATGATTAAAATATTAATATCATTGAGCAGTATAAATATAATATTATATATTTTATTTTTTATATTTTATAAATATTTTGAATAAATTAAACTTTTAGCATAAAGATTGTTAATTGAAACAATTAATTCATATTATAAGTTTTAGAAATAATAATTGAATATTAAAATGAAATTTATCTAATCAATTTTTGTCAACATTTTTTATATCAATTTTGGAGTACTATATGTGAAAATAAATATATTTTAATTAAAAGAATTTTGGAAAGACTCTATATTTCATATATTATTTCTCTTCTTTTTGTTTGCTTAGTTTCAATTTTTTTTCATTTTTATATTCACTTATATTTCTTAAAACTTAGAAACTAATATTATTGAATAATGTAAATATAATATTACATATTTTATATTCTAATTTTATAAATATTTTGAATAAATTAAAATTTTAATATAAAATTATTAATTGAGTCATTTAATTGCATATTATATCTTCAATGATAAATTTTAATATTAAAATCAAATTTTTCACTATATTTTTTGTTATAAATCATATTAAATAAGTTAAAATTTTTATTTAATTAATTAATTTATTATATATTCTATTTTTTATTACTTTACTCCTCACATATTTTTTCCTTATCTTTTTATTTGCTCCACTATATATTTTCTTTTTTTTATGTGCACTTTTATTTTTTATAGTTTAAACATTAATATTACTAAATAGTTTAAATATAATATTATATATTTTTATTTACATTTTATTTCTTTTGTTTTTTATATTCTTTTATTATCATATATTTATGTAATTAAATTACATATAATAAAATTAAAAATAATAAAAAATGCCTATTTTACATTTTTTAAATTTTATTATCATATATTAATTAATATATTTTAATATATAAATAAATTATTATATTTTTAAAAAATATTATTTTTTAAATACAGATCCGTAACAGGGGCTTAAAACTTCCATATAGTACTAGTAAAGAAGATTTTTTCTGCAGCACCTTTTTTTGTTTTACAAAAAAAAATTCCACACGCTAGGCTGAAGGAGGAAAATTTCCCGGCCAACACTATGTACTCTTTTTAATTTTAATTTTTTCTTTTTATTTATGTTATTTACAACTTAAACACTATGGGATAAATTTCATATAATGTAATTTATTTAGGATAAAAATATTTTACATAATATAAAATTTTTATTTAATGAAATTAATTTGCTTTATTATATAATTTATTTTTAGCTTTTATTACTTTATAACTAAAGTATTGTTTTTCTATATAGTTTATTATTGACTATATTTTACTATATAGTTCATTTTTATCATAAAATAATTTAGATAAGTTAAAAAGAATGCATTTTTATTGTAAAGTTGTAAAGGGAGTTAAAAGTTCATAAATCTTAAGGTTTTGACAAAATCTGGATAGTGTATATTTAGTTTGAAATATAACACTTAAAAATTGATAAAAAAAATATTAAAAATTTAAATAAAAAATTCAATTTTATATTTTGAAATATCTTTATTAAACAATGAAGTATAAGTAAATAAGATGAAGAAAAAACATCCATAAATTATTTTGTCTTAAGAAAATCTAAATTAATGTATATTTGATTTGAAACATAGCATTTAAAAATTTATATCATAAAAATATGAAAAAGATTTAAATAAATAATTTTGATTTTTAATTTTCAAATTTTATATTAAAAAAGAATATCTAATTAATTAATTTAATCAATGCTTTAAATTTTATATTAAAAATTTAATATTTGAATATTAAAATAATCAACTCATTTAAATTTTGTCAACATTTTCTTGATATTTAGTCTCAAATACCATAGTTTAATTTAATCATATACCAATTGAGATATTGTCAAAGCTTTATGACTTACCCATTGTTTTCTTCCTTTTATCAACTCAATTGCATTTATTTTTTTTTTTTGCTTCTATTCATTTTTGCTTTTTATAATTCAAATATCATTGAGCAATATAAATAGAATAAAATACATTTTTATTTATTAAAAATATTATGATTAAGTTGAATATTTTATTTAATTAAATTAATTTTTTCGCATATTCTATTTTCGACACTTATTATAGTTCACACATTATTTTCTTTTCTTATTTGCTCAATTACATATTTTTCTTTTTTTCTCTTTTTCTATTCTATTCCTATTATTTATAATTTAGATGTTAATATCATTAAATAGTACATATTATATGATATATTTTATTTTTATTATATAATAATATTTTAGATTAGTGAAAATTTTAATATAAAATTCATTAATTGAATTAATAACTTATAGATTTTATTTATTAACAAAATATTTTTTAAATTAAAATTAATTTAATTATTGTAAAGTACATTTTGCACTTAAAAGATCCTAATCTCAATTTCTCTCCTTTTTGTTGGTTCCATTGCTTATTTTTCATCTTATTTTTCATATACACTCGTAATGGTTAATTATTTAAGGCCAATATTATTAAGTTATACAAGTATTACATAATATATTTTATTTTTATTATAAAATATTTTAAATAATTTAAAGGTTTAACATAAAAAGCATTAACTGAGTTAATTAATTGGCTAATTTCTAATAAAATATTTTGAAGTTAATTTTTTTATTTCTTATTTCTTATTTTTCTATTTTTCATGCCCACTTTTATTATTTATAACTCAAACATTAATATCACTTAATAGTATGAATAAGTTATTATATATATATTATTTTTAAATTTTAATAAATTGCTTAAATATACTAAAATTTTAGTTAAAAAATTATTAATTGAATTAGTTAATAAAATATTCTAGTTTTACTAACAATATTTGAATATTAAAATCAAATTTATTTATTTAAATTTTATAAATATTTGCTTGATATCAATTTTTAAGTACTATATGTAAAATTAAATACACATCGATTAGGATTTTGTTAAGGTTTTTTGTTTTATGTATTATTTCACATTTTTTTATTTTTTTGGTTTATATTATTTACAATTTAAACAATTAGTGTAATATAAATTTAACATAATTTCACAATAAATTTTTTAATAATTTAATGTTTTAATTTTATTTAATTAATTTTAATTTACTATAGATTTTGTTTTTAAATCTAATTATTTGATTACTCAAGCATTGTTTCTCTTCTTTTTATTTGCTTTATTTCATATTTTCCTATTTTTATGTCCATTTTTGTTACTTATAATTTAGATATTAGTATCACTAAGTAGTATATATTAAATACTATATATTATTTAATTTTTTATAAATATTTTAAATAAAGTGAATTTTTATAAATATTATTGTTTGAATTAATTAATTTCATATTATATTTATTGAAGACAATAATCAAAGATTAAAATCAAAATTTTAAGTTATTTAAATCTTCTCAATATTTTATTGATATCAAGTTTTAAGTATCATATGTCAAATTAAATATATATTAATTAAAATTTTGTCAAGACTTTATATTTTATGTACTATTTTCATATTTTTTATACTTTTTACTTATATTATTTATAATTCAAATACAATTCAGTAATATAAATTTATTATAGTATAATTTCTTACTATGATGAAAATATTTTAAATAAAAAATTTTATTCACTTGAATTAATTTATTTTATTATATTTATTTTTTACTCTAATTATTTATTAACTTAGATATTATTTTCTTTCTTTTTATTTGCTTCATTTCATAATTTTTTTCATTTTTGTTATTAATTTATACTGTTTATTGATTAATTATCAATATTATTGAATAGAATAAATATAATATTGTATATCATATATTTAAATTTTTGCAAATATTTCAGATATATTAAAATTTTAATATTGAAATTAATTTAGATGAATTAAAATTTTATGGTTTATATACCGATATCATTAAGTAATATGAATATAATATATTATATAATTTTATTTATTTAAGCATTTTAAATAAATTAAAAGTTTAATATATGATTTATTCACAAAATTAATTATTTTTCATTTTTTATTCTTAAAATAATTCTTAATAATTGAATTAAATTTTATTTATATATAATTTTTCAATTTTTGATAATTTTTTTAAATATTATATTTTAAATTAGACATATATTAATTGAAATCTCACTAAAGGTTTACGATCCCCACACTGTTTTTTTTTCTTCATTTCATCTACTCTATTTTATATTTTTTATTTTTTTATTAATCATTCTATTAAAAGCTCAAATGCACTATATTGAATACTATAGATTTAATACAATTTATTTTTTTTATAATAAAATTATTTTTAATAAATTATATATTTTATTGAATTGAATTAATTAATTACATATTCTATTTTTAACTATTATTATTTCACAGTTCACATAGTATTTCTCTTCTTTTAATTTTTTTTGTTATTTTTTTTATTTTTACTCATCTTATTTATAGTTTAGACATTAAAATTATTAAATAGTATTGATATAATGTAACATAATATATTTTTATCATAAAATAATTTAAATAAGTTAATATTATAGAAAGTATTAAATGAATGAATTATTTATACATTATGTTTTTTATTAAAATATTTAGAAATTAAAATTAATTTTACTTATTTAAAATTTATAGATATTTTTATATCAAATTTTAAGTATTATATTTTAAATTAAATACACATCAATGAGATTTTGTCTATATCTATTGTTTCTATTCTTTTTAATTATTACATTGTAGAACATATTTAATTTGAGATGACTTGTGCATAATTTTTTCAATGATAGAACAATATCTAATAATTTTTGCTTTGAGATAAAAGTTATTTATTAAAATTTATAATATAAATATTAATAAATATAATTAAGAAATTAGTTATTGAGATTATAGTTTTTATTTGTTCTGTTAGACGTGTCTTACTTTTTATACTATCAATTAATTATTTACATTTATTAGGAAAAGTCTTTTTAAGTCAAATTCATCATTAAATATGATTACAAATATTTTTATAACAAAAATGTTTTAAATAAATTAAATTTTAATATAAAATATATAAATTGTTTGAGTCAACTAGATTCTCTTTTTAATAAAAATATTTAAAAATTATTTTAATTTATTTAAAGTTTTTTAAATATTTTTATATTATATATTGTCTTTCAACATCATCTAGATAAAGTTTCTTTAAATATGATATTCAAGTATTTTTATTGTAAAAAAATTTAAATTTAAATAAGTTAAAACTACCTTATTATTTTATCTTTATTTGAATGTAAAATATGAATATATATATATATATATATATATATATATATATATATATATATATATATATATATTGAAATACATTAATATTTAAAAAATGATACTACTTTAATTGATCAAATGATGTTGTATAGATAATTTGAATAGAAAGATGTTATATTATCAAAAGATAAATGTAATTAAAATTTTTAATAAAAAGTAAAAAAATGTGGGAATTTTCCTATAATGTAATAAGATATGAACAAACGATCATATAAAATCTATTTACATTAGATATCAAAAATATAGTTTTAAATAAAAATTATATTTTTTATTAAGAATATTGTTGTCATTAAATACTCATGCTCCATTCCATTCCAATATTATTTTCATATATCAAACATAATCACGAAAATATTTTCTGCTCTATTCTCATTCTTACTTCATCAAATATATAAATATCTTTTGTTTTATTATTACTTTTTACTTTTATATAATTATATAAGTTATGTACAATGAAATTTAAAATAATAAAAAATATGCAATTTATATTATTCAAGTTTCATTCTTTATTATAAATTAAATAATATATTTTAATATGTAAATATATTATTATATTTTAAAAATATTATTTTTATTGAGCACACGCCCGTGCTATCCCGGGCATAGCACGGGCTTAGTCCCTAGTCCTACTACTAAAAAAGCGTTTTTTGGAGCAAAATTTTTTCCTCATTTACACGTGGCAAGCATATGTTTGCTGTTGAAAATATTTTCCCGCCTCTCAGCCTCCCACCTCATTATGTTTTTGTTCATTTCCGTTTTTAATTTTTGTAACTTTGTGTTATTATAAATTACATGCTACTATTTTTTTATATTTTTTATGATTATAGGAGTGATTAAACCATTAGATATACATACATACAAAGATTAGAAATCAAACTCTAAATGCAATGAAAAACTAATAATTTTTAAAGAATATTGGATATCATTTGAATTAAAAAAATTTTGCTACTATTTTTCTATTTATTGATGTATATTTCACCAATTTTTATTATTATAATTCACTCATTATTATTATTATTATTATTATTATTATTATTATTATTATTATTATTATTATTATTATTATTATTATGTGTTAGAAGAACCCTCATTCTTTGTATTTGATAGCTAACATGTATTCTTTTTTTTTAATCATTTTATTATTGTTAAAATTTCTAGTTTTAAAAATAAAAAAGAGTGATTAATATACCTATTTTCATATTTATATCTTTCTTTTTATGTTTTCATTATGCAACATATTATTTTTACAATACTTTTTATAGTTAATTAATTCAATTGTATCCAAAAATTAAAAATTAATATTTCTCTAAATATCACTTTTAGCTCCAAATCTATTATCTTTTATTCAATTAAAAATATACTAATTCAATAAATATAATTTTATTTAATAATTAAAAATATTAATAAATCGTGCATCGTATGAGCTCTAAAACTAGTATTAGAAAATGAAGCTCAAAATTGAGTGGAAAATTTTGTGTTAATGCATTGACACGTGGCAGATGGATTATGGGGATTAAGTAATTAAATAAATGGATGAAATGAATGAGAGAAATATGGAAGTTTAGAAAACATAAATAACAAAAGAAAAAAGTAAGTTAATGATAAATAAATGCATATGTTTTACGCTAAATTGAAAAAAAAATAGGTAGTAAAAATTAAAAATAAATGAAATTTTAATGATTTTTATTATGATGAATCTTTTCACGAGAATTTAAGATCAAATTCCTTTAAAGAGGAAGAATTCGTGAATTTAACAAGTCTAAAAATTTTTTTAAGTAATTGTCCAGTATATCTTAGGAATATCTAAAGGGTGATTTTATTTTCAAGCAAGTAAAAAGAAATTATATTTTTTAGTGCATTAAAAACAGTAGAACCTTACAATTTACAAAGGGAAGAAAAAAACCACCTGTCTAGTGCCATACACTCGTATCTTGATAGCATACTAAATATCCTTTTGGATGCTATTAAATTGGTTAAATTAAAAACAAATTCTATCCCTGCATGGCTCCTGATCATCGAAAGAACATCCTCCAGAACATTTTGCATAATGCTTAAATCCATTCGGCTCCTACCAAATAGAAATCATCATTAAAAGCTGATCCTTTGTGACAGTATGGATATATGTGTCTGGCTATGAACCCTGTTCCTGAGTAAACCTTCACAATACCAATAATAGCAGTCCCTTCAAATTTGCAACGATTGAGCTACAGAAAACACCTCCATTGATATTTGCACCATTTCTAATGACTATACATCTGCATTGCCATGCTTTTCTTCCTTGTTCTTTAACCTTTACAGCTTGCAGTATTATGCGATTCTGACCTCTTTGATTTAGCAGTCTCTAATTGTTATCATGTCTGCTGCTGTTTCCGCTTGAATGTTTCTTCCTAATCTTTTGTAGCTGTATGTATTCTTTCATCCATCATTTGATCAATACCAAAGTACATGCTGAATCTGCAGAAACATTATTGAAGATGGTTTAATTGCGCATAAACCAGATAGCATATAAAGTAATTGCAATAGGACTGGTTAGCCCCAAATTAACACTAGGAAATGAATTAGCAGTTTGTAAACAACACTTTAGCCAAGTAGTCACATCTTGGGGTTGTATTGCTTCTGGATGAATGGTCAGGTCTGAACCATACCAGATAGCTCTCGTAGAAAAGCATTGCAAGAAAACATGAATGATAGTTTCTTCATGCAGATTACAAAAGGGACATGCTTCTGATATCTGCACATTCCTGTTCCTTAAAGCGGTTCTCACTAGCAAGCTATTTGTACACAGCTTCCATAAGAAGATGATTACACTTTGAGTGGAAAATCCTGATTATGTTAGTTTCGCCTGATCTGATGTGTGAGGATCTGGTAGCCTTCCATAACAAAGTAAGAGCCTTGAGTTGAACCTGTCCAAGCTAACCAGTCTGGCTACCACAATAAGAAGTTGCGGTTGTGATAATTTGAGAACTAGTATGAGGATTATATATTGAATTAATTTTCTACTTGCACCACCCCCTGAGCTTTCTTCCTTTAGATCCCTGACTGTGGTTGCATTTAGTTGTAAGGGTCCTATTGATGTTCACCAAAATTTGCTCCTAAGAGAAACCTGGTCACCAGTTCGTATGAGCCAAAATAATCCATCTGTTATTAGAGGGGCACTGACTTGAATGTCCTTCCACCTCCATACAAGTTCCAACCCCTCTCTATTGTTGTTCCATACAGGGTATTTACATTGATTAGCATCCTTGTGTGATGAAACTCCATAACACCTTCCTATCTTACATTTGCGGGGGGCCATATATTGCTGTTGTGTACATCTAAGATTGGTTGGAATTCTTGATCTTCAAGTGAATCCAATTCTGGCAGATTTGAATTGAAGTAACTTTATAATCCTTAGACCAGGCCCAAACAAGGCCTCTTTTGTTTCCATTAGCATTCAAGCCCAAGCAATTACCAAAACTAGAAGATTTCAGTAAGAGAGTTACTTTGTGCACTGGCTGCATCGTCTCGGGGGGAAAAAGTAGAAAATCAGGTTGGTAAGTTGATATAAGCTGCTTGATTCTTTGAACTGAAGGGGTGCAGCCTAAACACCTACAGTTCCATGCTATTAGCCTCATTGTGTCAAAACAAGTTATTTTAGGATAGCTTCCTGGAATCCAACATTTCCAAATGACTAAGACCACCTGTATCTTTCATGAAAGCATTCTGTCACTCCTCCTTCCTTTCAACATTTATCTGTTCCTCTGGTCTGCATTGCTCCATTTCCACATCAGATTGTCCTATGTTGTCTGTGATTACCACTTTCCTGCCTTTATTTCTATCAAATGGTTCTTCATTTCTCCTCTTCTTCTGGTTCTCAAAGTTTGAACTTGACACTTCAGATTGTTTTGTGTTGTCTGTCCTTTTATTTGTATTAAATGGTTTTTCATTTCTCCTCTTCTTAACTTGAAATAATAGATTCTTGATTTGGTATATCGTGAGTCCTATTCTCTAGTAGTGGTATGGCACTAAACAACATAAGGTTACCATTTTTTGGGGGTGGTCTAAGGTTATAAGTCCACCAAGACATTGCTACTCTCTAAATCCAAGGGAACACAATGTAGCATTGAAAACCAAACGTCTCATTTAATGGCCTAATTTGCATCGCATAGGATTGCTGAAAGGTTGAATCTTTATTGATATGGTTAAGAATTAACTCCTTACTTAGCATGGTGAACAGAGTTCTACCAATTTGTTCATGAGTCAATGATCCACATCCAAAGCTGATACCACTTAATAAAATGTTGATTGCTTCATTCTCGTCCTTCTTCCATGAACGAAGCTCAAACTGTGGTTAGGAACATTAAGTTAGTCATGTTATAGAAGTAGGGAACTACTTTCTACCTCAAAACCTATTTGGTTTAGGGAGAAATTAAAATTAGAAGCCTAATTAAAGAATATAGTAATCCTACTAGATTCATCTCCTTCATCTGATATATTGCAAGCATTAGTTATATTCAAATGCTCATCTAGCATAACTAGAGACGGCAATGGAACGGGACAATGACAGATTGACAATATACTACCTTACCTCATAATTTTAGTATCTGCCCCATCATCGCCTTGTCCCCGATTGTGGGGCAAGTTGATGCTCTGTCCCTATGATCTATGGGGCACCGGTAATCTGTAAATAAACTTAAAAATATTTGAATTTTTTTTTTTAAAAAATAAAATTTATAAATTTTAAATGTACATATAATTAATATTTAATATTTAATATAATGTAATAATATTAATTTAAAATCACACATAATTTATTCAATTAATCTTAAATTTAAATAAAATAATTAATATAAATATTTTTAATTATAAAATAATAAAATGAGTTTATAATAATATATATTTTTAGTATAATATAAAAAAAAATTTATTATTTCGGGACAAGTTAAAGTATTGCAAGACAATATTATCTTATTCTGTGTAATTGCTTCGAATTAAAAACTTGCCCCACACCTTATCCCATGGGGCAAAATTTTATACCAAATTCATGCCCCACGGGGCAAAACCCACATAGCAAAATCTGAAATCCATTTTTTTGCCATCCCTAGGCATCACAATACATCTCAAGGTATGATTGCTTCATGATATGTGATTTCCCTCTAGGTCTAGTACAACAAAGGGTAGATTCAGATCAGCCTGCAGATGTTGATCATATTGTTGATCTTGATTGTGGTTTTGTTGTTTGTGTCCATGAGGATCATTTTTGTCAGGCCTAACATCTATCATGAAATTGAAACCCCGTGTCCTGATCCCAGTAGCATCCTTTATTGATAACATTTGGACTTCTGGCAAAGCTTGACCTTAATCATCCACTTGCACATTTTGCTATTCTTCTTGATTAGTTATCCCCGTCTCTGCATGATCTGTAATCTGTTGCTGATCTAGCATATCTTCATCATAGCCATAAGGCACTGCTTGCCCATCAATACCATCCGATTCCGGAACCACCACATCTTCAAAGACGGCATGATGATACTCTTCTGTGAAAGTTATGCTATACACATCCTCTGCATAGTAATGATATTGGCATTTTTCATATACTAAACTAATAGCAGAAGTTCGTAGCCTAGAATGACTAGCAAAAGCACTAGCATCAATGACAAAGTGAAAATTGGACACTTTCACACCAACTTCCACATTAAGGTGTTAAGTCTAATCTTTTATCCTTGGATATCTGTAGTAACTTCCTCGTAACTTTTGGTACATTCGTCTGCTCGGTGTCTAATCAGACAAGTAAAACACAGGCAAAATAATCATTCATACTTGCATTGTACCCAAATTGGAGATCTATCATCAAGCTTCAAGTTAAACCCCCTGAGTAAAGGCTCATGAACCCTGACATTAACTCTTACACAAAAAAATCTCAAGTTTCCAGGATAATCCGCAGGCCGATCCACCCATAGCACTTCACCTATCATATCCCTAAGGTATTCAACAAATTGCATAGTCTAGTATTTTAAGGGTAATCCTTACAATTGCTGTATAAAGGAAAAGTTGAGACGTGTACATTGGCTAAAACTAAATTTTGGCCTCCAAAGATCAGGAATAAGTAGTGCACCTTGTATGCTCTAGGGCCCATTTTCATAAGTATAGTTCTTACCCTTTTAGTTTTGAAAAATTGATAAATACCTTGTCTTCCCTCCAATGACTTTGACAGTTCCCCTTAATTGCCTTGCAGACCGTAAAATTGCATCCAATCTACCAACTGAGAATTATATATCTTTGCAGGTAATAGAGAAGACAATTGGACCATTTTTCTTGGCTGAATTGTAGATCATGTGGATCATGACTGACGATCGGTCCCCGTCTGGGCCTTGAGGGTATAGCTTTCGGCATGTTCACAACCTCCTTGTCTGCTACCGTCATAGAATCTGAATTGCTCTCCGACCAGCCTTCTCAACCGCAACATTTGTAGCTTCAAATGTTGGAATTTTCTATGAAGTGAGCTACTGATTAGTAATTTTAATTTAATAAAATTGACTTATCAAAGTTTAGTTCAATTATAAAACATGCATAAAAACTATTTTAAATTTGTAATCTAAAAGATATAGACTTAGCATATCTATATACATTAATATGGTTTAATGGTTACATAGGTTAAAAATCCAATAAATTTTTTATAGGGAGGATTATTAGGATTTTATTAATAAAAATTATGATTAGATCTTCTTTGCACTTTTTACATACACATTTTTTACCCATTAAGAGCTACTACTAAAAAGAAGAATAAAGGGCAAAATCTAGTTGATAAGAATTTATTAGATTTTACTAAATTTAATTATGGTTGTAAATTTGTTGAGTATGCTAATATAAATTTTATATCCATGGTGTTCTAATTATCATACATGAAATCTTAAAAAAAATTAAAATTCTTACATATAGGGTTGATAATTTCTAATACGATATGATAACCCGATACGAATATGGCACATTTATTCAAATTTAGGTTGATATGTTAATCCATTTAAGAATTTATTTTAAAATTTTAAAAATTTTATTTGAGAAATAATTAATAATTTAATTATAAATAGATATATATATATATATAATAAAGATATAAAATATTTATTTTAATAAAATGACAATAAAAATTCAAAATAATATTTTATTAATGATTAAAATATTTTTATAAAAAATAATAAATAATAAATTTTAATAAATAATTTTATAATATAAATTTTATTAATTAAAATTATTAAACGAATTAGATAGGTGATTTATTTTAATAAGTTTAATAAACAAGTTAATTCAAACAACATAAATTGTCACTCCTACTTACAAGTGATATTAGAATCTACATATATGATATTAGAATTTAAAATAATTAATTATATTTTATATTAATTTGAATAAGGATTTATAATGAAATTTTATATGTATGATTCTTAAAATAAAATTATGCAATTAATTTATAATATTTTTTTTATTATTCTTTAATGTATCATCATGAATTTTCCATTGAAAAAATTATGGATTGCTTTTCTCATCAGTAACAATATGACTTTATTGTTCTCTGGAATTTGACAAGATGTTCTACAAATTATGCCTTTTTCTAAAGTATGAAATACGTAATGAAATTAAAGTATATTTTCTAATAGTTTTAGTGATGAATTTTTTTATTTATATATTAAAATTGTTGAATTAGAAATCCTAATATGTCATTATTATTTTTTTAATGTATGAAATTATTTAAGGAAACATCAAAATAATGTATTTTTTTAATCATAAAATCTATGCTGGAATATATTACTACTAGTGGTTCATTTTCAAAATTACAAAAATTCATGCTGGAATATGAAAAGCAAACAAAAAAAATTCAAACTGTGCATCTATGATAGATGAAGCATGTGTGATCTATATAGGAAGAAGATAGTGCTTTTATGAGTTTTTATTCCATGTTTCATGTGTGGTTATATAAACCAATACTCCTGGCATGGGTTATAATCCTATGTGTTTAGCATACACTCCTTATGCACATTAGCGTGAAATGTTTTTCACAAAGTGAAGGTGTGAATTGATATGGGCATAGGCTATGATTCCATACTTCTCACGCATGGGTGATCCATATGCACCAATAGTGCATAAAGCTAACACACTATCATAAAAGGTAGTGTTTTTTAGTGATTTTATTATTGTATTATCTTAATTTTTTTATTCTATTTTCTTGTAATTTATTAATTTTTTACAAGAAATATTTATTATATATTAATTTTGTTTTAAACTAATTAAAAAATATTTTCTTGAACTATAAAATTATGAAATTTTCTAGAAAAATAAAGTGAAACACTTCTAATCCATTGATGATGTTCACTCTTCCTAAATATTTTTTAATTAAATTATTTTATTTTAAGAAGTGAATATAATCAGATATCATAATTATGTTAATTTTAAATTTTGTTCAAGACTTTGTTATGCAATACTATTTGAAAACTCACTAAGATGCATTAAGTTTTAGCATTATATCAAGAGTAGCCCATTGCACACATATGGTTAAATATGCAAATTGAGATGTTGGATAATTTATTATCCCAATTTAAGAAAAAATTTCATTAGTAGTTATAAGTACTTAGTTGCCAAATGGCTTATTTGTAGAGATTAGTAAAATATTTTTTTATTCAAAGATTACAAGATATTACTAGAATTATCTTACATAAACATTTGCCCAAATGGGGCTATTATGTAAGATAATTTTGATATAGGGGCATAAGGCCTCACGATTAGGAATATATTAATTTAGAAAGTCTATTTACCTAAAGAGGATGGATTTTCGAAAATCAGGTATTTTTATATTAGCTTTATAAGAAGAGTATTTATTAGCATGTCATATTTTTTGCCCAAAGGTGAGAATATAATGATGTACCTAGACTCTCTAGTTATTATAGCACATCAGGAATCATTACTATCTATATATTCTCTTTTAAATTATCCTTTGGTTAATATCTTGAACAATGACTTTTGTTGTAAATAGTAATCAAGCTACCATTAAGATCCTACGTAAATCCAACTATAAAAGATGGAATGAAGACTTGAATTTTGCCTTAGTCATGATGACATCAACATAACCTTACACACTAATTAGCCTGCAGCCATCACTACTTAAAGAATTACTGAGCAAAAGAAATTATTTTCCAAGTAGGATAGAGTGAATCATATATGCTTACATGTCATTAAAAGATCTATCTTTAAGCATCTTCTAAATAGATTGGACAAGATTAGGAATGCTAAAGAACTCCATGGTGTTATGAGTAAGATGCACTAAAAATCAAGCAAGTCTTAGGCTAGGAACCTTATGAGTGAGCTAACGAGTATAAGGTATGACTTTATTAGAAATGTTAGAGACTCTATCATGAAAATGGTCCACATTAAAAATAAATTAGCTTCCTATGAAATCACTCTGCCTAAAAAATTCATTGTTCAACATGCTATCATCTCCCTCTTTCATGAATTCGCTTAAATTAAAATTGCCTATAATGCCTTGAATGAAGTTTGGAGTATTAATAATATTATATCTAAATGTGTTTCTAAGGACGAAAAACTCAAAAAAGAGAAAAATAATAATGCCTTACTTATTATTAACTCTAAACCCAATTACCAAAAAAATTCTAACAAGCCTAGGAAGTTTAGGTTAAAAGCTCCTAATAAGCTTTAAGGTAACAAAAGCCAAGGTAATAGTCATACAAAAAATGTAAGTGGTCCTAAAACTATCATTAAGAATGATAAATATTTTTTTTGGGCAAAAAGAAAGGTCACAAGAAACTCAAGTGCTTGAAATACAAATCTTGGTTGGAGAGAAAATATAACCAAGAAGCTAAATCACTAACTTTCATTTGTTTCAAATCCTATTTTGTTAATGCCTAATTAAAATCATAATGGCTTGATAGTGGTGCAATTATTCATATTTTATTACTTTGCAAGAGTTTAAAAGTAAATGGAAGTTAAGTGAGAAGGAGGCCAAGCTTAAAGTTGGAAATAATGTTAAAGTGGAAGTCAATCATATCAAAATAATAGGTTTAAATTTATAGTCTAGTTTTGAACTTATTTTGGAAAATTTTTTCAATATACCCTCCTTTAGAAGAAATTTTATTTCAATTTTTATTTTAGATAAACATGGTTATTATTTTATTATTAAGAATGGAAAAGTTGATTTGCCTTTATATTCCAAAATTATTGGTGAATTTAAGCTAATTGACAATTTATATACATTATGCTTGGCCTAAAACAATGGATATAGTAGTATAAATATTAAGAACATAGTGTCTAAAAGAACCTTAGGTATGGTAAAAAAGATTGGGTCATATCTCAAATGAGAGAATTAATAGATTGATAAAAGATAGTTCTTTACCCTCTCTTAATTCTAAAAACTTAGACATATATGCTGATTGTATAAGGGGTAAACTAACTAAAATTAAAAGCAAAGTGGTAACTCAGAGTTCTGACCTTTTAAAAATTATGTATATTGATATTAAAAGACCATTTACTCCTATTCTATATGGTAATAAATATTTTATTACTTTTATTAATAATTTTTTTCATTGTGGTTATCTCTACCTAATTAAGAAAAAGTCTAATGCTTTTGAAAATTTTAAAATTTTTAAAATGAAATTGGAGAAACAATTATGAAAGATTATTAAAATTGTTAAGTTTAATCAGAGTGGCAAGTATTATAGTAGATTTGATATAACTAGATAACATATGGGACCACTTGCTAAATACTTACAAGAGATACCTAGACCATTCTAAAAGGTAGAAATTTTGTTGTCCTAAGTGTAGAGCCAAATTTGTGAAGTCACAGGTGGCAAATTTTTGGAATGGGATATTATAGATAAAAGTTATTAATAACAATAAGCCCACAAGATATGTCACTTTTCCTTTGTCAAATCCATAAAGCCTTGCAGTACCAATAAATATTGAAAAAGAAGATCATATATAGTAGAATATAAATTCTCTCCCTCTTAATCATATTCTTAATTAAATTCTTGATCTTATTGATGTAACTTAAGCTCAGGAGAATGAAGTTGAGGTGCCTTTGAAAAGATCTATTAGACAAAGAAAATTTGTAATCTTTAATGATTACTTAGTTTTTTTTAGAAAGAGTGACTATGATATTAGTCATATTATTGATTCTATGACTTTCATAGATGCAATAACTAGTACATAGTCTAATATGAGATTGATATAATGAAAGATGAGATAAATTCTATGGCTCACAATGGTGTTTAGGAGCTTGTTAGGCTTCCAAAAGGATCTAAACCTATTAGTTGTAAATGGGTGTATAAAATCAAGAAAGACTCTAAGGGAACTATTGAAAGGCTTAAAGTTAGATTGGTGGCAAAATGATTTACTTAGAAATAAAGAGTAGACTATAATGAAACTTTTTCACCGGTGTCACCTAAAGATTCTATACTATGACTTAAAGCTTCATCAAATGGATATGAAGATAGCCTTTTTGAATAAAGACTTGAGAGAAGAAGTTTATATAGTACAATTAGAAGATTTTTTAGAATCTAGAAAAGAACACTCAATGTGACAGCAAAAAAATTCCATTTATGAGCTCAAACAGGCTTCCAAGTAGTGGTATTTTAAATTTGATGAGGTGATCACTTTCATGGGTTTTAAGGAAAATAAAGTTTATCAGTGCATATACCTTAAGATTAGTGGGAGTAAGTACATTTTTCTTGACCTTAATGTGGATGATATCCTAGTAGCTAGTAATAATAATGGATTGCTACATAAGACTAAATGATCATTATCTAATACTTTTGACATGAAAGATCTCAGAAATGCTTCATTCGTTCTTGGGATAAAAATTCATAGAGATCAATCTAGAGGTTTGTTAGAACTTTCATAAAGGTCTTACATTAAGCGTGCACTTACTAGATTTAACATGCAAAAATGTAAATGTAGGGATGCACTTATTATAAAAAGATGATAAACTTAACCTTAATCAGTATCTAAAGAATGATTTGGAAACAGAATCAATGAAAAACATACCTTATTCTAGTGTAGTCAAAAGTCTTATGTATGCATAAGTTTGCACTAGGCTAAACATTACATTTGCAGTGGGAGTTCATAATATATATCTTTCTAACCCTAGTGTGGATCATTATGTTGCTATCAAGAAAGTGTTAAGGTACTTACAAAAAATGAAAAACTATATGCTAGTATACAAAAAAGTTAACAATCTTAAGATTGCAAAATCTACCTTAAGGCACATTTTCAAGTTAGCTAAAGGAGCTATATTTAGAAAAGTGTGAAATGAACACTTTTGGCTTCTTTGACTATACAAGTTGAGTTTTTTCCATGTTATGGAATAGTGACATAAGTTATTTGTCTAAAGTCACTATAGTTCTTTAACCTGAAGTAACTACAATTTCCTATGTGAAAGGTCACACACTTTGATGTCATTCTATATCACCTTTAATTAGGATGATGTGTAGGGTATTGTTTGAGTGTGCTACAAATCATACAAAGGAATGTGAATGATGTAGATAAGATTTTGTTCATACTGTATAAAGGAGCGATATCTTTAAGTCCTTTGATTGAATGTGACTTAAAAATGTATGGTTATGCTTAAATTGATCAATATGTAATATTGATCGTTTATTTATGTTAGTCTACTTAGTATCAAGAAATATAAATTAAACATTGATGAGGATGACAGACTTCATGCCTCCAATTCGATTTGGATATCATTACAAAAGAGACTATTTTGCAAAGCATTAATCACACATTAGGTAGATTCTGAATCACAAACATTCTTACTACTTGGATGGCAGTGATGAATTGGAAAATACTACTCACTATTTATGGTCTACTAATAGGTCATCACCAATGTAGTTGGAACCTACAAAGTCATACAAAAGGAGTAAGAATGTGACAATAATTAATTAATTTTTAGTTAAACTAAAAACTTATTAATTGGACTATTTATTGTGTATATATAGATTATCAAAGTAATAATATATATTCATGTAATATCAAATAATTATGTCATTTGATATTAGATAATTATATTATGAGATAATGTTATTATTTAATAATATTTAGTTATTAATATTAAAGTACTATTAAATAACTAATGGATAAGCCCTATCTCTCCTCACTCTCATCATCTTAAGGACAAGGTATTAGTGGTTAAGTAAAATTAAAATTGGATGTGATTTTCTTAGTAGGACTAAGAAAGAGGCATGCCTTTAGCTTTATAAAAAGGGCATGAAAGCATCATTTTTAATATAAAAAACAAATAAAATCAACACTAGCAAAAATCGCATAAACACTTTACTAAAACCCCACTAAACCCTATTCCTTTATGTGAGAGATAGATCCCTACAAATCCGTAGAGGTTAAGAAGTCATCACTTGCTCTGTGTGGATATTGTAGAGGCACCATCACCTGATTGTGCTCATGATTCAAATCCGTACTTCAAGAGGTAATCTTTAGTTCTTAATTTATATTCCTGCGCATTAATCCGTAGGAAGGTTTCACATCACATAATTTTGAAAATCTATTTTTTACTATGTTACATGATATATGTGAAACCCAACACATATTTCTTGCATTTCATACTCTCATGTAATTTTGTTATGTTAGACCCTCTTGTTTATAAGATATTTAATTTTATTGATGATCATCATAAAGTGAATGTTCCATGCTATTATATACTTTTACTTGAACATATACTTTTAGGTATTGAAAATTTATTTATCTTAAGTATAACTTTTATGTCAAGAAAATATGTCTTATAGAATGACACCATTGAATTATCTCAAGAATATGGATGAGACTTATATACACCATATGGATTTCTCATCAAGTTTAGAGAAATCATAAAGGATTAATAATAAAAAAATAACATGTTTAATCACATTTGATGTTATTTTCTTACTATATAGCCACATTAAAATCCATTGCTGATAAAGCCACTAACACTTATAACAATGGATTAGTTCTATGTTAATAAAGGGCATAAAGTTCACTATAATTTAGTGTTAGTTAGCTATATTAGATAAGATTATTGAGATTAAATTATTTTTAATTATGGCCATATAAAAGTTTTTAATCAATCAATCTATATTCTTATTTTCAAAATGTATTTCATCAAAACTTATATAAAATCTAATTAATATAGCTCAAATTAGAAAATGTTGGAATTTTCCATAAATTAAACTACTATTAATTAATAATGTTAATAAAATTGAATGATTAAAGTTTAGCCTAACTATGAGACATGTATAAGGTCCACTTTAAAATTGTGATTTAAAAGATATAAGCTTAGTATATCCATATAAATTAGTGTGGTTTAGTAATTGTCTAAGCCAAAATCCCTCTAACAGCTTCACCATTAATAGGTAACATAAGATCATTATACCATAAAATATAGCTAAATAGTTTTGATATGAACTTAGGATTATTTCAAATGGGCTTAAACCATTTCTCTTTTAACTTATTGAAAGAATTTAATTTAATTTATACTATTATTTAATTTAATTTCATAAATAAAGTTAAGTCTATCAGAATTCAAAAAATTTTTCCAAGGTACCTTTATTAGAAGGCTATATAAAATATGCATTATTTGAAAAACAAAAATCTTGATATTTTTTCCCCTTGTAATTTTACATCAAAAAGTAATTTTTAATGAATTTTTAGAAACCTAAAATACCATTTTGAGAAAATGTTATTTTTAAAATTTTTCAAAATTTGACATTTTGAATTAAAACCTAAAATATAATTTTTTATTCTTTGGATTTTTTATTTTTTTTATATTTTTTGAATTCAAATGAGACGTATTTTCTTATTTACATTTATGTTTTAAGTAAATGGATAAACGATAGAAATGTAAATAAGGTGCTGAACCATAACCAATCCGAGTGAATTGTGACCCAAACCACCTAAACCCAGTAAATAGACCCTAAAAATACCCTAACTCGAGATAGAGACAAAAATAGAAGTAGAACAGATGCCCGAAACAATAATAAACACACTCTCTCTTTGGCTTTTCTCTTCTTCTTCTTTCTCTTCCACTTTTACCCAATTGAAACAACTCCTTTTCTTCAAAGGTTTGGAGATTTTAAAATTCCTCTTGCTAGTCTTCTATTTTTGTTCTTTCTTTTTCCTAATAAAATAATTCTCAAGTTTCAGTCTTTTATTTAGAAGTTAGATTAGCTTAGATTAATTAATAGATAGCAAAGATTAACTTATTTTTAGGTTATACTTAGAATGTAAAATTTGGAGTTTGTGTAATAGGAAATTCAATGTTACAAATTAGTGTTAATTTATGTTTGAATTGCTATTTGATTGCTTGTACAAGGTCGAGGAACACTTCCTAGTGGTATCGATGATTTGTGAAATAGGAAGAAGTTAAACTCGAGCATATTCATAATTTTATGAGTAGGTAATGTGTATTTCCATATTTTTATATATTTTTTAACTTCCTTTATACTTTTAAATTATTAATTTTATTAATTTATTAATTATTTTATTTTTTATACATTTTAATTCTATATATACGTTAGAGCACTAGGTACTTTTAGAATAAGCACCTTAAAAAAATTTCTTTTAAGTTATAGTAGTACAGAATGATACTAGAATAATACTATGATGAGAAAATTGATTTATGTGATCTATCTTGAAATAATGTATTGTTGGAACCTTATTGTATAATATTCTTTGAAAGGTTATTGTGAATAAAGTGATAATGTATTAAATTTTCATGTATGCTTGTAAAATTGATTTTTGATGAGTTTAGAATGATTTGATATTGGAAATGTTTATCACCATGGTTAAAAGCCTTGATAAGCTATTCATAGTTGAAAAGAGTATCGATTGAGATTGATTTAAATTATTGATATATGAAACTATTTATTTTTAATAATTTTCTTATATAACTGTTACTTATATATATATATATATATATATATATATATATATATATATATATATATATATATATATGGTGTTTTGCTATTTTTATAAACTTATTTTATGAGAAAAATGTTGGTGTATGTCCTAGAGCCAATCATATAGATGATTGAAGTTATATACAATGTATTATGTTTTAGGCAATTTAATTATTATATTTTGTTTTTTTATTATTATTATGCGCAATTTATAACTTAATATAATAATTATCCTTGGAATAGCTTTGCTATTCCTAAAATGCCCCTAGTCAAGTATTATTATGAAAAAGGATAGTAATAATACATCGAGACTAGCATGTATAGTGACTGATGATTACGAATCATGGATATGTGATATCAAGTCAATACATGAGTACATTGCTAGTGAACAATGTACTGGACTGACCCATTATGAGAATATTGCATGGATAAACGTGTCATAAGTTATTCTCATATGATCACAATTACGCATAAACCTTTGACCTGAAGTCACTACGGTTCCCTACATGAGGAATTACTCACTTTAATATTGTCCTATGTCACCTTTAATCAGGTGATAAGTAGGGCATTGATTGGGTGTGTCATAAATCATGCAGAGGGAAGTGAGTGATGTAAATGGGATTTTGTTACTCTTGTATAAAAGAGAAATATCCTTGGGCCCCTTGATTGAGTGAGACTTAGAAATGCATGGCCATGCTCAGTTGAATTAATATGTGATATTAATTATTTATTTTAAGTCTACTCAGTATTAAGAAATATAAATTGAACATTGACGAGGATGACACATTCCATGCCTCCAGTTCAATTTGGATATTATTACAAAAGGGTTATGATGTAAAACGTTGATCATGTATTAGGTGGATGTCGAATCACAGACATTCTTACTACTTGAGTGGCAGTGATGTATTGCTAGATACCGCTCGCTGTCTATGGCTCAATAATAAGTCATTGTCAACGTAGTAAGAACCTACAGGGTCACACAAAAGGAGTAGGAATAAGACAATAATTAATTGGACTTTAATTATATTAATATCCAATTAATTGGACTTATTTTCGTGCATATATATTATTAAGAATAATAAATTCACGTTTTATATATATATATATATATATATATATATATATATATATATATATATATATATATTATGTGATATTATTTGATATTAAAGTAATATCAAGTAATTATCTTATTAGATATTAGATAAATATATTATGAGATAATATTATTTTGATATTTGATAACTATATGCAATTATCTAATATTAAGATATTTATATTATGAGATAATATCATTATCTAATATTAGATAATTAATAGATAAGTCTTATCTCTTCCCATTATCTCTAGGATAAGGATAAGATGAGTTGTTAAGTGTGATTAGGATTTTGGAAGCATTATCCTAGTAGGACTAGGATTATGGCTTACCTAAGTTCTATAAAAAGGGACTTGAGGGCAGCACTTAATAATCACGTTTTAAGCTTCCATATAAACCCTAAAATCACTCAGAAAACATCCAATCCTAATTCTTAGAGAGAAAAACGCATCCTAGCAGACGCGTGGAGGGTGAGAGGTCGTTGCTCACTCCGTGTGGATACCGTAGAGACGCTGTACCTTCCGGCCGGCGTTTGATTCATCCGCTCTCAAGATTTGATCAGTAGAAACACGAGTGCCCAATAGGTAAAACCCTAATCATTGACTTATGCTTTTTGCATGGATCCTAGGTAGAATTCGGATCAAAAATTTAAAATTCCGCTGCATGTGATAATCCGAATAACCAACAAAAAATAGTTAGAACTGTAGCTAATGGCAGTGATGATGTTAGCCTTAGTGCACTTTAGTTTAAACCCAAGTTAGCAGGGGAGTTGCTAACCCCATGTGTCAACCAATACATATGGATTGATTTATAGTAGCATGATGGGTTGCCTTAGAGTTAAGAGCTCTCTTAAGATTATTATTTCATGAGTAGAATGCTCATGTTTATTAATTATAACTGGAAATCTCTCATCCCAAAATGTAATTTTGATAGTTTATGTATTTTAAAATTTATTAACTTTGATTTTGATTACTTATTTATCATGAATATATTGTATTAAAATTTTTACCATACTTTATGTTTATGATGATTTCCTGTACTATGACTAAAGAACCTACTATCTACCTTTTACTTGAAACTTATGTTTTAGTATTCTACTTCTAATGAACATTCCAATTAGTAATTTATCAAATATGATTGTATAACTCTTATAATATCTTTTTATATTGAAAAGCTATTTAATTCTTTCTAAGGAAAAGCTCGTGCCATGGTTTGTCTCATTTCTATTGAAAATTCATATTATCTATTTACTGAGTTAATGACTGACTCTTTTTATTGTAATGTTTTTCATATAGGAATTTGGCTTTAGGTTTATCATCTATAACTCCTTAGAGAGAAAGGAGTATTCTCTTTTGGTAAGCCACACACTTATTCATGTGGATTTGATGTAAAACTTTTACATATTTTTAAAAGTTGTAAAATTTTGAATACTCTTAAACGTGCTCCATTAAAGCCATGGGTAGGGCATGCTTTTGTTGATTTACATATATGTATTTCATTATATTTGTGAAGGATTGTCTAGATACAAAATGATATGGATATTTTGTTAATATATGGATTAACAAGTGAATGTTAAAAAATAAGAAAGTCCGTGTAGGACTATATACATGTGAAAAATTAATAAATGTATAATGGTTATATGATCTCTTAAGTTCGAAATAGGTTACAGGTTATCCTATGATATTTTAAGCTAGCATAACTTATATGGTTGTGTTTTTCCTTTAAGGTCATGCACTGGGCACGACCCTTAGTTTTCGGTTGTGACAATACTAATAAACCTTTTATAGGAAGGACTGTTAGAATTTTATTAATAAGGATTATAACTAAATCCTCCTTTCACTTCTCACATATATATAATTTTTACTTATCAAAAGCGGCCATTATGGAGAAAAGTGAAAAAAAAGACCTAGTTTATGAGGATTTATTAGCTTTCATTCAATTCAATTATGTTTATAGATCCGTCAGGCATATAAACATAAATGATATATTCATAGTGTTCTAATTATCATACATGAAATCTTAAAAAAATTAAAATTCTTACACTAATCCATGTTGTCTGCTCGAATATCTTCAAAACTAATTGGAAAAACTAAATTCCTCCAAGTGCGACACCACAAAACACTTGATATCGAGGATTTTATTAACAAATCCATTCCTTAATCTATGGATGGCCTAGTGATGGAATTTGATTAAGATCTAGAAAGGCCAAGGAACTCTCATGCAAAAAGGAAACACCAACATTTTGTTATTTTTTCAACTTGTAAAAGAAACAAAGAAAATATTATATAGATATTACTTAGAAATATATATCAAATTGATAATATTGATAGAAATACCATAGAAAACCTAAGGAAAGTCTAATCAATCTTTTGGAAACTTTATAATTTAACTTAATTTTTTGTAAATTTTCTTTAGGAATCAACATGATTTTATATGAATTGTAAAGTATTTCAATTTTATATTGATAATGATAGTTTAGCTTGAATTTAAAAAATTATGGTAGGTTTTATGCAACTAGACAAAATAGTTAAATGTCTTAGGAGCTTTCTTGTTGGGAAAGAACATATAAATATGATAAATTAGGATAGTACAACACATGCACTAAAATAAACCTAAATAATTTGAAAAGAATTTGAATTATTATAAATATATATTTATGTGAATATTTAATAAAATATATTGATATATTTATTAATTATTATAATTAATATTTATCTATTATCTTATGGTAATAACTTAGTAATTAGCATAAATTAGTAATATTTATTAATTAGTGCATGCCTCAAACATATATAGAGATGTCATACAAAGGACTGTGTGTGTGTATGTGTCTATATATATATATATATATATATAATAAAAAAAATTCTCTTATTTTATTCTCTTCCTTTTTCTTTAATTTTCTTCTATACTAATATTATTTTATAATATGTTATTAGCACTAGATCTCTCTTATTTTGGTCCAAATATAATCCCTTCATTATTTTAATTTTATTTTACTTTCTCCAAATCCATGTAATTTGGAAACATGTTTACTGTCATTGATTATTCCATTTACTGTTATTCATTGTTCGTTTGCTTTGATTCATAACCTTTGTAAATGAATCCATTTTTTAACAAAACACGAGAATTATTTATACATCACAAAATAAATTATAGTCTTGAGTATGCATCAAAATAAATCAAAATAAACCTCCAAATTTAAAATTGATTGAAACCTATCAACAATAGTTGAAAGGTTTAATTAGATTTATAGTTAAAGTTACATATATATATATATATGGAAAATATTAGTATATATATTGTATTTGTATTAATAATTATGTCTTAAATTCTTAAACTATTTGATAATGTTTGCTTTGCATTCTTGATTTATAGTTATTAATTTTATTGATATTTTAATTTTTTAATTCATTCATTGTTTATATTATAATATAACAAATCTTATAAAACTTGAATTTATGACCTTTGATATTACAAGCAAGAATTACCTATCATAGAAATTGATGTTAAAATCCATCTTAATGCAAATAAACTTGGTGATACGATCAAAGTAGTAAAATAGGCATCAATGTAAGACCGTGCAAAGGCAATGATTTTCCTTTGTCACTATCTCAACAAAGGATTAAGAAATTGAATATCTCATAATCAAATATCCTTTTATCCTTGGTAAAAGTTTTAAAAAAAGATATGGCCACCAAAAAATGTTGATTCTTCAAAAGGTTCATTATGATTAGAGGTATTAAAATTAGCTTCCAAATGAAATTATATAGAAAAAAAGGTTACTAATTAAGACATGTTAGAAAAAAATATTTTCTACTTTTCATGCATTAAATGTGCTCTTGTAGCAACAATGGAGAGAAAAATGATTTAAAAACATTCTAAATTAATTTCATGCATTCATGTGATTAAACAAAATAATGAGTCTTTAATGAAGAATCATGAAGCCTTTCCAATTAGTTTTGCTCCATTTCTTAAAGTGAATGTATAAACAATCAAAAGGTTTGGATACGGTTAAGCCCATAGTCATAATTATGGATGTGAGAAAGGTCAAATTAACTATTGCAATCATGGTGACTATAAGAATAATATAAATAGCTACAAAATTAACACTTTCTACTAGAAGTAGGAGAATGATAATGAGAAAGGCCTTTATAAGAGACCAAAAAGTTTAAAGAATTTATGTTATTGATATGGTATGCTTGGTCATTAGTCACATACTTGTTGTATGCCCAAACATCTTGTAGAATTGTATTAAGCTTTATTTAAAGAGAATGAGAAAAATATTGAAGCCAATTTTGTTGATGATGCTTTCAACTATGACCTTGTTGATAATGCCTTCAACTATGGCCCTATTAATATAACTTATTTAGATGTGGCAGATTTCTTTGAACACCCAAATGGAAAATTTGATCATTTATTCAATAATGGAAATTTTCAAAAATATAAAAAAATTTTAAGCTTTTTTAGTTATGTGTTTGCTATAGTTAAATTTTTCTTTTTATGAAGAATTGCTTGTTTTTCTAGTTATGTATTTGCTTTAGTTGAATTTATCCATTTAGAGACACCTGTATTTTTTATTAAAATATTAGAAGTTACTAGGTTCATATTATATTATTATTCATTTATTCTATATTTATTTTTGAAGTAAATATGGATAATTTATGTCTCATGAATAATGTAACAATGCATACCACTCTAAAAAATAAAAAGTACTTTGTTTAATTTATGATTGGTAAAAATTATGTAAATATAATATCATATGGTACAAAATTGATTACAAGCTTTGGAAAAACCAATATAATTTCACTAGGAAGAACATAGTTAGTTATAAATGATACATTATTGCTTACTAAGTCTCAAAGAAACTTATCAAATTTTAGAGACATCTAACAAAATGAATACCATATTAAGATAGTAAAATGAAAAAGCTATATCAGGATGTGGTGTATTATTAGCAAGATATATGATATTTCATGACTGATAAGTTCTTCATTCTTATCAACTGAACAAAAAGGATATTTATTAACATCAAGGGATCAACAACTATTAGAGTACTCGATAGATATAATAGATATAATTGATTCATGTAAAAACATTTTAAGACCTTTTGTTCAATGGACAAATATTCTATCAATTATATGCATGATCTATAGATTAAGACAAAACTTTATATCTCCAAGGTCTTTCATTTCAAAATCCTTTTTCAAATATTCAACTACAATCAGAAGCTCTTTATGAGTTTTAATAATGTTAAAATCAACAACATATGCTATAATTATGGTAAATTCAAATTCAAATCTTTTAACAAAAACACAAAGGCAAATAGGATCATTTTTATATTTTTCTTTCAATAAATATTAACAATTGTACCATATTAGTCCATATTATTTTTAACCCATATAAAGATATTTGTAATTTGATTGAATACATTCCTTATACACTTCTAGTATTTTAAATCCTTTAGGGATTTTGACATACACGCATACGTACATACATACATACATATATATATATACATACATATATATATATATATATATATATATATATATATATATATATATATATATATATATATATCATTATTGAGCTTGCCATATAAATTATCTTGGGAGTTTTCTTATTAGGAAAGAATGTGTAAATATGATAAAATAGGGTAGTGCAACATATGGGCTAAAATGAACTTAAATAATTTGAAGAGAATTTGGATTTTTATAAATTTATATTTATGTGGATATCCATTAAATCCTCTAATTTATCTATTGGTTATTATAATTGATATTTGCCTAATTTTTTATTGCAATTAATTAGTAATAAGTACCATTTAGTGATACTTATCAATTAGTGTGGACCTTGGGCATATATATAGAGATGTCATATGAAGAATTATATACATTAAAAAATAAAAGAACTCTTCTTCTTCCCTAAATTCTCTTCTATACTAATATTAATTCATAACATGGATGATTTTTTTAATAATTTCAAAACAAATGTTTTCTTTCTTCAATTTATTCACAATTTAGTAAGTTTTCAAATTGTATATGGACCCTTAGAGTTTTCTAAACTTAAAAGATTTCCCTTTTGATTTAATTATGTAAAATTTTTTAAAAATATTAAATTTAATATTTTTTTATTTTTATGTTCACAATAATCAAGCAAGTCTATAGTAAATCTTCATCTTTCTTATCATACCTTAAGATCTTCCTATCTACACTACTAAAGTTTCTCCCTTATTTCCCCTTAGGAAAATTGTAGGATGCATAATGGTGCATTCATGCACCACAAAATCTATGAACATAACTGACTACTCCTTTTAAGTGGTATGTGGGCAATGAATAAAGTAAGGAAGGAGAAATTTTCACAAAACCCCAAAAAAATATGTAATTTAAATTAGATCGTTAGGCTAGATACATTTTAACTCAGTCCAAATTAAAAAGTTGATAGGTAAGGTCACAAAAGGAAAGCTGCAATGTAGTGTTTTGGTTAATGGCTATTCAACTAAGGAGGAAGATGAAAAAGAAGGAGCTAATCAGGAGAGGGATGTAATGGCCAAAAGGGTGAATAAGAAGTTGAAACCACTAAGACCACAATATTCAAAGTATTCCAATCATGTTCCTTAGATGCCTAATTTCATGCTCAAAGCCATCCTTTTTTGGACTTATATATGCTTTAAAAGATTCTAATTTCAATCTTGGTGTTCCATCTTTATTATATAAGTTTTCAAAAATTATAGGTTCAATGTTTACTCCATTTAAAAGATTATCAAACTCAAATGGAAGGAACTCATCCTTTCCTCCTTTTTAACATTATAAAGGATATCTAATTTAGAAATTATCATTAATCATATTATTCATGGATGTTACTTCTTAGTATAAAGAAATTTGAAAACTAATTTAGTTAAGTAAAAAAAAATATTTAGCAAAATTTATCTAATTTTCTATAATGCCAATTTAATTTCCTAAAGGTTAATTCATATAGCACATGAATTCCAATGGATATAGAAAAATGAAAAGGAAGAATAAAGTTATTTTCATATTCTTTTTTATTGAAGCACGTAGCACATGAATTCCCTTTGTTCATGGTTGCCACTGCCATTGGTGATTGACATTGTTCTTTATCAACCATTAATCCTCTCTAACTATTCGCTATTATCAATAATGATACCCCCTCCTCTTCTAACTTTGCTTTTGAAATGTGATACTCTTTTAACTATTAATGTATGTTAGAGTAAAAAATCTAATTTAGCCTAATATTATAACCCATTGAACTTTTTTAATTTAAGAGATTTTATAGGTGATTACATGATTTTCTTTATTGTAGTTATCAAATACTCAAAGCCAATTGATGGTTAAGTGCAAAATAATGTGAACTATTGGTAAGATGAAGCAGGGCTACTCCACTTTGCAAATGGAGCATGGAAGACTCTCCTTTTGCACCTAATAAATTTCCTCATTTTAATATCTTTTGCCTTTAAATCTTATTTCTCTTGCACATTATTACCTATTTTCTTAGAACCAAGTAAATTTACTTATTTCATCAATCCCTCTTCCTTTTAAATCTTATCTTTCTTGTAGACTATTCCTTTTTTTAAATTGTTAAAAAATAAGATTTCATATTATTTTCAAATAAATTTATTTTTTAAATAGTGTTTGATTTTATATAAAAAGAGGTTTCATTTTATTTCATTTCATTTGTAATTCATATTTTAATTATATTTGTGTCATCATGAAATCTATATTAAATTTAGTAAGGATTTCACTAGAATATATTTCATGTAACCTAAAACATATATTATATGGAAAATTTACACTCTCTCTAAAATTATATTTATCATGTTTATCATAATACTATCAAAATATACTTTTTAATTGAATTGGATACATCTTTCAATATATTCCAAACAAAGAATTTATTTGTAAATAAATTAAAATCATTTTTTCAAATATAGTTTTCAACGATAGAATCCACTTATAAAGGAATTGAAATCATTTCTATTGAAATGAATGAAATGAAATCAATTATAAGACAATTCTAATCCAAACAAAGCATATCTCTTTTTCCCTTTCTTCTTTAATAAATCCCTTTTTTGATCTCATGAATTTCTCATGGGGGCAACCATCCTTATCTTAGGCATTAGTCATAGTTGCTCTGCCTCTTAGATGTGCAACATTTTTCTTTCTCAATCACCCTACTCTATCATTAAGTCACACACTTTAGCTTTAGATTGTGCAATTGGCGTTGCTTTACCATTTTGAGATAGTTGAAGGTTCTAGTCACTTGGTTTATAGCTATATCATTAGATATTGAAGAATAAATGGTTGAGTTTAGTCTTCCATTATTGGAATAGCCTTGGTTCACTTCATAACAAATGTTAAATACCCTTATTAATTTAAAGGTCTTTAAGTTAGCTTATAGTTTAGGTTATGAGTTTAGGAAATTAGGATGTGACAAAATCTCAACTATTAGGTAGGCGATAGCATAGATATCATTTTGCCTCTCTAATTTCTTCCTATTTTTTCTATTTTGAATGTGCAAAGCTCTTAGTGATATTTTCCTCCTAATTTATGCTTTTAGTATCTTATTACCTCCATTTGACTTTTTATTGCTTACTCCACTATAAATGATTACACTTTTCAACTTAGGTTGTTGGCTCTATCATTGTTACTAATGTTTTTAACCATAATTCTATCTTGTAATGATTACTCTTTTCAACTAAGGTTATTGGCTCTATCATTGCTACCAATGTCTTCAACCATAATTATATCTTATTGTTGATAACTTCTCTATCGCCAACAATAAGTCCCTAGCCTATATAGAGGGCACTACTAGGACTCACATTAAAGAAATAAATATTGATAACAAAGGAAGAAGTTTGATGCGAGAAACTTTAATGCTTAAATTAATATTAGGATAACGTATAAACTAAGGAACTTGTATGAACATGAATATCAGGGTTTTGATTCATATTTGGTGTCCTTATGTAACATGCAGTTAAAGGGCAAGATTGTTTGATAAATGAATAGCACTATATAGGTAACAATTTGTATGAATTTCAAATGTGATGGATGGTACAATATTAAACAATCCATTTAAGAACATTGATTGTTGAGCAATTCATGTAGTACATGATAGTAGAGTTAAAAGCGATTTTCCTAAGAAGTCAATATATAAGGCGCTAATAAAGCCGACCTGTAGGAAATTTGGGAAAGAAATAGTTATGTTACCTTAGGAGTTATCATTTTCTATAAGGTTTTACCTTGTCAAAGAAAGTCAACCTAATTTACCAATGTTAATTTTAAATTTACTTAATACCAATTTTCAAATATATTTACAATTATGATGAATAGTTTAATAAAATATTCTTAAAATAATAATTATTATCTAAATCTAGAATTAATTTAAACTAACAAAAGTTAATTTTTAAATACCAAAATAATAGATAAATTTCAAAATGTAATAACTATTGTTAGTAGTGGATATTGGACTTTAAGATTAGCAAGACAACTCAATGCTTAATTATTCTAGTTTGAAAATTATTCATTGGTATATTATTACAAATAAACATCAGTTTAAGTTAACACCGATGTTTATTTTAACACGATGATATTTTTGAAATTATATGAAAATTTAAGACCATGGGGTTATAAATGTAACTAACATCTATTTGAATATAATGATTTTTTTAAATTATTAAAAAATGTAATACTTGAATTTTTTACTAAACTAATGCCAAAATGTATGGTGTTTAAAGGTTATTAGGAGAATAAGAAAACCTATGATGTCGATTTTGGATATACCCGATATCTAAAGCTATTGTAAAAGTATGGTAAGAAAATATTGAACTTTAACACATCAGTTTTTAACTTAACAAACATCTAGATTTATAGCATTTATAAGATTAGAAGAAATGCAAAAAAAATTTAGGATGATAATTTTGTATATAACCATTATTTAAAGATATTTTAGGAATTTCAAGGGAAAAGGTAAGAAGTTTACATATTGATTTTGGAGATGTGATTTTAGTATTAATAGTTTATGTCTATTACTTTTCATATTGCCTATAAATTTTACTTACACTTTCCATATGACACATTTTTGCTATACCCTTGTTGTAAATCTTATTGAAGCATCTTATTCATTTCTAATATTATTTTTAAGCAATGGACGGGATGCTTGAAAAAACTTTATAGCATTTCTAAGTGTTTGTTGATTATTTATAAATTTTCACCCAAACTCCAAGTGTATTCTCAAGACTTTTAGGTATATGCTAAATTCTTAAAAAAATTTCTCTCACTCTCCAACATTCTAGCTACACATTTAGAATTATTTTGCATGATTTTCAATATTTGTAAATTTCCAACAAGAATTATTAAATTGTCCTGATATTGATGGGATTACGGAGCTTTCCTTAACATGTAAGAATTTTGCAATAAACACAAGAATTTTGATACAACTAGGGTATAATTTTAAATATATAATGATTTTGTTGTAAATATGTTTTGATAATTTAATATATTTTTATATAAATTATTTTTATGGAATTTATATATATGAAATGGTTTGGGAAGAAATAAAATCTCAAAATAAATTTTTAGAATTATTTACCTTTTTTCTCATATGTTTGTACTTTCAAAATAAATTATTGAATGATAATTAAATTTACTCAAAATTTAGACCATAAAGTGCACCAAATAAAAGAAATCATAACATAAATAAAATAGATGATCTTAATTACTCACCATCTATTTTTCTATTTGATTGCAGATAGCATAGTTAATATAAAAAAACTTCATATATTTAGAAGTATATTTTTATTTAAAATAAACATTATGTTTTCTTTCCATGAGACTTTAGATATAAATTCCTAAAATAATTGACATCAAAAGTTATAAAAGTGGTGGCATTTTTAAAAATATAAAGAAACTATAGACATTATTTAAAAAATATATTTTTTTTTTCTGTAAGACTTTAGAGTTGATTACTAAAATAATTGATGTTTAAAGTCTAAGTCATAGAAGTGATAACATTTTTATACAACAAGTAAAGCATATAGTACTTTTTTCACCATTATCACTTTTATTCTCTTTCTTATTCATTTCTAAGCTTAATTTCTATTTCTATCCAACTCTTTCTGCAAAATCCTAGATTTTACTCCATCCTCTATCACAAGTTATTAAATTACCAATACTCCTTCAATTAATTCAAAAACAAAGCAAATGTCCTATTTTAGGCCATTGGTTCAAAACATGAAAATTGTATTTCTTTCTTCTATTTTTCATATCTTTGCCTCTTTTTTTTATTTTTTGCACAATTTTTAAGAGATTTTTATATATTTTTTTATTTTTAAAATTTTTGTAATTATATTTTATATTTAGATACTTATTATGTATTTAATAAAATATTATAGTTAAGTCCAAAATTAGCTTAATAACAATGAGAGATAAAAAAAATGAAAAAAGTCCATAAAGATGGCTATTTTTTTGCTATTTTAAAAATGTAAACTGCCTTTAGCATTAATAAATTGATATACTTCAAAAGTTATATAAAATAAAAAAAAAACTCCAAATGGACAACTGAGTGTGAAATTATGATCTTTGTAAAATTATGATCTTTAGAAGTTTTTAATTCAAAATACACATTTTTAGCGAGATATTAAATTTATTGAATTTTTATTTTAAATATTTTGATAGGAAAGTTTAAATTTGACATTAAAAAAAATTTAAATAAGCATTTTGTATCATTTTTTCTGCTAAAAATTGATATAAATTGTAAAGAATAGACATTGGTTTCTTTAGCAAAAAAATCAATGTGGTTTGTAAAAAATCAACATGAAATTTAAAAAATTTTAAAAGAAAACACATCAATCTATAGCCTTTTTTATGTTGGTTATATAACTACCATCAAAACTAATATATAATAATATTTGCTTAAACATTGATAAAAAACTAACATGGTACTTGTTAAACACTTGATGTATATTTGTATTTTTATAGTAGTGATTATAAATATATATATATATATATATATATATATATATATATATATATATATATATATAACTCGTTATGGATATTATGAGTTCTTAGTGATGTTTTGGCTTTAACAAATGCTCTAGCCACATTTATGGATTTGATGAATAAGATATTCAAGCCTTTTCTTTATTAGTTTGTTATTGTGTTCATAAATAATATCTTCATGTATTCAAAAAGTAAGGAAAAACATGAGCAATACTTGAGAATTATTTTACAAACCTTGAAGGATCAATAATTATATACAAAGTTCTCAAAATACGAGTTTTGATTGAATTATGCGACCTTCCTAGGACATGTTGCTTTGAAGGATGGTATCCAAGTGGACCCAAAAAAAGTTGAGGGAGTGCAATATTAGCGAAGGCTAACTTCAATGATGGAAACTTATAGCTTCTTAGGTTTAGCAGGTTACTATAGCTGATTTGTCAAGGATTTTTCTAAGATAACAACGTCATTAACCAAGTTGACAAATAAGAATATGAAGTTCCAATGGTCAGCTGTTTGTCAAGAGGGCTTTTAAAGGCTCAAATCTTGTTTGACTACAAATTTAATATTAGCTTTACTATCAAGATTGGGTGGTTACACAGTGTATTATAATGCTTCAAAGATTAGGCATGGTTATGTTTTAATACAACATAAATGAGTTTTTGCTTATACTTTTAAGCAACTTAAGAAACATAAACAAAACTAGCCCACCTATGATTTAGAAATGGTAGTAGTGATGTTTGTACTCAAGATTTAGAGCCACTATCTTTAGGGTGACACTTATAAGATTTACACCAATCACAAAAGTCTTAAATATATATTAAAGCAAAGAGATCTTAACTTTAGACAAAGAAGGTAGATGAAGTTACTCAAGGATTATGATTACACAATTTTGTATCATCCAAGAAAGGCTAATATAGTTGCAGACACTTTAAGTAAGAAGTCCATGGGTAGTTTAGCTCACATAGCTAAAGTGAGAAGGTCATTGATAAATGAAATCCATAAGTTAGAGAAAAACTAAGTGCAAATGGAAGTTAAAGGCCCTAGAGTGTTGTTAGCACTTATATAACTTTGTTCTTCATGATAGAATGAATTAAAGTAGCTCAATTCAATGATCCACAGTTGTGCAAGATAAAGGAAAAGGTTAAAAATTGAAAAAATAATGAGTTTGTAGTTAAAGATAATAGAGTTCTTTGGTATAAAAATCGATTATGTATACCTAAGTTAAAGGAGTTAAAGAGACTTATGCTAGAGAAAGCTCATCATTTTGCATATACCATTCATCCTGGATCAACTAAGATGTACCAAGACTTGAAACAATCATATTGGTGGGATAGTAGAATTTGTATCCTAATGCTTAGTTTGCCAACAAATGAAAGTTGAACACCAGTAACTAGTAAGTTTGCACTAAAATATTAAAATTCCTAAATGGAAGTGGAAAAAGATCACGATGGATTTTGTGATAGGGCTCTTTCGTACCACTAAAAGGTTTGACTCTGTTTAGGTGATTATGGATAGAATGACTAAATTGATGCACTTCATTCTGTGAAGACTACTTATGCACTTCATTCTATTAGGATTCATATTATCTAATCACTGAGTTAATAACTTATTTTGTTTGTTATAATGCTTTTTAGATAAGAATTTGGCTTCGAGTCTATCATTTGCAACTCCTTGGAGAGAAAGGAGCATTCACTTGTGGTGAGCTTCACACTCTGGTTATATGGGCTTGATGTAAAACTTTCATAAATTTTAGAAGTTATAAAAGTTTGAATACTCTTAAATGTGCTCAATTAAACTCAAAGGCAAGGCATGCTTCTATTGATATACATAAATATATTTTGTTATAAATTGTGGAGGATTATCTGATACAAAATGATATAGATATTTGTTTATATATGGATTAATAGGTGAATGTTGAAATATGAGAAAGTTCATGTAAGGCCATGTGTATATGAAAAATAAGTGAATGTGTAATAGCCATATGTTCTTTTAAATTTGAAAAAGGTTACAAGTTATCCTATGATGTTTTATGCTTGCATGGCCTATAAGGTTGTATTTTTCCCTTACGATCATACATTAGTCATGGTCCTTAGTTTTCAATCATGACAACCTTTTTTTAAAAAAAAAAATTACTCTATTGATGTCTTTCTTTCATCATGACAATTATTATTGTTTATAGCTTGGATAAATTTCATTAAAAGTATACACACTTGTCAAATAGGATAAAATTTATTTCCATAACATAAGAAGATGTCTTAAAATAAAGCTTCTGTTTGCTTTTTTAAAGACATTTTCTACAAGAAAATTTCACTTATATTTATATAAATGAAGGAATTGCATATTGTCTCTTTAGCTTATTAAGAAATGATATCTTTTATCAAACTCTCTAAAATCCACATTAAACATATAAAATATTTTTCACCATCTTACTAATTATAACTATATGCTTAGGAAAAATCTTTTCTGCCAAAATAAATAGAGATGAAATATTTGGTTGTGATTAGTTCAATACATATTAAGATTTCTAACCAGTAAAAGTTGCTCACTTATTTGTTTAATTATTTTCTATTTTTTCATAATTTTGTGAAGTCTAGCGTTTTGACCTAAAAAGCTAGTAAAAAATTTCCAAGCATATTCAAGTATGACATCTTATATATTATGCATAAATCTCAACTCTGGCTCATGTAGTGCTTCACAATCTTGCTCACTTAAATGGAATAATGTGTTAGTTTTTTTCATTTTGGACATGTTAATTCAATAAAAAATAAAATGTAAAAGGATTGACCTAAATAAAGTGGTTATCCAATTGGGCTCAAATGGTTATCTAACCCATCAATTGATAAAGGGTTATTTTTAGTAATGGATCAACCTAATTTTTGTTACAACCCATAAATAAGGATTGTTATTCAAATACTCTAAGCGAATCTATTTAGTCCCCATCATCAATGATAGACTTTCTTTCCAAAACTTTCTATTATCACTAAGGCTATTTGGAGGATGACTTTTGGTCATCATTCATGTGATTGAGTTCATTCCATTTTGTATTAATCGTAATTTAACTATTTATATCATTATGATAGATTCAACAAATATTAATTTATCTATCATATATGTGTTTTAATATTGTAGTTTTTCATATGATTCAGTGAGATGATTTTTATTGAAATTCAACAATTGATATTAGAGTATTGAATCATGTGAATTAGTCATATTATTACATGAATTTAGAAATATATTTCATATTAAATAATTTTATATTATTATAATAAATTTTCTAGATCAAAATTGCTATGAATCTCTAAATATTTCATAGCTCCCAAATTTAATTATTTATTATTATCAATATAAATAATGCTTTGCTATTGATGTTTGAGATATGAAAATTTTCTTTTACATATCTATTTTTTATCATGATTTACTGTATGCAATGTTGTAAATATGCATATGGTTTATAGGACATAATTTTTCCAAGAACAAAGATAATCTTATTCAAAGTTTTGAACTTGCATAGTAATTTTAATGATATAGATTATTTCACTATATGTTTTAATTTTCAAATTTTTTTTAGAAATGGCATTTTTAAAATATTTAAAGTTTTTTTATTATTTTGTTCTCTTTTCACTACCAAAGCATGTATCATCATGTCAAAGTATGATCATTTGCACAATATAATCTTATCATCATGTTCTAGTATTTCATGTCTTTGAATGGAACTCTAATTTGTCTTGCTATTTTTTATATATACGTGTATGAACATTGATTTTTTAAGGACTATATGGATTTTGATTTGATGAATTTTTTGCATCATGATTCTATAGTTTTCCAGTATATGTATATGCATTTCCATACGACAGTTTTTTTTCCTATATTAATTTTAGCAATGAACTATTTTTGTACCATTTTTTTTTATTTTGCAATAAACAATTTTTTATGTTTTTCATGGTTTACCTTTTCTGCTTTATTTTGTTTTCTGGGAAGAACATTAACATTTTGGAACATTGGTTGTCTTAAAATTATATTTTTAGACACTATCAAGTAAGCTTTATAGCAAGAATGCATTATTTTGGCTCAATTTGCATCTTTAACTGCACTATTTGCATTTGAATTTAGGAATTTTTGGTAACTTCTAAAATTTTGGAATTTAAATTTTTGTCAATGATTCCTTTTGGAGTAATTCTCATTTTGATGAATTATAATTTAAGAAATTATGTTTATTAGCATTTATGAGCATTAAAAATGCAAATTTTGGATAGTAATGAGATAATAAAACTATATAAACTTTTTTGAGAATTTTCTTATTACATTAAACTAAATTAAACACAATTTTTCCTTGGAATTTTTTAGCATTAAATACATTAAAATGTATTAAAGAATCATTATAGGTGAAAAATGTGTTGAATGGGCAAAATAGCATATTGGATTATGCAAATCAACAATTGGATTAGAAATATGACATTTAGAAGAAAATGATGAACAGTGTTATCTCAGAAACACTCATGCGTGAATCAAGCACATGCAAGTCATGCATCACCGTGCCAACGTCATATAGTGGTGGTACTTAAATTATTTGACTCCATTCTCAAAATAAATTTTTTAGGCTTTTTTTCATATTTTTTTAAATTAAAAATATTTTAATTATTTTTATCCATTTAATTAGTGTGGTCATTTGATTTTATTTGGTCTTAAAAATTTTATAGCATGATTCCTATATTTTAAGCTTCCATATATATATATATATATATATATATAATAGAATTTTTAGACACTATGGGTTCTATTAATTATTTTTCTATGAATATATATATGGAAAATTATTTTTTTGAAATCATTTGGGTTTATGTTATACCATAGAACTTTATATAATTGTAAGCCTGCCCATCATGAGCTAAATTACATAAAATTTTATTTATTTTAATAAAGTGAAAATTAGACTAAAGAGACTATCATATTATTAATATTTTCAAACCTTATTGGTATAATATTATTAATATAATTTGTTAATGATAACACAAATGTAGGAGTAGATATTGTGTTTCTAAACTTTTTATCACTTTATCATTGTTTGATTTTAGAAATATAATATTTAGTTCTTGCATTATATTATAGGCCCTTTTAATGCCTTATTGGTGCTAGGCTTTATAATATAATACTGAATTCAATTGCATTATTAACTGAGAAAACTTTCAAGCATGATTAAGGTTATATATGAATTGATGTTTTCAATTTGTTTTCCTCAACTTCTTTACTTATGTAATTAAATGTAATTAAAAGGCTTAATGGAGTAAATCATAAGGATTAGGTTGAATTGTTAAAGTCGTATTTGATAGTCCCTAATCTTGATTTAGTTATCAGAGAGATAAAACCTTATGTTAATGTTGAATCTACAACAAACCAGAGAAGTCACAATAAAAAGTGGACCCACTCCAATAGAGTGTACTTAATAATGATGGAGTACGGGATAGACAAAATCAAAATATAGAGTATCTTTAAAATAGTCAACACAAAATTGTTCTTGGATTTTATAACTAAAAAATATAATAAGTTTGATTACGTTAAAAAAGGATAATATCTTTCATTACTTGAAAAATCATTATATGATGGTGTTAGTGGCTTAAGAAAGGGCATATTTTGATGTTTGTGAATTACTACAATAAGTTAAAGACTATAAAGTTAATTTGGAAGATAATTATCTAACTTATCATGTGCTAGAATCTCTCATGTTTTAATTTGACACTTAGATGATGTCCTATAACACATAAAAGATTAAGTAGACCATTAGCAAGCTCATTTCTATTGTTACATTGGCTAAGAAGGATATAAAGATCAACAAAGCTCAAAAGGTAAACTATATTGTACATAGCACAAATCCAGACCATAGTGCGAGGACAAATAAAAAAAATAACAAAGGTTATTATAACTATGGAAGGAAGAAAGATGAGAAAGGTGAGTTTAGGAGGTAAAACCATAACCATAAGCCCAAAAAAGCCTAGTTTAAAGATAATTTTCTTTTTGGCAAGAAGTATTGACACAAGAAAATAGATTACTTCAAGTATAAAAAGCAGGCTAAGAAGAAAAAGAAAGGTACCCATCTAACTTTAATCTATTTTAAGTTGAATATAGTTGATGTGTTGTCAAACTCTTGGTAGTTAGATACTAGTAACTATTCATGTACTAATTATCTTTAGATGCTAACAAATTTAAGGAAGTCAAGTGAAGGAGAGCTAATTGCCTAACTAGAAAATAGATATAAAGTTGAAGTAAAGCACATTGGATTTGTGAAGTTAACATTGAAGTTTAAACATGATTTATTATTAAATAATGTTATTTATGTACCTTCTATCAGAAGGAATTTAATTTTAGTTGTTACTTTGGATTTTATTGGATATTTTTGTTATTTTGGTCATGGAGAAGCTAAATTATTTTATGAATCCTCTACTATAGGTACTAGTTCTTTATATGATAGTTTGCATAGAGTTTCTCTAGATCTTAATTTTCTGAATTCAATAAACTATTATTAATTAGAAAAGTAATAGAATTGATGAAAAGTTCTAAATGTTGTGGCACAAACAGTTAGGATACATTTTTTAAGATAGAATTTAAAGACTTATAAAGGAGAAAGTACTTTGACTTAGATTTCTCAAATTTTGGAACTTACGTGGACTATATCAAAGGTAAACTTCTAGCTAAAGCTAAAAAAAGGAAGAGAAGTAGAAAGGAAAATGTTCCATATTAATATCAATGGACTCATAACACCTAGTGCTATACGAGGCTATAAATACTTTATCATTTTTATTGATGATTACTCCAGATTTGATCAAGTGGAGCTACTTAGTGATAAGTTAGAATTACTAGAAATTTTCAAGTTATTCAAAGAAATAGTTAAGCTGAAATTAGGGAAATAGATAAAGTGTGTCAATTCTAATGGAGGTGGTGAGTATTATGGTAGATATAATGAAACAAGTAGAAATATTAGGCTTTTTGTGAGATAACTATAGAATTTATGAATTCAACCAAGTTACATCATGCTTATGACACTAAAGTAGAATGTAATTGCAGAAAAAGGAAACTAAACTCTCATGAACATGATAAGTTGCATGTTAGCCCATAGTTTACTGCTAGAATTTTTATGAGGTGATGCATTGAGAATAACAACATATATTATAAATCAGGTTCCCAATAAGTCAGTGCCTAAAACCTTGTATGAATTGTTGTATGCCAAAAAACTTAGTTTAAGGCATTTTCAAGCTTAGGGTTATAAAGTTAAAGTAAAGCCATACATTCCATTCACAAAAAAAATTGATTAAAAAATTATTAGTGGATACTTCATTAAGAATACAATGGCTTAAGAGGTAGTAAATTTTACTATCTGACTTACACAACTAGAGTGATCAATCAACCTAAGCTATCTTTTTTAAGGATGATTTGGACAATAAAAGCCAAATACTGTGCATTACAAAATTTATTGAAGACAAAATAATTATTCTATTAGTACTAATATTGGAAGAATCATCTTCTGCTATTTAGCTAGTTAATCCAATAGAGCTAATTGTAGAAGATGTTAAACTAAATGAGATAAATAAAGAAATTCCTTTGAGGAGATCCCATAGCATTTACAAATATATGGTTTCTAATGATTATCTTATATATCCGTAAGAGCATAAGTATAACTTCAATAATGATACTGTTCCTACAACCTTTTCTTAGGTTATATCCATTTCAAATTATTCTAATCAAATAAGTGTTATAAATGATAAGCTAACTTTAATATACAAGAATTAAGTATGAGATCTAGTTGAGTTGCTTAAAAGTTACAAATCGATTAAATACAAATGCGTCTTTAAGACTAAAAAAAGTGCTTAAGGTGAAATCAAAATATATAAAGTCAGATTATAGCTAAAGGCTACACCTAGAAAGAAAGTATCAAATACAAATATACATTCTCACTAATTTCAACTAAAAACTTATTTTAAGCTGCCATGGCATTAGTGGCTCACTTTGATTTAAAGTTATATCAGATGGATATAAAGATGGTTTTCCTAAATAGTGAAATATTGAAGACTATCTATATGAATTAGCCATATAGTTTCTAAGAGAAGGGAAAAGGAAACCTTGTGTGTAGACTTAAAAAGTTCATATATAGCTTAAAATAAGCATCTAGATAATGGTAAGTTAAGTTTGACAAGGTAGCAAGCATCTAGACAATGGTAAGTTAAGTTTGACATGGTAGTAACTTCTTTTGGGCCTAAAGAGAAAATAGTAAATTAGTGCATTTACAAGCTGATGAGTATAAGTAACTTTGTTATATTAGTACTATATGTAGATGACATTCTTCTTGTAAGTAACAATGTCAACCTCTTAACTAAGATAAAGCAAATGTTGTCTAAACATTTTGATATAAAGGATCTTGGAAATCCTTCATATATTCTTGGTATAGAGATTTGTCATGATAGATCCTGGGGTTTGCTTAGATTATCTTAGTAGATACCCATTGAGAAAGTACTGAAGAGGTTTGACATGTTAACATGCTCTTAATTATCCACACTTATTTCAAAAGGTAAGGTTTTCTTTAAGTCTTGGTATCCTTAAAATGATGTTGAAATAGAAAGAATGAAAAAAATCTTATACGTATCAATTGTTTGTAACTTGATGTATGCTCAAGTATGTATACATTCTAACATTACCTTATGTTATTGGTGTTTTGTGTAGGTACCTGAGTAATACTAGTCAAAGACATCATACTACTATTAAAAGAGTCATAAGGTACTTATAGGGTATGAAAGATTACATGCTAACTTACAGTAGATAGAGATCTCCCATGGTTATATACTACTTGGATTTAGATTTTGCCCCTTGTCTAGATTATCAAAAATTAATATTTGGGTATGTCTTCATGATGACAGGAAAAGTTGTATCATGAAAAAAGTATTAAATAGTCCTTAATAATAACTTTCATTATAAAAGCAAAGTATGTCAAGTGCTATCAAGCTTTTTATGCTGTTATATGATTAAGGAATTTTATAACTAGTTTCAAGATTATAAAAAGCATCACTAGGCCCTTAACCATCTATTGTGATAATACTACTATTATGAATTTCTCTTGTGATAACAAAATTTATGCTTATATGAAGCATTTTGATGTAAAGTACTAATTTTTGTGAAAGAAGGTATGTGAGCATATCACATGTATTGAATATATTTTCATTGATTATATGCTCATGAATCCATTGACTAAAGGTTTAGTGATTATGATCATGTAACCAATATAGGTTTGATTAAATCTTTTAATATTTTAGATTAGTGAGAGTATTATGATGTAAAATATTTATCTCAAGATGTATATGAATGAAATATTCATATTTTGCTATATATTTTACGTATTTTTTGCTTATAACATATTTATAGAGACATTTAGACCTTGTCTCAATATTATGTTTAGAATTATGATCTTTATTTGGCATCTTAAGCAAATGTTTCAATCCTATGTGTAAAGATTTACATGTATTATCAAGATTTGTTATGTAAATCTTATTAAGCATTATTTTTGTTACATATATATCTATTGAATATTGTATTTGGTTTGTGAAGTCTAAATGTGTGGTGTGTATTTTGTTAGTATCCCTATTGGGTACTATATTATGCACTACTGGACACTTATTATTTCAACTTAGATTAGTGGGTGTGAAGATGCCATAATTTACTTTTCAATTCTATTAAAGTGGCTATTATTATTGAATTATACTTTCCAAGTAAGAGATTGTTAGATTTTTCATTTTAAACTTGTTAATGCAATAATAAATAAAATGCAAAAGGCTTAGCCTAAATGAAGTGACTATTCAATTGGGCCCAAATGTTTATTAAACCCTTTAATATGGTTATTGGTGATTCCTGGTGATGGATTGACCCACCTCCTATTATAATTTATAAACAAGGGTCATTACTTCTAAACTCGAAACCAAATCTATTCACTTTCCATCAATGTTAGAGTTTCTCCCTAAAACTTTGTATTAATGGCTAACGCTAATAGGATGAGTGACTTTTACTCATGTGATTGAGTTTATTCCATTTTGTACTGATCATGATTCATCTGTTCATATCATTACAATGGATTCAATAGGTATTAATTTATTATTATCATATTTGAATTTTAATATTGCATTTTTTACTTGATTCAATAAGACTATTTTTATTAAAATTCAACATAACATACTTGCTAGACTCATCATATTTCATGACCTAAGACTTGTATTAACAAAGTATTTGATTAATGAGTACTCTAATGTTATTTATCATGCTTTAAACTTGATTGGCCCAAAGCAACTGTTAAACTTGAGCCACATGACCTAAAAGACTAATGCTAACTTAAATTATTTAAATAGTCATATTTGGTACTGTATAAATTATACCTAAATTCCAAATCTAAATGATATAGGGTTTGACATTATTTATATCATACTTAAATCTAAAATCTAATTGATGCAAGATTTTACATTTTTTTCTACAAACTTGATACATGTTAAATGTGTAGACTTATCTTATGAACTATTTTTCTATTATATTTTATTTATTACTCACTCTTTTGTACATAAAAAATATACAAATGTGCAATAAAACTAATAATTGGATATATATATATATATATATATATATAATTAAATGGACTAATTTTTTTATTCTTCATAATTCACTAAAAATGTGTAAAATATATATAAAATAATAAAAATATAAATAACATAGTTAGAAATTATCATCATTGGCAATTTGCTAAAAGAAGAAAATTAATATATATGAAATAAATCAATTCCTTAATATGGTTTATTTTGGTTAGTTGGTAATGCAATGTTCATTTGCTTCTCCTCTAAATTTAAATTGAGGATAAGGAAGTCTCATTTGCATAATAGGGGAGACTTACAAAGGTTTTACAAAGAGAGAAAATACTTAAAGAAATAAAAGAACCGGATAAGAGGGAAGAAGTAGGATAAGGTGGGATAAGCTTTGGATAAAAGAGATTAATCATGCATTAAAAAAAATTAGCCTCACTTAACCAATAAGCCTATAATAGATAAAAATTTAGCAACACCTAGTTCATGTGTGTATATATTAAGGATTGACATGGTTGGTTAATCTATGTAGATCTAGTAATAATTAATAAATATTTTTAAAAAAATTAGTAGAATAGAATTAAAACAATTCAAATTGACTTTTGATGTTATTAAATATAATGAAATTAATATGGAAGGTTGTTTAAACTAAAACTAATAATAATATTTTAATTTGAATTCATCTTGAACAAAAATTATAAAATTCAAATTTTAGCTCGATTGAACTTGATTTGATTTTGATTTAATCCTAACATAGATAAAATTATCACAATAACACTTGTAAATCAATCATTTAAATAATGATATGTTAGAATTTTTCATACATTTTTTAATGTATATAAATTTATATCTAAATATTATATATATTATATTATTTAATATATTAAAAAATATGAACCGGCCAAATAGAGCTACTGCCTAAGCTTTCAATAATATGATCTAATTTATTTTGTAAAATAGTATAAAAATTTAACTCAAACTTGTTCTATTTTATAAATGGATTAAATTATTATAGGTCAAAAATAAATTAGGTCATTATAGACTTATAGGTGGAATAATCTACTTCCACAAAGCAAATAAAGGTTGCAAGTAAAGAAAGTAAGAAGTGAAGGAGAAAAATAAATTTAAAAAGATGTGTTGATAAACTCAAGTAAATAGCACCTGCTACTTATCGAGGACTCTATAATTGATATATAGATTTTTGTTCTCTCATCTTATAATTCATCAACAATGATTATATTTCTATTGTGTTCTTATTCCTTTTCTTGTGCTTTATATATTTTTGTTTCTTTATTTTTTTAATTCTATATCCCTATGTAGGTAATAAAAAATTGTTGTCTAAACTAAAACCAACAACTCAAGTAGGTACAAAACAATTGTTGTATGAAATTAAAACCAACAATGCAAGCTTGTTTGATTAAGTTTTGGCAGATAGTAATAGAAAGAGTAAATAATGAATTTCTGCAAAAATTAGATGTAATGGAATAATTGCCAACCTCAATATGCACAAAGCTAAGAAAATTAATGATAGTTAAATGGTGTGTTATGAGAATAATAAATAACAAATAAAGTTTGAAATATATTGTGAACCCACTTAAATAATAACAAAGATGATTTGTCATTAAACAAGAAAGATTGTTCCTACCAAGGACTTACCTCAAAGGACAAATAAATAAAATGAAACAATTTATTTACTAGCACTGCTTCATCGACAAAAGAAATATAAAATAAATCAAGTAATCAATACGCACCAAAAGAATTTAGAGTATGCTCATCAATGAGAATTGTACCTATACTTCTTGTCTTCTGTTCATATACACATTCCAACAAGGTGTTACACCTTAGCTCAAGCCTTCATTAAAGAAGCTTAAGAGTATAAGTCTCTTATAGGCTTGAGGTCTATAATTTAAAGACAAATTACAGCGACGTTCAGCTAGTTGATTATACTCCACACCTCTCATTTTTTAATATATATATATATATATATATATATATATATATATATATATATATATATATATATATATATATATATATATTCACTTTTAAAGCATTTTTATAGTTATGTAATGCTAAAATATTCAACTTTCAAACTATTTTCCTTCAATTTTATGTACAAAATTGCCTTTTCTTTTAAGAATAAAAATACTCTCTCTCTCTCTCTCTCTTTTATATATAATTGAATTTTTAATATTTGTACATAAAATATAGGAAAATAATCTTTTTATGCACATATGATTTTTTTCATCTCTAATTAATATATTTTAAAGATAATATTTTTACATAGATATTATTTCTAAAATACTTATATATATATACATAAAAATTACTAGAAGAAATTACCTTAACATAAAATTTTAATTATAAGTTATATGTATTATTACAAAAATAGCTTCGTTAAAAAATCTGCACTTGTGAAAAAAGTGCTCAAGATGTAACATAAGGAAGCAAAATATATATAAAATAACTTTTAATATTGGTTTGTACCAGGAAAAATTATTTTTAAATATAATTAATTATAAATAATTAATTTAAAAAAATTATAAATTAATAATTTAGAATAAAATACACGGACCACCTAGATTTATTTGAAATTATACAAACCATCCCTCTAATTCCTAAATATACATAGGGCTCCCCTTAATTTTACAAAAAAGCTATTATTAGATTCATTTTAAAAATTTCATTAAAAAAAGTTAACTTTAACCGTAAGAATATAATTAAAGGTCAAAATTATTATTTTATAAAAAAATTACTCTTCTTTTATTTATATATATCCCCATACCATTTTTACTTCAAATTACTACAATTTTTGAAATCTTTTTCATATAAAGTAAATGTCTTCCCCAAAAAAAAATTATTTTGCATGTTTTTTCTCATACAAAGAAGATATTATTGCTAAAAATTTTTGTTTTGCATATTTTTCACTCATATAAAAAAGATGTCTCTTCCAAAAGAAATATTGTTTTACATTTTTTTTTCATGTGTTCTGATTTTACATTAAAAACTAGTTCAATTATTTTGTAATGATTTTAGATATGGAGCGGTTTAAACAATCTCCGTTAACTTTGGCAGTAATTGGGCGAATTGCCAGGAAATGACCCACCAAGTCCCCAATTATGGCACTTATGATGAAATGCTGGAATTATTTACAGCAGATAATAACAGTATTTTTTAAGGCAATTTATCCCTTTTGACTTTTTAAATTTTATTGGATGGCAAATTTTAACGGTTTGTTTTATGAAAAATTTATAAAATTTTACCAACAGCATTTGTAATCAGCCACCAAATTTTTATTATTTTTTTAGAAAAATACTGATGGCAGCTTTTAATTGCCATAATTATTTATGAATTTTCTTTAAAAAATAAAGAGTAAATAGGCAAATTCATCTTTAAAAGATTATATTAACATCAAATTATTCATAAATTTATTATAATATTAATTTAGTCCAATTCTATTAAATTTAACCTCAAATTGGCCATACTATTAAATTGACATTAAATTAGTCCTAACTTCTATTCTGATATCAAATTTGTCCTGTTGTTAATACTTTTATTACTAAACTTGAGTTATAATTAAATCTTTCCTCCTCTAATTATGGACCAATAAAAAATAGAAAATATTAAGTTGAGTTAGAAAATTAATTTTTAAGAGAAAGTATTTTATTTTGCTCCCAAAGAAAAGATAAAACCTATAATAATGATGTTTACTTGAAAAAAAATCAACTAATGAATCAAATAATGAGCAAATTTATTAGAAAGAAAAATAAGTACTTGATCAAAGTGAATTAGGTTATATGTCTTTGTAGTATAATAACCCAACTCAAAAAAATTGAAATTCTAAGCAAGATGTGTTAAATCTTAGTAGTAGTAGCATATAACATCAACTTAAAAACTAACACCACAAAATGTTAGAATGGATTGCAATCCAAATAAATAAATCAAGATTCAGACTAAAATTACTAACTAAATAATAAAAAGTTTCAAAAGTAAATTATTTTGTTATTAGAAAAAGAATGACATTAAGTTCATACACTTTAAAAAAATATAGAAAAAAGTAAAAAAAGAAAAAATAATAGTAGAAAAATAATTAAAAAATATATAGAAAAGTGTGATAATAGAAAAAGCTTTCAATATATGTTTGTTGCTCGTGATAATTCAGCGACAAGTCACGAAGCAACATTCCACTTCAAAGATTCTTATTTTTACTATTTTTCATTTATAAATAATAAAAAATTTGAAACTTTTCATTGTTTAGCTGCTAATTTTAGTATAGACCTTAATTTGATTGTTTGGATTGCAACTCATTTTGACATTTAATATTGTTGTTTTTCAGAGTTGATGCTATTCATTGCTACTACTAGGATTTAAAGCATCTTACTTAGAATCCCAATTTTTTTGGATTAATTTATTATATTATAAGGAGTTAAAGGTTAACCTACTTTGATAAAATGCTTGTGTTGCTTTCTACTAAATTTGTTTATTATTTAGTTCATTGGTTGCTTTTCCAAACAAGTGTCCTTATTACATGTTCAAAATTTATTTATATTTCCTTTGAAAGCAAAACATAATCTTTTTTCTTAAAAATTAATTTTCCAACCCAACTTAGTATTTTGTATTTTTAATTAATTCATCATTGGATAAGGAAAAATTTAATTATAACTTAAATTTTCTAATGGAAATACTAATTGCAAGACTAATGTGATGTTAAAACAAAAATTAAGACTAATCCGATATCAACATAATCTTTTAAAACTAATTTGATACAATCTATTAGAAATGGACCAAATTGATATCATAGTAAAATTTTGAACTAATTTGATATTGATTTAGTATTTTAAGGATGAATTTGCCCATTTACTCAAAAATAAATAATTACTTCAATTAGTTACATCCTTTATTGCTTTAATTAACAAAATATATCTACTATTTTAATATCAAAATTAGAAATTAAGAAATCAAATGTATCCATGTGCATGTAAGTTTTACCTTCACAATTTTGATGTTCCATATATGTAGCCTATTGAGGTTACTTTGGCTTAAGCATCCATTGTAGTCAATATTTGAGGTAATCACATGGCACAAAGTAGTTTTTATAACAAAAGAAGGCATAATATTTGAAGAGTAATCATCTTCAAATAATTGTTAAGAGATCTTGAAAAGTGTGACAATTCCTTTAAACAAGTAGGACACCATTACTAGATAATTATTAACTCAAGGGTTCACAATAGCCACTTAAATGCTTTTTTTTTCTTTTTTTGCAAACAAAAGTCAAACATATAAAAGAAATGGACATTGGCACCCTAATAGGGTTATAAGATTGAGAATTAGAATTTCAAAGGTGGTTGTTATTGTAAGGTTGGGTTTTTAAAATTTTGGATGATGTAACAAATTCTAAAATTTTAAAATTAAAATTATTCAGTTGTAACTATTCATTTTTTATTATATAAAGTCAAACAATTTTAATCTAACAGTTTATGAAATTATTATATCACATTAGATCTTAAAACCTTTAGAGTACCATAAAATTTATTGTGTTTTAAGATGTAAAAGGTCAATTAATGGAGAAGTTAATCACAAATATTAATTCCTTAATTATATTTATGCAAGAAGACATTTACACCAAATATTTGGATATTTTGTGAGTTATATATTATGACTTTCAAGGCAATAAAATTATAGGACAAGTAAAGGATAGAAATAAAAGGATAAAAGAAAATAATACTAAATTGATTTTTAAATATGAATTGACTCATTCATTCCCTCTGATAAATGTGTCACTTTTCTACTATTTCTTTTAGATAAGAGTTTATGATTTAGTAAGTCTCATTAATTGTGCACAAAGAAAAACATGAAGAGGAATCCAAAAAAAAGTTTATTATATTAAAACCAATATTAAAAGTTTATTGTTATGACCAATATTAGGCCAGACATGAACACAAAATGGTATAACATGAAAAGAAAGACCAGTAGTTAAGCAAACAATTTCTCAAGGTTAATCTGAAATAGAACCAAGTGAAGAGTAATCTGGTAATCATAGGCATAGCATACAAAGAAATCTTAAAAGATTTAGAAAAAACATAAATTGCTGAACTAGTTACTTACCTAATTTCTTTTGTAAAAGGAAGTTTACTATGCCATCCTAAAAGGGTTACTAGAAAAATCAATGTCATCAATCAAATTGACTAATCAACATTTAGTCTTTAATGGGAAAGAGAAGAATTCAATCTAAATAGAACCTAATATGATTAAGCCTTAAAGGCTCTATACAACATTTTTTCTCCACATGCATAATATATATTAGATGAGACAAGATAAGTAAAAGTAATAACTAGAGAGAAAAAAGGAAATAAAAAGAATGTGATTCCATATGGCATGAAAAATTGAATTGGAATTCACCCATTGAATTTAGAAGCATCCTTGCTACTCTCCTTGACAAATGATTGTTTAAATAGGAATCATGTTAGTTATCATCAAGAAAAGAAGTAATAAGTAGGGCATAAAATTTATAGAACAAGATTTATACATCTCATTTTAAACATGATAGAAAAACATGCATTGAGCAAGTTAAAAAAATTGATTAGCTTTAATTTAAAACTCACAAAGCTAATAAGCAAAACATGTCAAATGGTAAAAGAAATCATAATTACTAAATTAACAAGATATGTGGGTGCTTCTTTATTAGAAAATAAAATGTTGAAGTTTTAAAAAGAATTTAGAATCATAAAAAATGAATAGTAAAATTTCGATAAGAAATAGATACAAAATTTTTTTAGCCTAAAATTATAGGTCCCAATAGAAAAAAAGTTAATCCTAGAGTAAAAATTATATCTTCATTTCTTCAAAATTGAAAAAAGAAAATAAAGAGAATCTAAACCCATTAATTTAGGGTTTAATTCCCACTATGCAATTTGTCTATGATTTAAAGAAATTTAAAATGTATAATGGAGTATAAGTAAAAATAATACTTCTCTATTCATGACATATGTTCCTATATATCCACCAAGCTATGATGTAGTATTGGCATCATCTTTCACATATCACCCTTTAATGACTACAAAATTATTATAGAAATTTACATTAAGAAATTAAAGATAGAGGATATTAACACCACTCCTTTTAGACAAAAAAGCTAAATCTACATGAACCATTTCATTGTAACAACCTATAAACTTCCATTAGTTCAAATCAACTAAAGTATCTAGTGCAACTAGAATCATAGGTCAGAAAAATCTAGAGCTGAAAGAGAATGTCAATTTTGGAATTTAACTTGATCACAGTAATTAATGAAATTAGATGGAAATGTTCGATGTCTAAGACAAATTTAGATTCAAAACTAATTATAGTAAAATCCAAACAAGCACAAGAGTAAAAAAAATTGAGAAACCGATTAAGCAAAATGAACAAACTATGTAGCAAAGAAATTATACATCACATTCCAACTCCCGATCTATAAAAATATTATTTGACTATTATGCTCTTTACATCAAGAATCAAATTCAATATCACATGTCTTTTTTAAATCATGACGATTATGCTCTTTGTTTAAATAGTGCTTCATATCAATGTTTTAATCAATAAATAAATCTTACATAGTAACAATGACATTTATGATAAATTAGGGTTGATTATTTACTAACAACGTAAAAAAATGTCACAAAAATATACAGTATGGCAAATTAAGATTACACAAGAATTGTTTGAGCTTAACCTTTTACAGAGCTAATATGTCCATTTTACAAAAGACAAGGCCATCATTTTTTTAATGCCATTAACATCTTAGTTGTCACTCACACCTCACCTTTATGCACTTATGTAAAACCTTGAGCTCCAATTCTTGCAAAAAATTAAAAAAGAGAAGTGACTCATTAATTTAGTAAAAGGAAAATTTAAGAATATTTCAATAGATTTTTGGCATGTCATTATTCACAAGCATTATTAAACAATTCTAATAATAATGCGAAAGTAAATTAAGCAACTAGCTTAATAGTATCATCTTCTTAACTTCATAAAGTATGAAGTGACCATATAAACTTAGAGATATATCGCTCATTATTAAAATTGAAACCTTGTAGGAAACTTATAAAGAACACAAATAAAAAAAAATAGAATTAGATTAGCACCTTTGATCTTTTGTTTTCTTATTACTCTAATGCTAGCATTAGGTGATATGAAACTTACAAATCTATCTTATATTTGGCTTGTGGTGATGGTGGTCGTGGTGAGCGGAGAAAGGGACTAAAAGCCCTTTATATAAAGGTGTAAATGACTTAACCTATTAAAGAGTTATAGCTCTCTTTCCTCTATTAAATTATGAAACTCTATTCTATTATTTCAAATAACTTTTCAAGTGAAAAATTGCTCATTTCTCTCATTATGGAAATGCGAAGAGTACCCATTAACTTTGGTTAATGAGTATTACTCTATCTTAATATGAGAGTTACATAACTTTGACCATGATTAACTAACAAATCAATTATGAGATTTAACTATAATTATTACTTCACTTAATATAATAATCTTTTATTTGGTTATAAATGCTAGTTCTAACATTTAGAACATATACTTATGAACAATACGTAGGTGTTTCTAGATTAAGCTAAGAAAATAATGTTAGGTAATTATAAACAATGCTAGAGTGAAGGGTAACTAATTGAAAATTTAATAGGTCAATGCACTAGTAAAGGCTTGAGCACTCAAATGAACAAAATGCCATGTAGTAAGAAGCGTAAAGAAATTTCAAGAAACACAAGCCATTATGAGTTGAAACTGCTAGCAATGTACTAAGCAACATATGAGCAATTTCTTTAGCTGAGAAAGAAAGATTAGCTTGAAAGAACAAGTGACCAAGAAAGGTGAATCAATTTTTCAAAAATTAAAAGAAATTTGTTTAGTAAAACTTTTTCTATTTTAAATAAGGAAGTGGAATGCTAAACAAGCAAGAACAACTATAAACAAGTAGGCAAAACCTCTTTAAAAAAATAATTGAACAATCAAGTATAATGCATGAAATAAAATGCTAAAAATTAAAAAAGTAAGGTAGAAAGATATGCAAACTTTTTATAAAGGTTTGATGGTTTAAAAGGAAATTCCTTTTAGGTATATTCATCTCTCACAAGCTCAAATGAACTTAAAGGATATCTACTAGCTTTGTTAACCCTTTTTATAACTTTTTCCTTACTTGATCTTCACTAGGATTCAAGTAATCCCATCTTCTAATTTGAGGATTTTTTCTACCTATTACAAAGCATAATAACTAGCTTGAAGGATTATACAAGAAAGACCCCCCATTTTCATTCAATCTTAAACTAGTGAAGAAAAGCAATGAAAGAATATCTACAAGAATATCAAGCTCTTTCTAAAAGTGGATGTGCAAGTCCAAAGCTCTAGACAATAAGGTAATTAAAGACTTTTAAAATTGATATGGAAATTTGGATTTTTTTTTCTTTTTACTCTTATTGTCTTCTCTAGCCCTTTAATGTCCTATTTATAGAAGCTGGAGGTGTGTGACTATTAAAGATAATTAGAGCTATTGTAAGAGTGTTTAAGTGGAGCCCATGTGATTTGATAGCTTGTAATTTACCTTATACCTTTTATTCTTTTTGTTGCTTAGTTTTCTATAGACGAGCATGCTGCTTGCTTGTTCACATGGCTTGCACTTTAATATTTTTTTGCTATAGTTTTATAGAGGATAAGCATAACACATCAACCTATTACACACCTATAATAGTTCTTGTGGTGCCCACTAAAACACATTAACACTTAAATAAAATACATCATTAAAGTATAACTTGGAAAGCAAGAAAAATACTTAGAGTTAGGATAACCACAAATTCCTTTTCTAAAATATTCTTTTAGTTCATGGGACTAACTAATTAGTTTCTTTTTTAATTATAACTTGAATTTTGCAATAACCAACATATATTCATTTTATCTAATGGTTGTTATCTCATTATTAAAATTTTCTAAAAAATATTTGAAAATCAAGCATTTAAAAATAGAGGAAATATTTCTTATAGGCTTTTAGCCTAAACCATTTCCAAATGACCTTTAAAAAATTGACCTTCTACATTTTTTGGATTTTCAAATAAGCATCCACATTCTCCCTCTTTTTTATAATAACAACCTATAAAGTCAAATATTAAAGAGAAAGATATATTTTAAACTCACCCTCAAAATATGGATCATTTATTGTTTAGCCTCTTAGTTTTATAAATTGTCAAGAATAAATAATGTATTTCTACTTTTTGCTATCCTTCTCCCCTTTTGGCATTATCAAAAGACTTCAATAGAGTAAAACTTGATAACAAGGTCAGTAACTAAGAAGGAAAATTCTAATGAAATCAAAGAAAAAAGACCTAAAACAATAGAGATAATCATCAAGGTTTGATCATATAATAGGTTAAACTGCAATACTATATCATTTATTTATATAATATCATTGCAAATGTAGGAAGTATTAAAATTAACAATGAGGCATGCATCCAAGAAAAAGCCCTAAACTTAGATAAAATTAACTAAATGTCTAACACTTAGCTAAATGACTATGAATCTAGTTAAATATTTCTTAAACATAAAGCAAAATATATGTGGATGCAAAATGATGTATGATACTATTGAAAATCTATTAAAGAAACCAAATCATTGATTTAGCAAATGGAACATGGTTTTAAGTTGTTTGGCCAAAAAATATAGCTCATTCAAATTGCTTAATTCAATAGCATATTAGTTAGATGAGACATCTACTTTTTCACTTCATGTATTTTATACTCTATAAGAGTAACCCATTCTTCCAATAATTCCAATATAGAACACCTTTGCGCTTGGTCTTTAGGTAAAACTACACTAATAGGCATCTTAAGGTTTTCAAGGGATGGTCCTTCATAAGGTACCATATGTTAGCCCTAAAGTTTTATGTGATAAGTTTTGATAATAACAAATGAATATTATAACGACATTGCATATCTCTATACCAAAGGGTTATAAAAATATTTAATAGACATGTTATATTATAGTTGTAATAGCAATGTTTGATTATGTGCTAAAAAATTATATTTTATACAAGTATCACTAAGTATATGATTGGTTAAGATATATGATATGATGATTATGCATGTTTGATATGTTCTGATGATGACAAATAAGTGTTATAATAGCATTGCATGTCTCTACACTAAAGTATTATAAAAATCTTTAATAGAAATGCTACATTATGGATGGAATAACAATGCTTGATTATGTGCTAAAAGAATTATATTTTATTCAAGTATTACTAAGTATATGATTAGTTAAAATAGATAATATGATGATTATGCATGTTTTTGTGCTAATTTGATATATAGATGAATCTTGCATATTAATATCTTGACATATTATATTGGACTAACCATATAATTTGCAAAGTTTATGAACTTTTGTATAGGAAAGTCTAATAGGTATAATAAGAGTTAGTATTCAAGTAAAGAAATAGAAGATCATATTATGCTTAACTCTAGAATAAAAAAGAAAGGCAAGAAAGAAGATATGATCTGAGTATTAAGGGATGAGAATATTAAAGCTTTTAAAAGCTTGGAAGCATTAAGAAAAGCCTAAAGAATTCATTGGCATAATTTTTTCATTTTAAACTTAAATTTTCTTGTAAAATAGAGTTTTTTTATGATATAGAGCTTAATCATGCTTTTATAATCTTATCTTGATCAAAATATTTTAAAAAGATAACTTGCAATCATATTTTTGCAAGATAGCTTAGGAGGATACTTCAAAAACAAATAAGATATGAGATTTTAATTTTTTTTAATATTGATCTTTAGTCACTCTTTTAATTATATCTCACAAAATACTTATGATTTGATTGTTAAACACCTTCTATATGAAAATAGACTCAAATAGCTTTCTATGGACATAATATTTACTTAAAATAATCAATATATGAAAGAGTTATGACTTTTTCAATTTAAGTCTATGAATTAGTTTTTTACATTTGCAATCTTTTTTTATCTTTGCTGATTGTTTTGACGTTATCTCAAAAACTACAAATAATATAAGTGAAAATAGACTCAAAGAATGGATAGGTTATTTTCTTAAAATGACCAAGATATGAAAGAGTTATGAATTTCACAATTTCAGTCTCAAAATTAGATTTTTTACAATTCACTGTTTCTAACATTTGCTCATTATTTCAATCATATCTCAAAAATTACATAAGATATGGGATGAAACTAGTCCCATTTGAAAGTAAACTTAAATAACTTTCAAATGACATGTTATTTGCTTAAAACAAATTTAAAATAATTCTATCCTTGTGAATCGATTGATCAATTAATTTTAGACACATAACGATAAAACTTTTCATCAAAATCGATTCACTAATCAATTTTGACTATTCTAGTTGCATATAATGGCTATAAATGGCTAGTTCATTCCTAATTATCCTAAATGGCTATAATACTCCATAGGCTTCCTATATAAGCTAAGAAACATCAAATGTAATTAAGAGAGAGCATGAACTTCATCTTTTAACATCATTTCATTCCTTCTTTCATCAAATCATGATTTGAGCTCTATTTTACGAAATTTCTCTATTCTAGAGATTTATTTATTTCATCCACTCTATAAGAGAGTTTGTATTAATTGATATTCATCTTTTATCATTTCTTAATTGTAAAAGGTAAGGTAACCTTTGGAAAAACTTGTAAAGGGTGAGGTAACCCTTGGAAAATCTTAGAGAGGGTAACATATCTCTTATAAAAAGAATTTTAACTTAAGAAAAAGCAAGAGCATTGTAAATTTTTTTAAGTGTCAATTTAAATTTGAAGGGATAGTCGATTAAAACACAAGCTTGGAGAGTGGATGCACACCTTGAAAAGAATATTCAAGGGAGAAACCACTATAAATTTTTGTATTTAATTTCTCTACCCTATCTCTTTATTTTATTCTACACTTTGCTCTATTTTTGTTAATTATTCTATTTTTGTTGCTATTAATTTTTAAATATATTGTGTTTTAATGCTTATGTTAATGCTTGGATGATTGCATACTTAAAAAGAGTGTATATCTATGTATATGCTTATTGATGATTTATCTATACATAATTGATGAAATTATTAAGTATATTATGCCTTAATGTTAATCTTGATGCTTAGATAAGTAAATGGTTGAAAAAGAAATTCATTTATGCATTTGCTTTTTGATTATTTATCTATACATAGTGGAATGAGTGACTTTGTGCAAGTGTATTGAATTATTATATATTATGTGTAAACTTTTTCATTGAATTATTTTCTTGATGTTTTGTTTATAGATAGTTAAATGAGTTAATTTACACTTATTCCTTGAATTATTATATCTTGAGTGCAATAAACATTTTCATCAAGCTTTCTTGGAATTGTTTAAATTAAATTTATCCTTATGGCTTCCTAAAATAAAAAGTGTTTCAACAAGGATTTAAAAAATGTTAAAAATTTTAGAAACACCTAATTCACCCTCTCTTGGGTGTGGGTTACAAATGCCTACACCATAGACAATAACTTCAAGCTTTCAACAATGGTTTTCTTAATAGACTTTCATTGAATTCTTTCATCTAATCCTAACTCAATCATAGAATTAAACTCACAAGAGAAAGTATATTAATTAGGTTGAATAACCATGCTTTTAAGATGAACCAAATATGGGTTTGCTTCAAGCATCCAAGTAATTTCTAATTAAGAAACAATAGGATACATATTGATACTAATGAAAGTAGCAAAGGATTCAATCTGGGTAGGAAAGTCCTTAGTTATATTGCTTTTACTTCAATATTGCTCTCATTTTCCTTTAGCCTTTCTTCCTTAAGTGATATAGGATGAAAAACAAGACTAGGATCAATATCATTAAGTTCAAATTGTAAGAAACTTTCTCAAATTGCTTATTTATAGAGATATCATTAGTTTTAACAAAGTTTGATTCTTTGGAAGAATTAGTTAGTGTCTTCTAGTAGAGAGAAAATGTCAAATTCAATGATCCATATTATAAAAGCTTAAATAAATATTATGGCAATGACCTAGGTTAAGCTTAAAATTGGTTTCAATGATCCATATTATAAAAGCTTAAAAGTTAGTGATTGTGTTGATAGTGCCACCTTTAAGATATAATAGATGACAAACATAATAGCGAATCACTTTTCTTTCTTTGTTAAGCATATACCTAAGAGCATTTTTATCTACCTTTTCTTTATAGGTGTTGTTAATCCACCTTCTATGATTATAACTTTGAACACTCATATCTCTTCTATTCAAACGAATAACTACACCTTCATTTGGGTCCTTTAGGATCTTATTCTTGTTCATGGTTTTTGCAATAAGTTCTCATTCTCTACCATTGATAAACATCATTGGCTTATTATTTTTTGGTTGAAGCTTAATATTAACAAAAAAAAGTTAAGCATACTTTTCATAAATATTTTCACTTATATTAAGAAGAGATTCTCAACCCATTGCTCGGATCCATTAAAAGAGACTTCTCATCAACTAGCATTTAGGCAATACACACTCAATCTTTATAATCAACATAATAATGCTTTTGCAATGTCATTTTTAAAAGATCTCTAAGAAAGATGATAGCTTCTTCCTCCATATTTTGGTAACAAAGTGTTTAAGCTAGGGCTTTTAATGAATGAATAAACTAGATAATGGTTTGGTATTTATAGAGAGGTTTATAGACCAAAAAGCATTTTTTAGGATTGAGAACAAAGAGAAATGTGATTTGGTTTGAGTTTTCATGGAAGAGGAATGAAGCTAGATGTAAGCTAATGATGTATTAAAAATTTTTGTAAAAAAAGAGAAAGTTTCAATAAAAGTGAGATAAAAGATGAAAAATTTAAAAACATTTTTTTAAAAACATAATTGTAAATGAGTTTTATTTAAAAAAAATTAAAGTGAGAGAGAGAAATAGATTATTAAAAAATATTTAGAAGAAATTTTTTAATATTTGATTTAAAAGGTAAAATAGAAATTTATATAAATTAGAAAGAATGAATGAAATTAATTAAAGAAAAATATATAAAAATAGATTTTATTGAAAAAGTAAAAGAGATAATTTTTTATCGAAGAGATAAAAGTGGTAATTTTGGATAATGAATAAAAGTGGTAATGGAATATAATTATGAAAAATAATTTTTGAGAAATGGAAAGAGAGAGAGTGTGTGTGAGAAAGAAAGAGAGAAATAGGTTTGAATTGACATTAAAATGGCAACGGGGGAAGGCATGAAAAGCAATGTTTAACTTTTCATTCCATTGATTTCGAATGAGCAACCCAAAAAATGAACCATCAATCTAAACAAGCAACTTGAGCAATTACTTGCTTATTTGCCAAATAATTAGCCACTTGTTCCTTTGTAAATTTCAAATGTCATGAAAGAATTTATAAATGTATGACACTTTTTAAATAATTCTTCAAGACTAATCATGTCAAGTTCTTTTCTAATAATGCAAAACCATTCTTTAACGAAGGGTTTTTAAAAATATCTTCTAATTAATTTTCATTATTTATGAAATTTAGCTTAATATCCTTTTTTTTTAACATTATCTCTAATGAAATGATGCTTAATCTCTATATACTTAGTCTTAGAATGTTGCATAGAATTCCAAGTAAGATTTATAGTACTAGTCTTATTATAAAAAATAGGAATATAATCAAAATTCAAACCATAATTACTGAATTATTGCTTCATTTATAAAATTTAAGCACAATAATTTCCAACTACCTTATATTTGGCTTCATTTGTAGAAAAAGCAACTGATATTTACTTCTTGCTATGCTATGAAACAAGATATTGGCCTAAGAAGTGACATGATCCACTTGTGCTTCTTCTACCAAGTTTACATGCTACAAAATTGGCATCTAAGTATCCAACTAGATTAAAAGTATTAGATTTAAGATACCACAAACCATAATTCTTCATACCAAACAAGTATTTAAAAAAAAAATTACAACATAAAGATAAGATTCTTTAAGACTAGATTGATACCTTGCACACATGCATATGTAAACATAATATCCATTCTACTTACAATTAAATAAATAAGTGAACCAATCATACCTTGATATCACTTTTCATTAACCAATTTACCATTTTCATCTTTGTCAAGTTTAATGGATGAACTCATAGGAGTACTAAAGATCTTTGCATTTTCTAGCTTAGATAACTTTAAGTGACTTTTAGTATATGTTGCTTGATTAATAAATATTCCATCATTATTTGCTTCACCTATAGTTGAAGAAAGAAAGTGAGTTCTCCCATCATGCTCATTTCAAACTCCTTTTTCATGAGATTAGAAAATTCTTTATTAGAGTTTACTAGTAAATCCAAAAATAATATTAGTAACATATATTTGCACATATCATGCTCAATGATTTTGATGCAAAGTGTTATGTCTACTTTTCCTCACAAAAATCCATTCTCTATAAGGAATTTGTTAAGTCCCTTATACCAAGCTCTAATAGCTTGCATAAGAACATATAAAGCTTTAGTGAATTTGAAAATATGATTAGGTTTTTCTTAATTTTCAAATCTACATGGTTGTTTCACATATACTTCTTTTCTTAGAAAACTATACAATAAAGAAATTTTAATATCCATTTCATATGATTTGAAATTCTTGAATGATGCAAATGAAAGAAATATTTTAATAGATTCAAGCTATAGCGGCATAAGTTTCATCATATCCAATATCTTCTTGTTGATTATATGATTGAGATACTAACCTTACTTTATTTCCTACCACTTTTTAAGACTCATCAAAGTTGTTAAAAAATACCTACTTTGTACTAATGATTAGATGATCAATTAGTTTGAGCACAAGCTTCCACACTTTATTCTTCTTAAATTCATCAAGTTCTTCTTGCATTGTATGAATCTAACCTTCATTAATTAATGCATCATCGACATTGTTTAGTTTTATTTGAAAATGAAAAGCCATTTTGTTGGTATTCCTTTGATAATAAGATCTAATTTGCTTTCTTGAGATAAATCACAAATGATATATTCTATAAGATAATTTTGGTATGTGTTTCTATTCTCTTAGAGGATTTATATTTTTAACTTTGGAGTAGGCAATTTTGCTTGCTCATTTATCAAACCTAGTTACTTCTCTAGACTATTGGTAACTTGCTCATTCAAGCTATTAGGTTTCTTTTTTTAGTAGATATCATCATGTGGTGCTTACTTATTTGCAAAATTATTTTCTTTGAGAATAATGTCATCATTATCTAATTGCTTACTCAAAGATCATTAGATTCATTAAATACCATATGCACGGATTCTTCTATTATAAGACTTTTTTTACTATAAACTTTATATGTTTTACTTATGATAGAGTAACCCATAAAGATACCTTTATTGACCCTTGAAATCAAACTTTGTAAGTTGATCTTTTCCTTTATTTAATTTATAAAAATAATATCCAAAAGCATGAAAGTAACTTATGTTAGGCTTTCTTCCATTCTATATCTCATAAGGAGTTTTCTTCAAAATATGTTTTATCAAGCATTTATTTATGGTGTAACATGATATATTTATGGCTTCTACCTAAAAGTATTTTAGAATATTATTTTCACAAAGCATTGTGCTAGCCATATCAAGAGGAGTTTTATTTTTCCTATTAACTATCCCATTTTGTTAAGGGGTTTTAAGATAAGAGAAATTATGGTTGATACCATTTTCTTTATAAAACATTCCAAAATGATGATTTTTAAATTCTTCACCATGATCACTTCTAATGCTTGATATATAAATACTTTTTTCATTTTGAATCTTCTTACAAAATTTTTCAAAAACATCAAAGATATCATCTTTATGAGCTATGAATAAAACCTAACTATATCTAGTAAAACTATCAACATAATAAGACTATATCTTTTACCTTCAAAACTTATAATTTAAGTTACGTCAAAAAGATCTATATGCAATAGCTCAAAAAGCCTTGAAGTGAAAATAAAAAAAGTGGATTTTACTTGTTTCCCTTATTGACAAGTATTACATATGTGATTTTTCTCATAATTGATTTTTAAAAAGATCTTGAACTAAATTATTTTTTGAAACATTTGAGATAAAATGCATGTTTATATGGTCAAGTCTTCTATGTCAAAGCTAACTTTGATCATTTGAAGATACAAAGCATTTTCAATCTTTAGGGGAAAATTCTTTTAAAGAAATAGTATAAATATTGTCCATTCTTTAACTTATGAAAGATATTTCATTAGTGTTGATGCTTTATACATAACAATAAGATGACTCAAATACAACTTTATAGCCTTTGTCACATAATTGATTAATGCTTAAGAGATTATGTTTAACTCCCTCAATAAGTCTAACATTGCTAATGTGGGATGAAGAATTTATATTAATTTTACCAATTCTAATGATTTTGCAACTTATATTGTCCCCAAGAATGACATTGCCTCCTTGGATTGGCTTAAGAGAAAAAAACTTGTTAGGATCCCTTATCATGTGTTAGGAGCATCCATTATCAAGAAACCAATAATCTTCACCAGCACAAGTTTTCACATTTTCCTATAAAGAGAGATCAAGTCTTCTTTAGTACCTAAATTTTCTTAGCTCCTTTAGGATTAGTTGCATACTTCTCCAAATCATTGTCTCCTTTTTACTTCTAATTTTGATTATTCTTTTCATGTGTTTTTCTTTTATGAACACAATGTTAAGAACTATGACCAAACTTTCCTTAAAAATTTCAACTAGGGCCCGAATAAGAAAAGCTAGTAGCTTTCATAAAGTAATTCTTATGATATTTTGCTTTATTCCTATGATTATATCTAATTCCTTCTTATTAAAAGGAAACTTTTATATTCCCAAAAGAGAATTTATCTTTTTTCTACTTTTGACAAAACAAGCAAAATTATTTTTCAATGAAATCACTTTCTTTTTCAAAGAAGCATTCTCATTTCTCAAAAATTTATTTTTATTTTTCAAATAATTTACTTCAATTTTAAAAGAAAATCTTATAAATTGGTTCTTTTGAAATAAAGTTTTGTTTTTATTTGTAAAAAATTTAACATTTTTTTTACTAAATAACAATTTTCTTCTTACAAAGTATCAAGCTTGCTTGTTAAAGAAGTGTTTCCATAAAGAAAAATGTTACTTTCTTTTTTGAGATTTTCAACTTCTTTTGTAAAATTTTCTTTTTCTTTTTTTAAAGATTCAAGTTTTTCTTAACAAAGAATAATTCTCTTCAATGATTATAAAATAATATTTTATGAGTTTATGAGAATTTATGAGCAAACTATCAAAAGTTTTTTTTCCAATCATCATTTGATAAAAGAGTGGATAGTCAAATGTTACCTCACTTTCTTGTTTGTTTGTTATGAAACACATGTTTACTAGTTCATCATATTCTTCATTCTTCATTTCTTCCTCAAATGATATGTACTCATCATCCTAAGATGCCATAATTGCTTTCTTCTTTTATGGCCTTCACTTGAATCTTCTTTTCAAATTTGGGCATTTGGCCTTTTTTTAACATGGTTTTTTATTTTAATAACTAGTTAGTTGTCGATTGCTTGTTTCTCCTTAGAATTGCTCTTTTTGCATAAAAGTTTTAGATTTCTCTAGTCCTCTTCTTTTATATATTAAAAGAATCCTTTTAGCCAAGCATGCTATTTTTTTCATTTTAATTTATAGCTTTAAGTAGTTATCCTTCTTTATCTACACTTTCTTCTTCTTCTTTTGAAGAAGTAGCTTTCAAAGTAATATTTTTCTTTTTTCCTTTCATGAGAATTCCTCAAAAAGGTCTTTTCATATGCTATAAGTTTACCTTTTAGCTCATCATAACTTAAAGTCTTAAGGTTGTTACCATTAGTAATTGTATTAACTTTAAATTGCCATGATTTTGGAAGACTTTGGAGGATTCTTAAAACAATATCTAGTTTAGCATTGATCCTTCCAAGAGATTGAAGATCATTTACTATAACAATGAGTTTTTCAAACATTGGATCTATTTTTTCATCATTTTCTATTTGAAAATGTTCAAACTCTTGCATGACAATATTCATATAAGTTAATTGAACTTTTTTTGTGCATTCAAAAGTGATCTTAAGTTTGTCTTATATATCTTTAGCAATGATATAGTTTGAAATCTTTTTGAATTCTTTAAGAGAGATAGCACAAGTTATGACATTTATAGCCTTTATATGAAGATTATCTTTCTTCTTATCAACCTCACTCCATTCAAATTTTGGCTTAAGAACTTGTACTTTCCTATTGTCTTTCATAAGGATTGGAGTTTTGCTTTCAACAATCTCCTATAAATCTGTATCTAACACTTTCAAGAAGATCTTCATCTTATTCTTCTAATAAACATAGTTAGTGCCATAAAAAAGAGGTGGTCTAGCTATGGAGTGTCCATTAGACCATATTTTATAGCCATTAGATCCATTTTGTCCTCATAAGGTCTTTACTTAAAGCAGTTAAACTTAATAAAAATAAGATCAAGCTCTAATGCTAATTGAAAGAACTAGTGACTAAAAAAAAGGTGAATTGGTCTTTCAAAACTTAGATCTTTTTTTTTGTTTAGTAAAACATTTTCTTCTTTAAACAAACAAGTGGAATGCTAAACAAGTAAGCATAGCTACAAACAAGTAGGTAGAACCTTGTTGAGAAAATAATTAAATAATCAAGTATAGTGCATGAAATAAAATGTTAAAAAATCAAAGAAGTAGGGTAAAAAGATGTGCAAACTCTTTAAGGAGGGTCTAAAAAGAGATGTCTTTTAAGTCTACTCCTCTTTTAAAGCTCAAATAAAAGTTTGAGGGATATCTACTTGCTTTATCAACCTTTTTTACAAGTTTTTCTTCACTTAATCTTCACTAGGACTTAAGCAATCACACTTTACAATATGAGGATTTCCACACTTGATCTTGCATAATGACTTAAGCAATCCCACATCATAATTCAAATATTTTTCCCACCTATTGCAAGGCACAATAACTAGCTTAAAAGATTATATAAAAAAGACTCTCTACTTTCACTCAATCCCAAGTTAATGAACAAAAACAATGAAAGAATATCTTAAAAGAGATTTATAAGAATATCAAACTTCATCTAAGAGTAGATATGTAAGTTTAAAGCTCTAGACAATAAGGCAAATGAAGAATTTTAAGCTTGATATGGAAACTTGGATTATTTTTATGTCTTATTTATGAAAGTTAAAGGCATGTTATTATTAGAGATAATTAGAGCTACTATGAAAGTGTGAGAGAGAAGCCCATGTGATTTGATAGCTTGCACTGTACTTTATAATTGTTAATCCTTTTACTGCTTAGTTTTCTTCAAACGAGCACGTTGCTTGCATGTTTGTAGACTAGAGATGGCTTAAACTTAATTTTTTTTCCTACAATTTTATGGAGGATAAGTGCAACATATCAACCAAATACATACCTACAACAATCCTCGTGGTGCCCATTGAAACACAACAATATTTAAATAAAATACATCATTAAAGTATAACTTGAAAAGTAAGAAAAATACTTAAAGTTAAGACAACCACAAATTCCCTTTCATGAATATTCTTTTAGTTCATGGGACTAACTACTTAGTTCATTTCTAACTATAATTTGAATTTTGCAATAACCAGCATGTATTCATTTTATCCAATGATTATTATCTCATATTCAAAACCTTCTAAAAAATATTTAAAAATTAAACATTTAAAAATAGAGAAAATATTTCTTATGGGCTTTTGGCCCAAAGAACTTCCAAATGGCCTTTAAAAATTGACCTTCCACATTTTATGGATATTCAAATAGGCCTCCACATACCACATCTTTTTAATTGCTAAATTTATGATATTCTAAATAAACCAGCTAATGGCTACATAGATACATGTATAGTTTGCCATAATTAGATTTAAGTGTCAATATTTTAAAGGTAAAATTGTTTGCTAGTTTAGACAAAAGAATGACAACATTAGATATTGAACTAAAAAACACGGAATGTGTTTGGAGATATGTTTATTTTTATGCTTTTTAAAATTATTTTAAAAAATTATTTTTTAAATCTATTTTTAAAGTTATTTTTGGATTAAATAAAAATAAAATATAAACATTTATTAGTATTGCAAATAAAGATATATTTTATTTAGTTATAAAAATGATATAAAAATAGAAAAAGTTAAAAATTCATCTTAAAATTATTTTTATTTTTTCATTTTTAAATTATATATTTAAAGTCATAATTTTTAAAATAAATTATGAAAACAAATTTTTAAACAAAAATTTTTAATTTTTAAAATAAAAAATTAAATATTATTTTAATAACAGTAAACAAATGAACTATGCACTCTCTTGTTGACACCCTCAAGTGCTTTATCATCTTCAAAACACGTGGAATTGGTTGTCTGCCTTTGTTAAAATTTAGAAGGCAACTAGTATCCAGATCATAACAAAGTACAATAGAATATGTGAATGCCCTTTTTATCTGGAGTCTGCACCACGATAGTTATCCCTTAATTAGATTTGTTTGATACAATCAACGGCCACACAACTGAGTTGGAAAGGAAAAGAAATCAACGAAAAGAAATAAGAGAAAAGGAATCCTAAGTTTCATAATTATTTATCTTAATTCACTTTATTAAAAATTAATATGAGAGAAAATTAATTTACTTTTTATTATTATTAAAATAATTACTATATTTATTATTTATTATTATTTTATAAATATTATATTATTATTAACTAATATTACTTTTATAATTATTATTAATTTTAGTAATTATTAATATTTGATTTTTTTACTTTCATTTTTATTTATAATTACTATTTTTATTATAATCATTACTTTCTCGTTAAAATTATTCTGGTTGCTATTAATGTCTTTATTTCATTATTTATTAATATTGTTATGTTTATTATTTTTACTATTATTAATTATCATTTTTTAATTATTATCTTCATATTTACTTATTATTATTATCATCATCAAAGAGATAAACTTAAAATTCAAAAATGAGGAATTCAATTTCCCAAGAAATTGAAGGGGAAAATCATCATTATTTTAGTTGAAGTAATTCCATTGAAAAAAAAATGGGAAAATGGATTAAAATTTTTGTGAATTAAACACATAAAAAAAAAAAAACATTCAATTTCTTTTCCTTTTAGATTATCCCAAACTAAACGTGGTTTAATTCCTATTATAGTTTAATGATGTATCGTTAATATAAGGTTCAAAAGACTTTTGAGTAACAAATTAATATTTAAATTGTAATAATCATTATAGCATAAAATACCAATACATAGCATAGTATAAAATCATTAGAAAAGGTAGGCCATATTAGATGCTTTCAAAAAATTTATAAATAGATAAATAACAACCAAAGATAAATGCATTAAACAAATTGTAGAGTTGTAAAAATTTGAATTTGAAAACTATAACGTTCGTGTGGTGATAATTTTAATTATCTAAAATAGTCATTATACGTCAATTATTAAAATTAGTGAAAAAAAAAGCATACAAATAAATTTTTTTGGTAAAGACATATTTAAGAAAGACTTCAAAATCTCGAATGATTAAATTTTGGTGTAAAATTAGCATGAGAAAATAATCCTTTTAACCTTTGATTATGTACTAATAATTAAAACTAACATTTTTGAAATGGAAATTTTAAAATAGACTTAGGAGCAGCCTTTTTGGTAAATTGATGAGAGATTTGTGTAATGTTGATTTGGACTATACGATAAGAAGAATTATTTTTTATTACAATCGATTGAAAATAATTGTTTGAAACAATTATAAATTAATAATTTATAGTTGCTAATATTTATATATTAACTTTAAAGTTAAAAATTATTATTCTCAAATTTTACCTTAAAATCAATTTTGGACATAAAATTATTTTTTAAATAGTAGATTTTTGTGCAATCAACTAAACTAAAAAAAAAATAGAAGAAAGCTGCTCTACCGGTAAGGATTTGGAATAAAAAAAATAAACGGAGGACGATTTTCAGTACAACATGTCTTAGAATATCAGAAAGTTTTTTGCACATGGAATATAGTACTAGGTTTATGTATATTTTGACTTTTTAAATATTGAAATTCAAAAAATTATTAATTTAATTTTAACTATTTTGATTTAAAAAAATAATTACAATGAAACTCAATTAAAAATTACTAATTTCTTAACTATTATTTATATAAAAAATAACTATAGCCACAATTTATTTATCCTAAGAGTTATTAAAATGAGTTGAAATTATCAATCCAGTCTATTTACCTACAAAATTTTAATAGATTTAGACTCTTATTATTGCAATTCATATAAATGCAAGTTAAACTCAATCTGATTAACCTACAAATTTTAATGGATTTAGACTCTCATTATCACAATTCATATAAATGCAAGTTAAACTCAATCTGAATTAAAGAGACCATGTAAGTTGGCTCATGTATATTTCTTTAAAAAAGTTAATTGTCAAATTTTATATAAATTTAAACTTTTAATTCATACTTTCATTCCCGTTCTTCATTTTTAATTAGTGTTATAAATTATTTGACATTTTTACTTTGTTAATATTTTATGATTTATATTTTATATATATAATATTTTTTAAGATTATACAAATTTTAAATATATTATAATTTATATAGATAAGTAATACTTCAAAATAATTTTAAATTTTTTTATCATTTATGTTGTTAAAAATTGAAAAAAAATATATATTTTTTTTTAAAAAAAAAAAAAGGGAAGAAGAAGATTCCCGATCTAATTGGTTTTACCCATCAATATGCGAAGACGGGACTAACGCATTTATATCAAAGACATGCAAGAGAGCAGGCCGACCCAGTCAAAAATTACGCCGATGATGCATGCAAAAGTTAAAATTTTTATTTCAATGCTTGATTTGACTAAGGAGAAAAACAATTCTCTACATTTGGAGCATAATATTTAAGTCCAGGGAACATTTGGGACCCATGGACGTTACCAGAATAGCCAATGTTTTCTTTTTCTTTTTCCTGGTCTTTATTATGTGCTTGGTCTTCACAAACAAAGATGGATCTAGAAAGGGACCAGGTAAGAGTGTCAACTAGATGAACCGGAGCAAGTTCATGCGTGCTTTAGTCCACGCAAACAGCCTGTCTGGTCCCACTTATCAAATAGGCAGAAAATGCCCCATTCCTAGTGCAGTCCGCCTTGGACCACACAGGTCCGGTCCACAATTTCTTTTTCTTTTTCTTTTTTTGTTAAATCTGCAGCGACTTATATAAAGGTACTCCAATAAAAGATGAAAGATGCCGAAAGGGGTCAAATTTACAATGCCGGTTAATGCATTTTTCATATGACATGCTTCCTGCACTTCCTTTTTAGGAAGCAACGTCACTTCCTTCTAATAGGTAATGGAATCCACAATTTTCCACAAAATTATGAACCCTATAATTTATGAAGAGAGAATGGACAAAGAGGGAATATATAAAAATTGTGAGCATCGCATTTTCTTTGGGTCACATTTAAAGATATCTTTCAAATTCCAGCAAAAAGTAAGATTCTTAAAAAATAGAAAAATACTCTTATAGATAATTAGAGGCCCGTAAGAGTGTATAAGAAAAGCTCATGTGATTTGACAGTTTGTAATATACTTTATAATCGGTAGTCCCTTCATTATTTAGTTTTTTTCAAACAAGCACGTTACTTGCTTATTTACAGATTGAAGATAGCTTAAATTTAATATTTTTTACCTACAATTTTATGGAGGATAAGTGCAACATATTAACCAAATACATACCTACAACAATCCTTTGTGGTTCCCATTGAAACACATCAACATTTAAATAAAATATATCATTAAAGTATATTCAAGTAAGAAAAATACTTAAAGTTAAGACAACCCCAAATTCCCTTTTATGAATATTCTTTTAGTTCATGGGACTAACTACTTAGTTCATTTTTAACTATATTTTGAATTTTGCAATAATTAATATATATTCATTTTATCCGATGATTATTATCTCATATTCAAAACCTTCTAAAAAATATTTGAAAATTAAGCATTTAAAAATAGAGAAAGTATTTCTCATGGGCTTTTGGCCCAAAGAACTTCCAAATGGCCTTTAAAAATTGGCCTTCCACATTTTTATGGATTTTCAAATAGGCCTCCACATAATAGATCTTTTTAATTGCTAAATTTATGATAGTCTAAATAAACAAGCTAATTGCTACATAGATACATGTATAGTTTGCCATCATTAGACTTACGTATCCATATTTTAAAAGTAAAATTGTTTGCTGGTTTAGACAACAGAATGACAACATTGGATATTGAACTAAAAAATATAGAATGTGTTTGGAGATATTTTTATTTTTATGATTTTCAAAATTATTCTAAAAAATTATTTTTTAAATCTATTTTTAAAGCTATTTTTGGATTAGATAAAAATAAAATATAAACATTTATTAGTGTTGCAAATAAAGATATATTTTATTTAATTATAAAGATGATATAAAAATAGAAAAAAGTTAAAAATACATCTTAAAATTGTTTTCTTATTTTTAAACTATATATTTAAAGTCATAATTTTTAAAATAAATTATGAAAACAAATTTAAAAAAAATTAATTTTTAAAATAAAAAGTAAAATTTTATTTTAATAACAGTAAACAAATGAACTATGCACTCCCTTCATGGCACCCTCAAGTGCTCTATCATGCCATCAAGTGCTTTATCATCTTCAAAACACATGGAATTGGTTGTCTGCCTTTGTTAAAATTTTGGATGCAACTGGCATTCAGATCATAACAAAGGACAATAGAACATGTGAATACCCTTTTTATCTGGAGTCTGCATCACAATAGTTATCCCTTACTTAGATGGGTTTGATATAATCAACGGTCACACAACCGAGTTGGAAAGGAGAAGAAATCAACAAAAGGAAGTTAAGAGAAAAGGAAATGTAAATTTCATAATTTTTTCTCTTAATTCACTTTATTAAAAATTAATACGAGAGAAAATTAACTTACTTTTTATTATTATTAAAATAATTGTTATATTTATTATTTATTATTTTATAAATATTATATTATTATTAACTAATATTATTACTTTTATAATTATTATTAATTTTAATAATTATTAATATTTTATTATTATTTTTTAATTTCATTATTTATTTATAATTATTATTTTTATTATTTTCTATTAATATTGTTATTTATTTTATTATTAATTTTTCAAATATTTTTCAAATATTTTTATTATAATCATTATTTCCTCGTTAAAATTATTCTCGTTGCTATTAATGTCTTTATTTCATTATTTATTAATATTATTGTATTTATTATTGTTAGTATTATTAATTATCATTTTTTAATTATTATCTTCAAATTTACTTATTATCATCATCATCATGATAGAGATAAACTTATAATTCAAAAATGAGGAATTCAATTTCCTAAGAAATTGAAAGGGAAAATCATCATTAATTTATTTGAAGTAATTCCATTGAAAAAATGGAAAAATGGAATAAAATTTTTGTGAATTAAACACATAAAAAAAAATACAAACATTGAATTCCTTTTTTTTAGATTATTCCAAAGTAAATGACCTCTAAAATATCTAACCTTGTTTTAATTCCTATTATAGTTTAATGATGTATCATTAATATAAGGTTCAAAAGACTTTTGAGTAAAAAATTAAAATTTAAATTGTAATAATCATTGTAGCATAAAATACCAATACATAGTATAGTATAAAATCATTAGAAAAGGTAAGCCACATTAGATGCTTTCAAAAAATTTATAAATAAATAAATAACAACCAAAGATAAATGCATTAAACAAATTGTAGAGTTGTAAATATTTGAATTTGAAAACTATAACGTTCGTGTGGTGATAATTTTAATTATCTAAAATAGTCATTATACGTCAATTATTAAAATTAGTGAAAAAAAAAGTATACAAATAAATTTTTTTGGTAAAGACATTTAAGAAAGACTTCAAAATCTCGAATGATTAAATTTTGGTGTAAAATTAGCATGAGAAAATAATCCTTTTAACCTTTGATTATGTACTAATAATTAAAACTAACATTTTTGAAATGGAAATTTTAAAATAGACTTAGGAGCAGCCTTTTTGGTAAAATTGATGAGAGATTTGTGTAATGTTGATTTGGACTATATGATAAGAAGAATTATTTTTTATTATAATCGATTGAAAATAATTGTTTTGAAACAATTATAAATTAATAATTTATATTTGCTAATATTTATATATTATTTTTAAAGTTAAAAATTATTATTCTCAAATTTTACCTTAAAATCAATTTTGGACATAAAATTATTTTTTAAATATTAGATTTTTGTGCAACCAACTAAACTAAAAAAAAAAAAAGAAGAAAGCTGCTCTTCCGGTAAGGATTTGGAATCAAAAAAATAAACGGAGGACGATTTTCAGTACATGTCTTAGAATATCGGAAAGTTTTTTCGTACATGAAATATAGTACTAGGGTTATGTATATTTTGACTTTTTAAATATTGAAATTCAAAAAATTATTAATTTAATTTTAACTATTTTGATTTAAATAAAAACAATTACAATGAAAGCCAATTAAAAATTACTAATTTCTTAACTATTATTTATATTAAAAATAAATATAGCCAATATTTATTTATCATAAGAATTATTAAAATGAGTTGAAGTTAGCAAGCCAGTGTGCAAGTTTTATTGGATTTAGACTCTCATTTTCGCAATTTATATAAATGCAAGTTAAACTCAATTTGGTCCAAAGGGATCGTGTAAGTCAGCTCATGCATATTTTTTTAAAAAAAGTTAATTGTTAATTTTTATATAAATTTAAATTTTTAATTCATACAAAATTTCATTCTCCTTCTTCATTTTTAATTATATAAGATTATGTTATAAATTATTTATGTATGATATTTTTATTTTATTAATATTTTATAACTTATATTTTATATATATAATATTTTTTAAGATTAAATAAATTTTAAATATATTATAATTATCTATAAGTAATGCTTTAAGATAATTTTAATTTTTTTATTTAAAAGTTTAAAAATTAAAAAAAATTTGAAAAAAAGGGGGAAGAAGAAGATTCCCGATCTAATTCGTTTACCCATCAATATGCAAAGACCGAACGAACGCATTTATGCAAGAGAGCAGGTTGACCCGTTCAACAATTATGTCGGTTAGGGTGGTAATTCATATGTTTCAGGCCAATCAATTTATTTAATACGTTAAAATGGATCATTAATTTAATTTATTTAATAATTTTAATTAATAAAATATATATTGTAAAATTATTTATTAAATTTAATTATTTATTATTTTATATAAAAATATTTTTAATTATTAATAAAATATTATTTTTAAAATTTATTATTATTTTATTAAATTAATAATTTTATATTTTTATTATATATATCTATTTATTATTAAAATATTATTTATTTATTAAATAAAATTATAAAAAATTTAATATAAATTTTTAAATAAATTAACGTATTAACATAAATCCGAATAAACTTACCGCGTTCTTGTTAGATTATCGTATTAGAAATTGTTACTTTCGTAGATAGTGCATGCAAAAGTTAAAATATTTATTTCAATGCTTGATTTGACTGAGGAAAAAAATAATTCTCTACATTTGGTGTATAATATTTAAGTCCAGGGAACATTTGGGACCCATGGACGTCAGCAGAATAGCCAATGTTTTCATTTTCTCTGTCTTTATTCTTGTGCTTGGTCTTCACAAACAAGGATGGATCTGGAAACGGGCCAGGTAATAGTGTCAACTAGATGAACCGGAGCAAGTTCGTGCGTGCGTTAGTCCACGCAAACAGCCTGTCTGGTCCCACTTATCAAATAGACCGAAAATGCCCTAATCCTAGTGCAGTCCGCCTTGGACCACACAGGTCTGGTCCACAATTTCCTTTTTTGATTAAATCTGCCCTCTGCAGCAACTTATATAAAAGTACTGCAGTAAAAGATTAAAGATGCCGAAAGGGGTCAAATTTACAGTACCAGTTAATGCATTTTTCATATGACATGCTTCCTGCACTCCCTTTTTGGGAATCAACATTCACGATAATGGAATCCACAATTTTTCACAAAATTATGAACTCTATAATTTAAGAAGAGAGAATGAGCAAAGAGTGAATATATGAAAATTATGAACATCACATTTTCTTTGGGTCACATTTAAAGATATCTTTCAAATACCAGCAAAAAAGAAAATTCTTAAAAAAATAGAAAAATATATATTTTTCTTAAAAACTAGATTTTAATTTATTAGTAATGAAAAATGGTATTTTATTTTTTGTTACATTAAATATATCTGAAAATTAAAAAAATTGAAAACATAAAAATTTTAAAATTTGGTTACTAGTTATCATTTTTTTACATAATCATTTGATTTAAAAATAATAAATATTATTAGAATGATTTATTTTGATTTAGCATGTATGTTTATCGTTTTATTTAGGGTGCAAATGGGTCGGGCGGCTTATTGGGGGCCTATGGCCCAGCCTAATTAAGGCTTAGCCTATTTAACTAAATGAGTTAAGTTAAGGCTAGTATAAAAGTCTTTTTAATTAAACAGGCCAGGCTTTTTTATTTTAAGCCTAGCCTACAGGCCTATCGGATCGGCCTATTTAATATTTTTTATTTAAATTTATTTACTATAAAGGTAATGACATATAGATTTTTTTTTTCGAGTCCATTATATAGATTAAATAGTTTGAATGTTTGCTGTATAATTTATGGTGAACTAATTTGCCTTTGTTGTTAACATTTGATGTTATGACAACTTAATGTTATTTTACTTTTAATTAAATATTGAATATTTAAATTAGTAATTTTATATTATGAGTATATGGATTTATTTTTTTATTAATTAGTTCTTATATAAAATTTTGTATTAATTTTAGTATTATTAGGAGCATTTTAAGAATATATTGATATAACTTTATATAAGTTATTAGTTTATTTAAGGATTTTTTATAATAGGTCTTTTAAATCTTAAGTTGTTAGCTTATTTAAAAACTTGTATTTAAAATAAGTTTTTAAATAGGTTAACAGGCCAGGTCAGGTTTTTAAAACAAGTCAGGTTTGGGCTTGAAATAAAGCCTTATATAGGCTAATAGGCCAAGTTCGAGCCAATATTTTGTAATACAAGTCCGGCCTATTTAAGACAAAGCCTAACTCGACCCAACCCATTTGCACCCCTAGTTTTATTGTTTGCTAAATTTAAAAAATAAATAAATAATTATAATAAAATAATATTTATTTTAATTAACCTATTAGAAATATTGAAGTTAATTATGAGGAAGAGGATTTTGATCCCTTCCTATTTAAATGGGCAGATAATTTGATTAATAATAACCTTAATTTATTATCAAGAGAATAAAATTTAATAAAGGAAATTAATATCAAGGAAAAGATATTTTTTTCCTTTTCAGCAAGAATATAATATGATAATATTAGGGAGAAAATATTCATCTTTTTTTTATAAGAATAAAAAAATACAGAAGATAATAATAATCTATATATTTAATTAAAAAATATATAATTAGTAATTAGCAATTACTTAATCTTGAATTGATACTTATAAAAAAAATTAGAAAGAGAACTCTAATCTCTCCCCAAATATAAACAGGGATCAAATCAGATAGGAAAAGGAAAGAAAAGGAAAGAAAAGGATAGAGAAATGGAAGTAACAGTGAAAGTGTCGGCCAGTATATCCTTTTATGATGTAGATCTATTATCATGGTGACATTGCATTACATTGCACAAACGCATTGCAAGGTAGTTGTTGATATTGATGATAATTGTTATATTATTTTATGCCCATTATATAATTTTCCAAATTTTCATCCATGAAAGTACATTAGTTCTCTCTCTTATAATTATATGATATTGATAAATCATTCAATTTGAATTTTTTTATTTATTTTATTGAGGTTTGTTTTATTAAATTAAGTGGCCCCTGAATGGCTTTGATCAGTAGTCCCTTTTGATTAAATATTTCGGTCTCACGGCATTAAATGATTGGCAGTAAAAAAATAAAAAATTGAAATCCTTTTATTTGCTTTCCTGAACAACATGACAGTAAACCATATTTCACCATTTTCGTCTCAAATTTTATTGACGATTTTTTGTTATTGGAGATATAATCATGGGCTGATCAACGGAATGTTACTTGAATTCAAGTTTTTCTCTCTTATTAAATTATTATTTTTATTTTTATCATATATTTAAATATATATGTATCGTTAAAAGGTATAAAGATTCCTTGACCGATAATGAGATGGTAGGATATACAATTCATAGAAGATGATTATGTCTATTCTTTTCAAGTTCAAGAATAATTAAAAATAGTGCTCCTAAAAAAATTATGAATCCTGATTCTTCTAAGAAGAATTATAGGATACATATATTTTTAATTTAATTTATAATATTTATTAAATCTTTTTATTATGTTTATAAATTTATATTAATATTTTTGGATTAGGAGAGAACTTTGAATAGATTTTCATTATTAAATTACTTTTGATGTTATTTTTTAATAATAAAGATAAAAAATATGAAATACTAAAATATATATAAAGTTTTTTATTATATTTTATATTTTTCTATTTCACATAATTTTAATATAAAAGTTTTTTAAAAGCAAAATCATTTTTATTTAATTTTTTAAAATAAATATGAAAAAAACTTTTACAAATTACGTGAATTTTGATATGAAGAAACGTAGGTTCTACTGTCATAAGTTCATCTTTTGTAAATATTTCATTTTTTTATCAATTTAAATTTTTAACTTTCAATTTTTCACTTTCATAATTTCTCCGGTCCATTTTTTCATGTTTCAGATTAATGATTTTAACTACTTAATGAACCTACTTTTATTTTTACTTTTGTTAGAGTAGCAAATGAATGTCATTGAAATATTTAAAATAATATATTTAATTTAATTTATTTTTTAATAATTATCATTATTTTTTTCAGGCCATAATCTATTACATAATTAATTTAAAGATAACTATTTTATGAACAAACACTATAGGTACCTAATTCCTTTTCATGCATAATTAGACTTCCAAACCATTTTCCCAATAAAAAAATAAAAAGACTTGCTATTTTGTGAAGAGATAATATCCGTATCATGAAAAGAGTGAGAGTAACATTGCCTTATTTTCATGAAAAACTCATTTGCATCCATTAAATATCAACGGAAAAAGCAAAGCAATATGATCAATAAATGTAAATCTTTAGCAAATATTAGGATCCGTATTTGCTACAAAAATCATCATTTTATTCAAATAAATAGATTTTAGGGACCCAAATAATATCCGAATTAAGAAAAGTCAAAGAAACATAATTTAGGTGGATTTCCAAGTCATTCGCAAAGATATTCCGAACAACATCTTAATACTTGATTGGATATAATGGCCATGGAAATAGAGACCCAATTCTTTAATCGCATGAATATAAGGAGTTCTGTACATATGGACATCCAATTTTCATCTCTTGATATCATACCCATATCTAAGAATAGGTACCCCTCGTAACTCTAAATTATCTAATTACCTACTCAATTTTTGAACTTTTCTTATTTTTTATTGACTTAGCATTGATGTGCATTTGGTGGTATCTCACCACCTTATATGACTGATGTCCTCTATTTTATAGGTGATTTGATCAAAAATCTAATTTATTGAAAAAATGTCGAGACATCTGTAATATTGGAGACATTTTTAGCCTTCCCAACCTTAATTCTTAATTGGAAAGGACTTTTCTCCTTTAATGAGCACGCATTGAGGGAAGGAGGAGCTCCATATCATTTATCTGTGCGGAAGCTCACCAATTCCCCCCCCCCCCCCAAAAAAAAAAAAATAGTGTAGTATGAGCAAGAAGAAATTTTAGGCCTAATAATTGGATTTCTCTGGCAGGCACATTTAGTTTGCACTTCTCATCTAATGCTTTGATCCGATGGTTTTGCCGAGTTATGGCTATTAACAAAGAATATGGACTCTTTTCTTTCGATAGAAAACCTTATTCAAACCCGTATTATTTAATAAATTAGTTAATAATTAATAGATAAAAGTTGAAAGTTCATAATTAATAGTTGATAAATTAACTTATTTTATTAGAAAGATTTGACAAAATTAATTGTTAATTAGCTTACAAATGTAAAATGACATAAAAAGATATATTAATATAAATAGATATATCAATTAAATTAAATGATATTTATTTTGAGATATAATTATATTAATATAATTAAAATATTTAAAATAAGAGCATAATTACCTAAAATTTAAGTAATTATATTTATGAAATTACATATTATTTATTTTTCATTTATTTGTCATAATAATATAATAATTAAATTTTAATTAATTATATTTTATGATATCAAATACTTATTTAGTTACTTATTTTTATTTTTATATTAAATTAATAAGGATACGTCAAATATTTATTTACATAATTAGAATATAGATTATTATTTAATTAAAAAAAGAAAAATTTTGAAAATATCTTGAAAAAGTATTGGCTTGTAAGTTAGTAGCTTTTAGTGTATAAAAAATCTCTAACAAATTAACTTATAACTCATTAATTAAGTTAATAAATTATAAAATAACTTATTTATTAAGCAAAACACATATTTAAATTGTCATTTTGTAAACTGTTATTGATGAAAGTTTTTCCACATGTCCATACAGGGTTTAAAATTATTATAAGGAGAGGTAACATTGTGATAAGGAGGATTGATAGTTTAGCAAGCAGACAAGTAGTCTTCCCTAAGAGAAGGAATAGTTTACTAAACAAAGCCAAGGAATTAACAATCCTATGCAATGATGAGGTTAGTATTATGATCTTTTCTAGCATCAACAAACTTTAAGATTTTGCTAATACTAGTTTCTCTCTCCACAATCTCATCCGATCTTCAATTTCTAATTGTTTTGTTCATTTTTCTTTTCAACATTCACATTTTTTTCTTTTTCTAATCTGTTTGAAAATGCATCTATCTACTTGTGTGCCATAACTATTTAATTATTGCATGAATTTGTTATTGAGGATGAGAATACAAGGTAATGAATTTTGTTAGTTTGAGTTGGTAATTTGACAGTGCTAGTCAAAGTCAAATTATAAGAAGTTTTGGTCTACGATGGAGCTTAAAGTAAGTATACTAAATGGATCTTGAAATAATGGTTCTTTGTTACATAGTACTTACTGACAATTCCTTACTAAGCAATTTAACACAATTATTTTTTGACTAGTGTTTTAAATTATGCATAGTGCTAAAAATTTTAAGCAATCTAACACTATGTTTAATAATTACAATTAATGGAGTTTATCCATTTACTTAAATATTATTAAGAATGCATCATTGTGAAATGAGTTAACGTGAAAGGATCATTATAATTATCATTATTTTCAAGCTTTTTAAGTAATTGCTCATAGCTTTGTTAGTCTGCTATTTTGCCATTATCATTTAATATTTAATGTTGTTGGTATATGGTTTATTATGAATGTCGTCATTTGTGAAAACATTTGGTCTTTTGTGATAAGGTGTTTGCTATTATAGTTCTATATTTATGAGATGATCATAGAATGTTTGCTATATGGCCTTATAAGAAGATCAACATTTTGATTATATTTATTACAATGGAAGTACGAAGTATGGAACCTAATGGGGACTAATACAGTCTACTATTAATATTTAAGGCTTAAGATCTCCAATTATTAGCATGATCTAGTAGAATAATACTATATTAAAATGGAACTTCACAATGCTAATTGGTTGAAATCTAGTCTAGTAATAGTAACTTATTACATGCCTATCACAATTTTAAAGTTCACTTTTAGCCATTAGCAAGTTAAAATATAGAATTGTTTATGACTATTATTAAGTACATGTTCAAACAAGGAACTAGTTTTGAAAATTAAATTGAAAATGAGAATTAAGGAAATTTTGTGAAGATAAAACTTAGAACTAAATAAGCACTAAGTAGAGATAATTATACTATGACTTTTAATGAATATTAATGAAACTTAAAACTCTTTTGAAGCATCACTATTTTTAGATCTATTTGAATTTTGAATTTGACCATCATTATAGTATGTCTAAAATTTTTTACAGTAACTATGAGTTCATTAATGTTTAATCTTATCTTCAAAACCATTAATCTATAGCTATAGTAATATAAACATGTACTATACCATCCTCTTAGTGTCTCTCACTTTGGATAAAGAGCTAACCCCTTATCTCATTTTGTATTTTAGTCAAAACTAATGGACCATTGATCTAGTTACTAGTATATTGCTTTAGCTAAATAAATGATACTTTATTCTACATCATATGTAATATGACCTCTCTGTTAGATAATTTTGATGCAAGTTACATGTTGATGCTTCACACAAGCTTAAGAAGTGAACTTATAAAGTGGAAAGCAACCATAATGGTCTAAAGCTAAAAACCAATTTTGTAAATTGATTGGGATAAAAGATTACTGGTTCCTATTTCATATAGCCCAAGAAGGTAAAATTAATTCTTATACATTTACTTTATTAATTTTTACCATGAACATAGGGTTTAGGGTTTAGGCTATATTTAAAGAAAGGAGGAAGTAGGGTTAGAAAAAATAGGAGGAAAAAGAAGAGCTATGTGAGAAATTTTGGAAAATTTTAGCAAATGAGGAGCAATTAGCTAATTTTTAGCTAATAGTGACCAAAGGCATTTTTAGGATTATTCTCTAAATCTTCTCTATACTCATATACTCACTTATATTAGTTTAAAACCTCATACTTTAATATTTTACTAAACTTTTCTCATCCATTTCATATAAAATCCATATTCTCACATTTACTAAAATATCAACTTTTATTTTATCCCAAAATTAATTTACATTTATTCAACAAAATTTTTCTATACACATACTATTTCCATTTCAAACTAAAGGTATACTGGTTATTCTAATTACTTCCTCTTATGAGATAACTTCTGAATTATTATATTTTTGAAAAAGTGTAACAATACTTTCCCCTTTGAAAAGGATTCATTCTCAAATTCTTGGAGCTCACTATATCCTAATGATGTCATGATGATATAGGAAAATTAAATTTATCAGTCACCAAACAATTGAAGGTACTGCTATCCATAATTGCTTTTGATTCCCATATAGCCTTTTCTATTTCATGGTATGCCTAATGAACTTATACGAATAGAACTTCTTTGGACCTAACATTTTGAACATGATGATCTAGGATCTCAATTGGTTATTCCTTGTAAGATAGTTTAGGATCTAATTACAATGGTTTATCTTAACTAATGTCAAACTCAATTGGTAAGTACTTTCAAAACATTGACATATGAAATATGAGATAAATAGCTCACAAGCTATTTGGTAGCTCTAATTGATAGGCTATGACTCCAACATGTTCAAGTATAAAAAAAGGCTTAATGAAACAAGGAACTAATTTGCCTTTCTTCCTAAACTGCGTCATACTTTTCATGTGTAAAACCTTCAAAAATATCATATCCTCTTTTTGAAACTCTAATTCTCTTTTTGTTTTATCTATATGTGACTTTTATCTATCTTAAACTATTTTTAGTTTATTCTAGATGATCTGAACTTATTTTAAAGTGTCAATTACCAAATTTAGATTCAAGGGTTTTTCTTTTCTTGGTTCAAACTATCTTATCAAAGAATGAAATTTCTGGCCTTAGAGTGCTTCATAAGGTGTCATTTGAATGCTAGTTTAATAAGTATTATTGTAAGTAAATTCAATCAATGATAGATATTTCTCCTAAATCTTTTCAAATTTTAAAGTATAAGTTCTAAGCATATTTTCTAATATTTGAATTATTTATTCAAATTACTCATCAATTTATAAATAGAAAGCTATATTGATTTATAGTTAAGTCCTCAATACTTGCTAAAATAATTGCTAGAAGTGAGATATGAATAGAATACCACAATTTAACACAATTGTGATAGGAGTTCTATGTAATGGTATAATCTTGTTAGATATACCTAAGCATATTGAGTTACAATAAAGGTAGTTTTAATGTATAGAAAATAGGGAGATTTTTTTAACCTATCAATAATGATCCATATGAGTTCATCTCCTTTTTGTGTTTTAGGCAAGCCAGTCAAGAAGTCCATTATGATATTTTTCCCATTTCCACTCTAGTATTGGAAGTAGTTAATGCCTTTCGACTAGGCGCTAATGCTCAACTTTAAACTATTGGTAAGTAAGACATATCACTACATAATCTAACATTTCTTTTTATTTCTTTCCACCAAAAAACATCCTTCAAGTTATGATTCATTTTTGCTACTTTAGGTGCATAGTATAAGATGAGTTGTGAGTTTAATACATCACTTTGTTTCATTCACTCATGAGAACCTAAATTCTCTCAAGCAGTGCATTACTCCTCATTCATTGATAATTAAGTTAGATTCTAACAATTTAGTTGTCTCCTTTACAAAGGTTGAATAAATAAACTCATCCTTTTGTGTGTCCTTAATCCTTTACATGAGGAATGATTGAACTGCTACATGAGCTAATATTACACTTGAATCTCCAAATGGTGTCTTTATCACTTTACTTGTGGATTTCCTACTAAGAGCATTTATGATGTAAAAAATATCAATTATAATATTTTCTCCTATTTTGTGTCTTTTAGTATGTTACATATGCTTAATTTTCATTAAAAAGAATGTGATGATGAAGAAAATATTTATAATATGGAAATAGTATAACTTTTATTATACATAATAAATATTATGTTAAAAATATGATATAAAACAACATAAAAGTGAGATTGAGCACCCAACTATAATTATTTATTTTTGAAGGAAAATTTAATAAGTATAATAAAGTACAAAGATATATCTTTTGTAAGAATATTTAATTTGATAAATAATATATAAAATTTAAAATATTATTAATGTAAAAGAGTATACTTAAATAAATTATAATGTATAGTTATAATAATAGTTATACTATTTCTATATTATAAACAATTAATTTTATCAAATATCTTTATTCAAATAGTCCATTTTATTATTTAGTCATTAACTAATGCAATTAGTTATTAGTAAATAATTAATTAAATTAGTTAACTGTTAATATAATCAACTAATTATCAAAGAAAGACCATATGTCTAGGTTCACTTCTTAAACAAATTAATGTTTCACTTGTTTGGTCTAGAAATATTTTTCGTTTGAAAATATTATTTACTTATATAAAGTAAAGAAGTGAAATGTCACTTATATATCTTGACTAAAAAGTTATATATTATCTAGTGGTATGATAGAAGAAAATTTTTTCTCTTTAAAATAGAAAATGATTTTTTCATGACATTCTCAATATTTGATGTTAAAAAATAAAATATTTTTTTATTATTTTAATTTTTTATAATTATAAATATTCCTACAAACATAAAACATTTTTCATTAAAACAAATTAACTCACTCTAAATTTTTTTAGGTTTAATGTGTCCCTATTTGAAAGTTAATCTATCTAATACTTTGGCTTATTTTGACACTATTAGGGCCAAAAGGTTCCTTTCCCTAATTATGAAACACTAGGGGTGGAAATAGGGTAGATCACTTATTAGGGGCTTTAGACCTAATCGACTTTTGATTTAACTTAACCTAATCTTTTTATCCAAATAGATCAAGTTAAGGTCAATAAATAAGCCTATTTTTCATAAGCTCAGTTCATAAAATTATCATACTAGTCTATTTAACAATTAATATATTTATATATAATATAGCATCATATATGATATATTCATTTATAAAATATACATACTTATAATATTAATATAATTTTAATATATATAATTATAAATATAAATATAATTTAATTATTGATTTATTTTTTGCCATGAAAGCTTTTATTTATTTACTTACTTAAATATTTATTTATATAAGTTGACTTTTAAATTGATTAATAGGTTAGAGTAGACTTTTAAAATAGATTAGATCGATCCAAAATTTTAAGCTTATATAGGTTAATAAATTAAGGTTAACCTAGTATCTTTCAAAGCCTAAAAAAGAAAAAAGGAAGCCTTTCCTATACAACACGGTCATGTATTTTGTATAAAATTTAAGGTCAAATGTAACAAATGTCTTTCCTTTTCTTTTTTTTTTTTTGTTTTTGTAGTTTAGCCTCTTTGCTTAAGTGGGATGTAATTTTTTTTAAAATTACATCTTCTTTTGCATCCCAAGATCAATGTTGATACCTCACATATCTCTAAAGATTTAACCATTCTTAAAATTAAAAAAAATCTAATTATTTTATTTAAAGACAATTTGGATCATTATAAAATTGATATGCTATCATTTTTTCTTTATTTTAGATTTTATAGTTTATTAGGATATTGTATTTAATACATGCTTTTGAAATAAATAAAATTACCTGATTATGTAATTTTTAATATATTTTTTAAACATTTTTATAAGTTTTTATAATTTTAAACTTTTCTTACATATTTTTTTATCTCTCACATATTTTAATTATATGATTGAAAATTTTTAAAATATATTTTTATTTTTAAAAAAATTATATATCCATTTTATTTTTTTGGAATGATTGGATTTTATCCTTCAATTTTAAAAATTTGCAAATTACCTCTTTATATTATACAAAATTTGAAATTAATACCTACCATCAACTTATTTACCATTTTATTAGATTACTTGATTTTTTATGACATTTTTAAAAAAGAATCATAATATTATAATATGTTAGTTTATCATATTATTTTTTCAAATAATTTATATTTTAATAATTAATAGAAATTAAATTATAAATATATATTTTTAATTAAATAATAAATAATTAATTTCGATATTATAAGTGAAAAATAATGAAACAAATCAATATATTATGATATTATGATTTATGTTTAAAAAATTATAAAAAATTATATAATTTGATAAATGATTACTTAGGTTGACAATATATATCAATTTTAATTTTTTTGTAAAATTTAAGAAAATAACTTTAAATTTTCAAAATAAAATTTACAATCCAATTATGTTATCTATTATTTGATGAAGTGAAATTAGGGATGAAAAAATTTTAGAATAAAAAATAAAGGAGGAAAGCATATTTTATTGTTTGAAAGCAAAGGGCAAAACAAACAAGAAAGAAAATTATGATAGAAAATGGACATGGCGCCTACAACATTTTTGTTCTCTCCACGTGACTAGAGAAATTGGAGGAGAAATGCTACCGTACACACACACAAAAAAATATAACCTTCGCTTTTCTGTCTCTTCAACCTTACCCGCGCGGCAATATTGCTTAAAAATGAAGTACTGTTTGTTTTTCAACAGCCCACAAAAATCTTGTCTATCTTTAGCTCTTGCGTGGTACACCACATGACATAATATAATATAAAAATCATCGTATAATGTAATATTATATAAGATAAAGTTATATAATATACTACAATTGATATTGATATATAAGATGAATGTTTATATAAAATATTTTTTTAATTTATGGTCATGTTGTATAAAAATATGTAAATATGAAAAATAATTAATTTAATTAAAATATTTCTATATATAAAAAATTAATAAAATTATCTTAAATAAATTTGAAGCATTTAATTAGATCAAAATACCTTTCAATAATGACATCTTTTAAAATAGTATTATAATATATAAATTAAATATTCACAATATGATAATAAAATAATATAAAATATTTTATCAATATACATACACAATATACACTTATAAATACATACATTGATGTGTACCTATGGGTGCATATATATCAGAAAAATTAGTAATAAATATTTATGAAGTAAAAAATGTACTCATTACACAAGCAATTTTTTTATTATCATTTTTTTCAATTTTTTAAAACTTTTCCAACATTCTCAGCATTAAAATATGATGACAGGATTTTTATTTTTTCTATTACAAACTTACTTTTATCCATTATATTATTATTGTGTATTTGTTATGGTACTATAGAAGTTTCAAAATTTATGATGCTATGATAAGTTCTAAAATTATTAAATTAAAATTATTTAATTATAATTATTTATTTTAATGAATATAATTAAATAATCTTAACTTAATAATTTTTGAGATTATTACAGGATTTTAAAATTTCAAGAGTACTATAAAATTTAATTTTATTATTATTATTATTATTATTATTATTATTATTATTATTATTATTATTATTATTATTATTATTATTATTATAGAGTTGACATTAAAGTTACAATAAAGATATTATTATCATTTCAATATATTTGTTTTTCTTTCTTCCCATTTTTTTCCTCAACCAAAAATGGAAAAAATGATTTGTCTCATTTTTTAAAATTTCATTCCAACTAAATATAAAAAATATTTTTTAATATGAAGAAAAATATTTTTTTCATTTTTTCTCCTTATTTCTTTTTCTTTATTTTTGTCTCTCGTAATTTCTTTTATATCCAAACAAAACTTTAAAGTTGGGAGAGAATATTACATAATATATATATATATATATATATATATATATATATATATATATATATATATTACTTTTCTTTATCTATACGCATCAAAATTTATCCCTCATTGTGTTGGTCACGCAATAAGGACCACCATAAAGTGGAAGGGGTAACCCATTCTTGTCCATTATGAGGCCCACCATCCTCTTTGAAATTTCCTCCGTCTTGTAAAAAGTCGCCAATGAATAAAGGCGATGACATCTGCCAAGCCTTTGACTAATATATCGCATTTGGATAAGCTCCCGCAATAACCATGGGTTAAGTTCAGTAGGAGATGTTTACTTTCTCCTAGTCAAGAAAATTATCTACAATGAGTCTTTTGACTCGCTTATAATTTTCAATGTGAAAAATATAATTTTTAATATGCGCGAATTTTATAGAATCGATATATAGAAAACAAAATTGACTAATTACAATGGATTATTTTTTTAGCCAGATGAGAGTGAGTAGTATTCATATATTTTTTTCAATTAATGCATCTAGTTGTGTGTATTAAACCAATAAAAAGAATGATACACTATATTTTATAATAATATGGTAAATTGCAATGAGGTGCTGCTTTGCAAATTTTATTTTAAAGAGATGGTAGCATTAAACTTTTTTTTAAATAGGTTCTAATTTTATAATTTATAAATATTATATACCGAATTTTTCATTTTTTAAACTGTGAGAATGCGATTATGAATTAAAAACTTTAAAAAGTCATAAATTTATCATTAGTTAATCAATTTTTGTATATAACCACTCGTTTTCAATTGTCTTCATATGATCTTTCAACAGAAAACAAAAAAAATGTGAGTCTGACAAAATCCACTTAGTTAAAAATGTGTAAATTAAATTCAAAATTTTAAACAACCATAACTTTGTACTCGGTTATCTATTTTAAGTAATTTTTTTTATTTCATGTAATTTTTTGAAATTTACATGCTTTCAAATTTGCCTAGTCTGGTTTGGCAAAAAAAAAGGCACTTTTCAATATTTTTCTTAATTTTTCTTTATTTTCTTTTTTTTAACTTTAATCTTATTTTTATTAATTCAAATTCATTGGAATCTCACATTCAACTTTTGCTCTCCAACTCTTCTAGTGTCTAGTAGTGCCATAATAATTTTTTTTAATAAATAAAATTATTAAAGAATAATATATTACTATTTGTAAACAAAATAGTAATATGTTATTGTTTCAATCCAAAACAGTAATATCAACCAAAAATTTGAAATAAATAGATAAATCAAGTCTAATTAATAACCAAATTATCAAATAATAGTATGTTACTATCTGTTCTCTAAACAATAACATGTTATCATTTTATTCCAAGTCTAATTAACAACTAAACTATTAAAAAAAAGATATTACTATTTCATTCTAAAATAGTAATACCAACCAAAAATTTCAAATAAATTAATAAATTAAGTCTAATTAATAATCAAATTATCAAATAATAGTATGTTACTGTCTATTTTCTAGATAGTGAAATGTTACTATTTCATTCTAAAATAGTAACACCAAGTAAAAATTTTAAATAAATGGATAATAATATATTACTTTTTCATTCAAAAAATAGTAAAATTAACAAAAAAATTTAAATAAATGAATAAATTAAGTATAATTAATAATCAAATTGTCAAATAATAGTATGTTACTGTCTGTTCTCTAAATAGTAATATGTTACTATTTCATTTCAAAACAGTAATATCAAGTAAAAACTTCAAATAAATGGATAATAGTATTTTACTATTTGTTTTCTAAATAGTAACATATTATTATTTCATTCCAAAATAATAACATCAATTTTTAATTTTATAAATTTTTAATCTTTTATTTTTAATTTATATTAGATTTGCTTGACTAGAGCTGCATGGTGATGGAATGCCCCTGTTTCTGTTTCTGTGCTTTTGCTCTTCATGGAACACACTTCAAGTATGTTGTTTGGATTTATAGTCATTTTGGTAAATCATAATCGATAGGTGCACTTAAATGAGAAGAAGTCTATTTAGAATACCTCGCTATAATAAATTACTGCAACTGATATTAGCCTTATTTTTTCCCTTTATAATATATTAATTCATTGGATCTCTTTATTTACTATTTTTAAAAAATAATTTTTTGTTTTTATGCATTAAAACCAAAAGTTCTTATTTAACAACTACTTTTATAATATATTTTTAAAATCTATAATTCTAAAAAATAAAAATAATTTTAAAAATTTTAATTTATTTTTTCTTAATAGAAGTTTTGTAATTAAATAAAATTTTTCTTTATTTACTTTGCCAATTATTTTTTACTCTTTATTTTTCTTGAATCTAAAAATATTTTTTTAAAAAAATTCAAATCAATTTTTGAAAAAACAAAAATATATCCAAATAAATCAATTATCCTTTCTCTATTTAATGGAATTTAAATCTTTTCTTGTCCTCACTTTCTTACTATGTTGAAAAAAATGATAAATACAAAAATTTTATATATAGTGGGATATAAAATCCTTTTTTATTTGCAATGATGAGGAAATAATTGGAAGGGAAATGAAAAAAATTTCAAATTCTATTTAATGATATAGAATTTGATTGAGTTATTTTAAGTATTGACATTAAGTGTATATAATTTTAGTTGTTAACCTCTGCATATTGTGAAGGTCAACAACTTTAGTATTTTTATTTGAATGAAATCATGTTACTAATTTAATAGTAATAAAATAATAAAAATATTTAAATAGTTTTAATAAAGAGATATTAATTTAAAATATTTAAGTTAACTCTACTTATTTTTTTATTTTTATAATAGATATACTTATTAATTTAACTATTTAATAGTGGTAACAAATTGAATATAATATTTTTTGTTATTTTATTGTTATTAAATTAAGAGTATAATTTTTTTATTTAAACAAAAAAAATAAAATTTGCTAATCTTCACGTATAAATATGAATATCTGAAGAAATTCCCTTTAAATATACTTTCTACAATAAAAAATTAGAAAAAAATTTTATACATCACCAATGCAATAATAAACTGATATTACATTTTATATCTATTTTTTTAACCTATATATTTCATATTATATAATAAATTAATAATCAAATTAGAAGCAGAACCAATCTCTTATCAATAGCCCGACACTTTAAGTATTGACATTAAGGTCACTTGACTCACGGATGGGATTACCTTGGAAAATCAAAGCCACAGCCTGGTTCTTGCTGAAAATTAACTTCTCTATCAAGCAAATTCTGAACACATGTTAGAGGGTTTAGATCGGTATACTTTGACTGCCAATTAAAAAATAAATAAATAAATCAGTCTCTTTGGTGATGAAAGGAATGACTGCTTCAAATACTCAACGCACCTTAGAACCACTTCGAATACGAGACTTTATATGCCACCTTGTGCTTTATTAATAAAAATTGAGATATTTCAATTTTTATATCTTAATAAAAAGGGTGATGAAAGGTTGAAATATCTTAATAAAAATTGAAGTTCGATAAGTCATGTGGGTCACTGCCCATATAAACAAACAAATTAAGGTGTGCATGACTTCAAAGGCACTCGAGGAGTTTAGAGAGTGACCCTTTTGATGTTGGAATTAACAGTTTATTTTCATAATTAAATATATCTAAAACATTTTGAATTTAAATTTAATTTATTATTACTATAAAATATTTTATATTAATAATAAATTAAAATTTTTATATATTATTAAAAATAATAATAATTAAAAGTTCAATACTAATACAAAATTTAATAATTTTATATTAATATAATAATACATGAATAATAATATAAAAAAAAGTAAGTCGCATCTCGAGACCTTTTTAAAAAAATTAATATCTTGGACTGTGGGGCACCGTTACTTAGGCTCCATCACAAAGAAATCAGTAGATTCACAAGGCTACAAGTATTGGCATACAATTTGCGCAAACAAACAAAGTTGGGTAGAAAGGAATCTAGATTTGTATTTAATTTGTATACTTTAGATTATCTTTAGAATGGTAAAACTGAAAGGAAAAAGAATTTTGGATAGTTTTCTTTTCATTTTTATTCATCAAAAAGCAAATGCAATAAATTTTCTCCAAAATTCGATCACGTAATGTTAGGTTGAATGATGACTGATTACATAATTCTTCAAAAAAAATATATAAATAAAATAAATTATTCTTTTTCAAAATCGGTGTACGCTAACAATACCTCTAGGAGATTACGGTGATATTCCATTTGTTTGATTCTTTGAAGTCCTTGATTATAAAATTTAAACATAAAATATAAGTAATATATCACATAAAATTCTTGCATAATAATAAAATGATAATTTTATGTGCCTAGTTTTGATTTTATATTAATATCTTAATATATATGAATACTTTCATATTAATAAAAATATGAAAGGTTGAATAAAAAATATGAAATAAATTTATTAAGATATTTCAAGATGAAAATGTAGAATAATAAAATGTACAAATTTTAACATGGTTAAGTATGAAAAGGAAAAAATGAAATAAATTTATTAAGATATTTCAAGATGAAAATGTAGAATAATAAAATATTAATTAATAAAAGAGAAGAGTAAAATGAAAAATAACACTTCTTTGGATTTTTAAAACTACAAACAGAAAGAGACAAGAAATTGAAGAGAGATGTAACGAATAATATGGAATAGAAAGAGTATAGGTTTGAATGTTTATTGTATCTTAAAATAGTTTTTTTATGAAAAAAATTAATTTAAGTGGCACTTAATTTCTTTTAAAGGTTTTATATCTTTTATTATATCCAAAATTTGATTTTTGATTATTGTGCATATGCATTCACTAGTTTAATCACTTTTTCTAATACCCAAAAAATAATTTTCTATTTTTTTAAATAAAAATTCCTATTTGTTAAGCTATTTTCAAATTTTATTTTTAAAAAATGTAGCTCCAAATGTATAATTTAAAAATAGAAAAATATAGATAAGTTTTTTGAATTTTCTTAACTTTTTTTTTGTTCTAAATACCAATTTTATAATTAAGTAAAATATTTTCTTATTTATTTATCCAAACACCCTTTATTTTTTATTTTATTTAAATTTAAAAAATAATTAAAAAAATTAAAATAATTTTCAAGAATAACTTCTGCAATAAAAAAATGAAAATATATTCAAACAGATTCATAATTCATGCTTTACCATGCTCAGTTTTGCTTTAGATTAAAAAAAATATTATAAGGCAACTATTTTAGGAATTAAAACATTATTAAATTTCTCTTCTCTTAACAAGTTTCTTTTTTTTTCCTAAATGGTATTGCAAATTAGGAATCAAATGATAAAGAATCAATTGTTAAAATATCAAATGATTAAATTATAAAGAATGCTGATGAAAATTTTGCTACAATTATAAATAGCACATATCTATCCTTATTGAAAAATAGGAAAGATTTTACTTTTTTACATGAGAAAACTACTTCAATTCCTACGGACGATGTAGTTGAAGAAATTAATAATTTCATTCTCTCAATAATTCCTAGAGATTTAAAATGTTATTTAAGTTGTGATAGTTCATGCAAGGAAGATGTCAATGGTCAAGATCAAACTAAATCATATTTATCTAAATTTTTTAGTACTCTAAAAATTTCTAGACTTTTAAATTTTTAGACTTCTAAATCATGAGTTAAGATTAAAAATTGGTGTTCCTTTAATGTTGATGCGTAATGTTGATCGATCATCCAGTCTATGTAATGGAACTAGGCTAATTATTGTTGATTTGGCTAATCAAGTGTTAAATGCTAGAGTTATATTTGGTAATAGGATTGGTGATATTGCGTACATTCTTGGATGCCACTTATTTCGTTAGACTCACATTTGCGATTCAAGTTTTAAGGAAGATAGTTTTTAGTACAAGTTTGTTTTTACATGACATTAAATAAAAATCAGGAACAATTTCTCTTTTATGTTAGCCTGTACTTACCAAGATCAATATTAAGTTATAGTCGATTATTTTATAGTCGACTATAAGTAGCACCTTCATGTGTAAGAAGTTGAAGAGGGTTGAAAATTTTGTTTCTTGATGAAAAAGGGTTAGCTATAGATAAAACAACTAATGTAATATTTAGAGAAGTTTTTAGAAAGTTACGTCAGTGGTAAGTGATTTATTCTTTAACATATAAGCATATTGCATTGTTTTTGTGCCTTCTTGTTGTGTGACAATGTTTTTGGCTGTTTACATGCAGAGATTATCACGTTTGGCAAAATTTAGTTTGGCGATGTGGTTGACATTTTGTTGTATGTACACCAATTTTTGTGAAGATAAGAGAGAATGATTAAAGTTATCTTAAATATTTTAAATTTAAATTATTTCATAAAAATTTACTTTTATTTATTTAGTTATTAATTATTTATCGAGATAAATTATGACTTTTTTGAATAAATTTAATATTATCCGTACCTGGCATGAATACTACACTACTAATTTACTATTACATCAAAAGCAAGCAGATATTTAGTTCCTATTTGTGGGAGAACTAATTTTTTCCAATTGCATTTATTTGAAATTTCATTTAATCATATCTATACTTATTTTTTAAAAATATGTTTATCTTCCTTTTTTTTAAATAGAAGAAATGAATTTATGTTAAAATAGAGATAACAGCATATGACTGTATATGATAAGTGATTCAATGTCTCATTTTAAAAATAAAAAAATATGAATATAATTATACTAAATCTTCAAAAGAAGTAGTGGGTGTAATTTTTCCTAATTATTAAAAGTAAAATTATTCTCCATTTCCCAAATTCTTTAATGTTGTCATTATATATATATGTTTTGATTAATATCTATAATGGTCTTTATTTTGTCAATTATTATTTCTTTTTTATTAGGAAATTTTTTAAATAAGATAATTATTTACGATTAATTTTCATGCGTTGCACAGGTAATTAAGTAGCTATGAGCAAAAGGAAAGTTAGTGAGAGTTGAGCGCATGGTTAGCATTTCAACATTTAGAATTTAGAATACTAGAATCAGATTATTTTGAAATGAGGTTAAATTCTACATTCAACGTATTAGCCTAAATTTTAAATTATAATTTCTACATATCAGAATTTAAACTTTTGAAAAATTAATGAAGTTTTAAAGGACCCTAGGTTAAGTTCTTTACTAATATCTCCTAATTGTTGGAATTCTTCGATGTTCACATCTTGCTAATATTTCCTTTACTTAGCCTAATTTTAGAACTCATTTTCCTCCAAAAAATGGATTTCACCATTTCCATCAATTTTTCATTATTAAAATTGATGCAATGTTCATAACAAAAATTACACCCAATTAATAGTTTGGAAGGTATATTACAACATGTTGAAATATAAGAAAAAAATGACGAAGTTCCATTGTAACGGGCTCTGCTATGTTTGGCCAGAAAGAAAGAGAGGAAAGGGAAAGCAAGATTATATTATAACAGCGACGGATATACATGTATTTTAGTGTATGCATGTCAATATTCAAATTTTATCTCCACTGAAATATTGAAACATAGTTTCTCTCATTGACTTTGGGATCCTGGCTCTCCCACAATAAATTATAATATTCTTTCTTATTTAGGATAGGAAGAGAAAAAATTAAATACTTATGAGTAATTTTTGAAAATATTTCAACATAATTTCTTCTTTCTTTTTTTTTATTTTTTTCTTTTTGGCAAATAAAGTGGTAGGAAAGAGAGACATAGCTTCTTACTGCTTATTATTTTGTATTCTTTTTATTCAGGGAATTTTGATAAATTTTTTAAGATAAAATTAAATGCTTTGGTCCTTGAAATTTTAAAATAATAGTAAAATAGACTTTAAATTATATAAAATTATAATTTCATATTTGAAAAATAGATCGCATATAAAATTTTATTCTTTAATCATATTCTTTAAGCATGGATTTATTTATACGAAAGAATGGAACTGTAAGCAAAGAAAATAAACATTTGCTCTTGACATACTCTTTCATTTCATTACCTTCCATTGTTCCTAATTGTTTTCCTTTTGATTTTGTCTTCTAACTTCCAAATATATCATAAAAATATAAGGCTAATTACAATAATTTTTTTTTAAGTTTTAGTGCTATTACATTCACATTGATCTTAATCTTAATAATATGTAGTGACATACCTTCTTCATACATATTTACTTTTCTTTTATTTTATTTTAAAGATTTACTCACCTTTCCAACTCAAAAAAATAAGATGTACGTGTATTCCCCCCCCCCCCCCAAAAAAAAGGATGCTATTAGTGTTCTTAAATTAAATCTTAAAAGAGATAGGTGTAATTTATACTATTTCATTTGTGGCCCTCCGACAGATTTAATTACAAGCCTAATTTGGTATCTTAAGTTGGGCAAACCTTGTCTGTTTGGTAGAATCCAAATATTCATGCCACTTCATATTTTAATTATTTATTATTACATTTCAATTGTCACGTTCAATTACTTATGCAAAAATATTATAAATATAAAGAACAGAATTCAAAATCATATTTAAAATTTTTTATATTTATTAAATTAAATTTTATAAATTTATCTTATCATTTCTTATTTAATAACAATTCTTAATTTATATATAAAAATTAATTATAAATTTTATTTTCAATACATATAATATTATACACGTCCCTTTGATTTTATTATATTAGCGTCCTCCCACTTAGTCAACAATAAAAATTATATATTACACAAACCAACTTTAGGACCACTACAGCAAAAAAGACTTTTAGCGGCGACATTTGTCGTCGCTAAAAAGTTTTCGGTCGTCACAAAAGAAAAAGTCGTCGTTAAAAATGTCGTCGATGTAGGTTCGTGCCTGAAGAGATCATTAGCGACGACAATTTGTCGTCGCTAAAAGGTAGACCTTTTGTGATGACAAAGTCGTCGCAGAAAATAATTTCAAATTTCAAAAAAATTTGAAATTTAATTTTTAGCGGCGACAACAGTCGTCGCTATAGGTCATAAGTCGTCGCTGAAGGTCTACCCTTCAGCGACGACAATTGTCGTCATTGAAGATGAGACTTTCAGCGACGACAATTATCGTCGCTGAAGGGCAGGCCTTCAGCGACAACTTCTAACCTATAGCGACGACTATTGTCGCCGCTAAAAAATTTTTAAATTTTTTTTAAAAAATTTAAAATCAAATTATCGTATATTTCAAATGATATATTCTTTATTTTAATTTACTTAACTCGTTTAATAATTTTTTTAAATTTAATTTAATATATTTTAATATAAATTATACAATTATAATATATCAGTCGTATTATTAATAATGTTTAACAATTTGATCCAACATAAAAAATTAATACTCATAAAGCAATGGTAAAAATAATATTTATATAAATAAACTAATATATATACATCATCTATGTAAATGTGCACATATAGAAAATATAAAAATACATAAACAAAATATACTATGGGGAAGTAGGAAGGTGCAAAATCACAGTGCATCGTGATCGTCGTCGTCATCATCATCATCATCATCATCCTGACTACGAGGATGATACAATGATGGTGGCGGCTGAGCGGTAGGTGCAGGCGCAAATCTATTCGGCCCAGGCGGTGTAGCAGCAGCAAATGGAGGCGGCGGTAGGACGATACCCTGCTATCTAAGGATCAAGGTCATCTCAGTAAGATAAGTCCTAAACTGCTGCTGCATATGCTGCTGCTGCATCATCTCCTGCTGCTGTATAATCTACTGCTGCTGCTGATCAAGCCGCTGCTGCTACTGTTGAATCAATAGCTAGCTTTGCTCAACCTGCTCCCGACTCTGGTGTAACTGCTCCTGCAACTCACCGACCTGAGACACGGTCTGTGAGCTCGTCGCCGTGCTAGAAGTCCCCATCGAACGATAAGTCTGACCAGCAAGTACACGCCAACAGCCTTCCTGTACCCTCGACGAGTGCCAAGTACCTCATCGGCGATGGCAGCCTCATCTAACTGTACAGGAGTCGTAGGCAGGCTAGTGGATGATACACTAGACTGTACATGCTGAGTCATGAGCTCAATCATCCTCGCCTTAAATTATTAAAAAAAAGTAATAAGAAATCTATCTTAGAAGATATATTTGTAAAATTTTATTTAAAATATAAAATTCAAACAACTTACATGTTGCCCCTGAGGGATCGGATGCACCCACTCCCCCGACCTGTATGTGTGTCGGTCCCTAAAGTTATCGAGCACCAACTGCAGCTCACCAGTATCTCTGTTTCTCTGTTCAATTTTTGCAACAAAAAAAAGGATGATGGGTAGTAATGCTATTTAACAAATGTATATATTTAAAAAAGATAGAAAAAAATTAAATTACCTTATCAAAGCGATGTGCAGCAATAGACTTTGACCCATGCCGGTCATTCACGACCTTCTGTACTCTATTATTTGTATTTCTTGTAGACAACTCCTGCAAATTAAGAGAAAAAAGTTAAATTTTAATGTTCACAATCTACTAATTATGAAATACTGACATAATACCATAAAATATCATACTTACCCTGTACTCGTCACTATCAAAGAAGTCCACACACCTCTGCCACGTCTGCGGTGAGACAGACCGAGGCACCCAACGTCGAGCTCGATCCAAGTCATACTCCTCGTATCGATCACCTCCATGCTCTAAGAAATGCTTATTCAACCTGTACTTCCAATCTCGATACAGGTCGGCAGCAGTCCGCATCAAACCAGAGAGTGCTCTATCCCGATCACCCTCGGAGATGCCCTGAAACTTGAAATGGGACTGCATTATAAGACATTTAATAAATTTATAAGTCATATATTTAGAAATTTCAATCTCAAAGACATTAATTCAAAAGGAAATGGATACTTACGCAAACCTCCTGCACAACTCTATCTCGAATCTCCTGAGGTACAGCTCGCCATGACTTATAATAGGGCGGCACGTGGGCGCGGATCATGCTGCCAATATCACGAGGGAGATGATTGGCATTCTCACCAACCGCATGCCATGTACCAGTCGTATCAAACTGTACAGGCACCGGTCTGCCTCCACCCCTGCCAATCTTCTCATGCAGTCTTAGGGACCTATTCGACCCTCTCTTCTTAGCAGGTGCTACTTTATTTAATAAAGAAAAATATTAATAAAATAAACATAATATTTAATTAAGCTTAGGTATGCACAATTAATAACAAATACCTGAGCCCTCACACTGAGATGGAATACGGCTGGGTCGCTCCGGTGGGTCGCCTCCAGCGTCACCTCCGTGGTATCGTGCCTCGACATCCGCCATAACTAAAATAAAGCATGTTATATAAGTAATTAAAAAGAACTCAATGTCCAGTTGAAGGATGAAATGGTTCAATCTCTTACAATCACATTTATTATTTTAATAATCATGCTTACACAATTATGAGTTGTAGTTGTAGTTTGAATATGTTATTTTTTCCCTAATCAGAATCAGTATCGGTGATCCTAACAGACTGATGGTCATCGGATTCTCCTTCATTATCAGATTGTGTGGGCTCCTCATCCATATAATCATCAATTGTTTCGTCTTCAAGGCTCTCGTCATCATCGATGAAGGTGTCTTCTCCATGAGCACCAGGTCCAATATTCCTGTGCGTTGGAACGATTGAAGGACTATTTCTTTCATTACCTAAATGTACTAGATCGAAATCTCCCAGATCAACTGTGAGGTTGAAGTTGGACGAGTTACTATCCTGCAAAAATAACAGGTCTTGTGCATTATCTCCATCACTGGGTAGATCCCACATATCGCGATGCACCATATTATGGACGACCCTCCAATTTAGTCCATTAAGGAGATCCTCAATGTAAAACACTTGTTTTGCTTGAGTAGCAAGTATGTAAGGATCATCCTTGTACCATTGTCCGTTGATGGAGATACTTGTGATATTCTTGTCAGTATAAAGTTTCTTCTTTGTAGGATCAGTGTCATACCACTTGCATTTAAATAAAGTCACATTGTACTTATTTAAATAAGTCAACTCAATTATTTCTTCCAGTACACCATAAAACATGTTGCCATCAATCCCCGGAACAGAAATGCCACTATTTTGCATTTTATGCTTCTCATCCTGAGCTTTGGCTACAAAACGTACTCCATTCACAATACACGCAGAGTATACCATGTTAATGAAACTAGGACCGGATGCTAATGACAGTAACTCTTCGGTGGCCTCTGGGGAACCGTTCCTATGTAAATAGTACATCTACAAAAGTAGCAATTATTCCAAGAATTAAATTAAAATATCAACAAGAGAAATGAACAATATTTAAGATATCCGTTCAATGGATTTGGGAAGAAAAAAATCCTTACCTTCGAGTAAAACCAGGAGGGAAATTTGGTTCTCTATAAGCTATCAATATCTTCAGCACCACTTTGTTCGAGTTCCAATCGATGCTCACTGTAGAACATAACAATCTTAGTCTATTATAATCACAAAAGGGAAAAGAACATAACTGAAGTTTAAGATACTTACTGGAGATATTTTTCAATCTCAGTACAATTATTCAAGATGTACCATACTGCAATATTCCGATCCTTCTTATCGAAATGAGAAATTGTCTTCTTCCCTATCGGTCGACATTGGGATTGGAACACCGACAATGTCTTTCTTGTTTGACTAGGTGTTACATCTTGATTTCTATCAGAGCGGTTGAATCTAGTTTCCACTCCTTCCAAATACATGGAGAAAAACGTCAACGCCTCATCAACAATATATCCTTCTGCAATTGAACCCTCCGGTCGAGCACGATTTCGAATGTAATCCTTTAACTTTTTTATATACCTCTCATATGGGTACATCCACCGAAAATGAACGGGTCCTCCTTCCAATGCTTCGTCTGGCAGATGCATCACCAAGTGAACCATTATGTCAAAAAATGCTGGGGGGTATATCCTCTCAAGCTTGCACAAAATTATGATAATGTCTTATTTGGCTTGCAGAATATCCTCCCTGTTAAGAGTTCTAGCACATATTTGACTAAAGAAATTGCATAACTCGACAAGTGGATATGATAATTCCATTGGCAAAAAAGCCCGGACACCTGGTCCAACAGTCTTTGCATAATAACATGACAATCATGTGATTTCAACCCCTTTAACTTCAGGTCACGATCTGTGACATTCTTACTAAGACTCCCAGCAAAGCCATCTGGAAATTTCACATTCTTTATATACTGGCAAAATTGTTTTCGCTCTTCTTGGTTAAGCATATATCCAGCATGTTTCTACTTATGCAGAAGAGCATCAAATGATTTGTTTGTCCACTTATGCAGAACTTTCAAATGCATAAGTTTGACCAAGAAGTTCAATGCTGAAAATGCTGTGCAACCTGGATACAACTCTGTTTCTACTTGCTCGAATAGGTTATCACAGTTACTATATTTTGTTCCAATGTCTTCGTCAGCCGCATTCTCACACCTGTACTCGTCATTGTGAAAATCAACTTCAGTTGCCTCAGGGCTAATGAAATCATGTATAATATCTGCCAGCTCATCTCTATTGTTAGGAGATATCCCACTAGTTCCTCTAGAAGTCGAAACATCTGCTTCACCGTGATGTACCCAATTTATGTATAATGGATGAAATCCATTATCTATAATATGCGCCTCCAATGTTAGTAATGGCAGGAATATTAAATTCACACACTTTTTGCATGGACATCTTACCATACCCCTTTCATCGGCAAAGTTTTTGGCTCTTTGAACAAATCTTACTGCACCATTCCAATACTCATCCGACAATCGATTTGGTAGATGTATCCAACTTTTATCGACAGACATTGTATCACTAAACAGCAAGGAAATTGCTGTAGGTGAAATAAAGCATGTTGATTAATATTTGACAGTTACCCTAAATGCACCGTATCACTCCAATTTTAAAGGGTAGGATCCTATCCCATTCGAGATACTTCTATAGTTATTATTTTTTTCAATTTATCCACACTCATCGATTGACTCGTGTAGAAATTTCGGCAGCATCTCCCTATGGTTCTCCAAGTGCCTAAACTATACACGTGCATAGTTTATACTCGGAGAACAGTTAGGATGCTAAGATATTTCCAAAATATCAAACAAGAGCCCGATAAATTGTTAATAATAACTACATGATAATATCCTAAACTGTCCAACTTTTCAGGACAATTCAAGGGTTGATTAATGTTCAGAAAACATCCAACCCTTGAACGGGTCTAAGCTTATAATTTAAATGCAAATGCAGTTCTATTTGAAATTATTGTAAAAATATATTTACAATAATTAAAATTAACAATACAACATTTTATGAGTATCGTTGTTTAAGTGTCAGTACTGTTATTTACGTAACTTATTTTATAGATTATTGATTTTTCTAAATATTCATAACAACCGTTATGTTTCACAATAAACTTGTGGAAATTCAAAAGTATCATCTACTTTACTATATTGATAAGGTGCACAATTCAGCTTCTTTATAGAGAGGTGTATACTATAAATACGGACTTCCTAATTGTAAATTTAAGTAAGTTTAGTTTTATAAAGTGTATATTATTTATAAGATGCACAATTCAACTTCTTTATTTAAGTAAATGTTGTTTTATCCAAGAGGGGGGTGATTTTCATGCGAACTTCCTAGTGTTTTAAAAATTTTAATTTTTATGTAATGCAGATATCATAATTTGGATTGTTAGGATTTTATTTTTATGTAGTCTATAGTTTAATTGAATTTTTCTTAGTATGTGGTGTAAATAATACAATTTGAATTGTTAAGTTTTAATCTCAATTAAAAAATAGATTATATTATTATAATCTCTTATTTTTTAAGATAGATTTATATATTTATTCTAATTTTCTATCTTACATTATTTCATCGAATCTAATAAGTTTGAAGTTTCCTAAATTGCATCGTAAATTTTAGATTTTGTGTACGGACTTCCTAGTTGTAAATTTAAGTAAGTTTAGTTTTATAAAGTGTATATTATTTATAAGATGCACAATTCAGCTTCTTTATTTAAGTAAATGTTGTTTTATCCAAGAGAGGGGTGATTTTCATGCGAACTTCCTAGTGTTTTGAAATTTTTAATTTTTATGTAATGTAAATAATATAATTTGGATTGTTAGGATTTTATTTTTATGTAGTCTCTAGTTTAATTGAATTTTTCTTAGTATGTGGTGTAAATAATACAATTTGAATTGTTAAGTTTCAATCTCAATTAAAAAAGAGATTATATTATCGTAATCTCTTATTTTCTAAGATAGATTAATATATTTATTCTAATTTTCTATCTTACATTATTTCATCAAATCTAGTAAGTTTAAAGTTTCTTAAATTGCATCACAAATTTTAAATTTTGTGAATAAAATATCATAACTATTTTATCTTACATTATTCTAAATGAATAATCTACACATATATTGTATACTTCAAAATTGTAAATTGAGAGATGCATATATAATAATAATCAAATTTATATTTATAAAATTAATGCTAAGTTAAATTTACATAAATCAATTTAAAATTTACAATATGCAAAATTAAATAATACAAAATTTCATATTAAATTAAACATACTATCATATCCATTAATTCATTGTAAACTATTTGAGTAAATTAAATATATTAGTACACAAAAAAAAATATACTTTTTTATTTACGTACCTCAATGGTAAAAATCTACTGATCAACTCTGAATACTCTCCACGAACTAAGTTAAGTGCTAATAATAACTAACAAATTAAAAGATATAATATACAAAATTAATATATATCAACATATATAAAAAATAAATATACTAAAATTAAAAAAAATTAAAAGAGAGAGGAAATTCAGGAACTTACCTCAGGTCCAAAAATTTCAAACGCGCAAATGAGGAGGGAGGAGGCGCGCGGAATAAATAGGCTCCGGCTGCTTTCAGTGACGACAAAAAAATTCGGTCGTCGCTGAAGCTTTCAGCAACGACCGAATTTTTTTTCAGCGACGACCAAATTTTTTTTCAGCGACGACATTGTCGTCGCTGAAAGTTTAATTTTCACCGACGACAATGTCGTCGCTAAAGTCCAATGTCGTCGCTGAAAATTGGACTTTCAGCGATGACAGAGTCATCGCTGAAAATTTTGGCCTATGTCGTTGCTGAAGGGTCAACCTTCAGCGACGACAGTGTCGTCGCTGAAGGCCAAAGTTTTTCAAAAAAATTATTATGCCTTCTGCGACGACGACGTCGTCGCTGATTGGGCACCCTTCAGCGACGACACTGTCATCGCTGAAAGCCCTACATTTTCAACGACAACAATGTCGTCGCTGAAGGAGATAAATTCCCGCCTGGCTGCCAAATTTTCCCGCCCAAATTTTTTTAGGCTTTTAGCGACGACTTTTGTCGTCGCTAAAAGCCTATTTCTTCCCGCACTTCCTCTGAAAAGTTTTTCCATTTTTACCGACGACAATAGTCGCCGGAAATACCTTTAGCGACGACCAAAATTTTGTCGCCGCTAAAAGTATCGTCATTATTGCTGCTTTTTGTTGTAGTGGACGCTCTTTATGTCAAATACAATACAGTGATTAAGTTAAAGAATTCTATATTCAACAATCACCTTCCATCAAATTCAAACTCGGGTATGAAGTCCTCCCCACCTGTTATATCATTGGACGACGTCATCATTCAATGGTGTGGAAGCTATATATTAGCCGAATACAGGGGAAATTTCATTAATTTAAATAATTTTTAAGCTCGCAAAAGTCAATATCATATATCACATACTATCAAAAATATTTTAATTTAAGTGGTATTTGATAATTCTCAAACAACATCACTTTATTTTTTTAATATTTCTAGATTTAATCTTAAATTCTTGTGCTTGAGTTTAGTAAATTTGCTATTCCTACTTTCACATGGTTCTATATTTTAATTTTATTTTTTTCATGTGAACATGTACCTCGCATTTCTTTATCTCTTATCCTCTCCTTATCTTGGTGGATTTTCTGTTCCACCTGTCAAGCTATATTATCCATGTTCTTAGTTTGATCTTAATGCCTCGAGAATTCATTTTGAGTGCAGGCACCTACATCCTTTCCATCAGGTATCTAACTTTCATAGCTTTCAAATCATTATCATGGAGCTTCAAATCCCTTATTCCATTCTCTTCACCTTCTTTTGTTTCTTCCTTCTGCTATGGAGCACTTACAGTTCCAAGAAATCCCCCAAAAACTTGCCCCCAGGACCTCGGAAACTACCTTTTATAGGAAACATTCACCAATTTGTCGGATCGCATCCACATCACACCTTAAGAGATTTGGCAAAGAAATATGGCCCCATAATACACCTCCAGCTCGGAGAGACATCCAACATTGTAGTTTCCTCTCCGGAGATTGTTGAGGAAATTTTCAAAACACATGATGTTATTGTTTCCAATAGACCTCCTCAACTTGCTACTGACATCTTATCTTATGATCGAAGTGACTTGATTTTTTCTTCATATGGAAGCCAATGGAGGCAGCTTCGAAAAATCTGCACTTTGGAGCTTTTAACTACAAAGCAAGTCCAATCATTTAGGCATATAAGAGAACAGGAGGTTTCAGCTTTGCTCAAGAAAATAAATGAAAGTGAAGGATGTGTTATAAATCTAACTAAGGAAATCTTTTCACTCGCAAATGATATAACGGCAAGGGCAGCTTTTGGAAAGAAGTCCAGAGATCAAGAGAAGTTTCTAGAATGTTTGGAGGAAATGGTAAAGCTTTGTGAAGGATTTTCCATTGGTGATCTCTATCCTTCCATCAAAGTGCTTCAAATGATTAGTGGGTATAGATCCAAAATCCAAACGACACAGAGAAAGCTTGATAGGATTCTTGAAAACATCATTTGGGATCGCAAAGAAAGAAACGACAAGAAAAATGACGAACACCAGTATCTAGTTGACGTTCTTCTGAAGATTCAACAGCAAAGTAACCTTGAATTCCCCTTGACTCATAACAGCATTAAAGCTGTCATTCTGGTAAGAATATATTAATTTAAAGGTTATGCTATGCCATCTTTTATCATGTATGAACTTCTTGATTAATAGTAATTAGAAACCTTCAATTATGTTTTATATTTAATTTTGAATAATTCTTCTTGTTTTCTTTTGATGTTTGGTTTTACTTACCCTTTGAGAACATCTTACTTAATTCCGTCTATATGAAAATTTTTTGGTTTGTACCATTCCATGTAAATATAAAACCATTAACAGATCATATAGATCATTTAATTATAGCTATAAGATTGTAAGGCAATTCCAGTCAATTTTCGCATAGATTTCTGTTCTCAATTAGATATCATTTTCAGGATATCTTCAGTGCTGGAACTGAAACATCATCAACAAGTACGGATTGGGCATTTTCTGAACTAATGAAGAACCCAGAGGTTATGCAAGAAGCACAAAGTGAGGTGAGAAGGGTATATGATAGTAAAGGATTTGTAGATGAATCAGAACTTCACCAACTGAAATACTTAAAGTCAGTTATCAAAGAAACCTGGAGATTACATCCACCTGCACCATTGCTTGTTCCAAGAGAGAATAGTGAGAGATGTGTCATCCATGGGTATGAAATACCAGCTAAGTCAAAGATCATTGTCAATTTCTGGTCAATTGCAAGAGATCCCAAGTATTGGGATGAACCTGATAAATTTAAACCAGAAAGATTTCTTGATAACCCGATTGACTACAAAGGTACAAATTATGAATACATACCATTTGGTGCTGGAAGGAGAATATGTCCTGGAATCACATTTGCTACTCCTAATGTTGAGTTGCCACTTGCCAGCTTACTTTATCATTTTGATTGGAGCCTTCCTGAGGGAATGAAGCATGAAGAATTAGACATGACTGAAGCCTTTGGTGCAGCAGTGAAAAGAAAAGCCAATCTCTGCTTGATTCCCATCTGTTACCGCCATTAACATCGCTGCCTTGCATAAAGCAATCGTATAGACTTGCTTGTTCTGCTGAATAATGTTACATTATAAAGTTAGTAACAATAGCTTTATCTAGTTTACTTGGTCAAATGATATGAATGACCACACCATGAACAATGAATAATATATTATGTCCCGTTCAGAAAAGTTTTCTAGCTTAATGTTACAGATTATCAAGGACAGCTACATCATTTTTAGACAATCATTTATATGAAGCTGCATATTTGATTTAAAAAGGATTTTTGAAAGATTCAAAGTCACCAATCAAGCGTATTAATGCCACCTTGATTGCCTCTTCATAGCAAACATATCCCACAACATGGAATTCTCAGTTATTGGGATGCTGTATATTATATAGGTTACATCAATTAGGCCATAAGGATCCTGCATTTTATACAATTACCACCCACCCCCAGGCCAAATACCCCCACATACCAAATTATGGCTTTTTTATAAATATTTTTTTTGGCCTTTCAACAGCTGAGGAGCAGAGCAAAACTAATGTTAATGAATGTATCACAAAGCATAATACATGCTGCCCTTCCAGCTCCACATTTTGTTCTCTACTAATTGAAGTATCATTTGTGCCACTTGTTTTTTCCACAAGCTTTTATATTGTCAAGTAATTAATGCAACCCCTTAACTTCATAAAATTACAAGAGATGAAAGGCATTAACCAACTTTATATTTTCCCTTTTCTTTAGAAAAAAAAACACTGGTAAACCTAATCATAACAAGCTACAAGAAAAGTCAAAAGCATGATTAGCCAACGGGATTATTTTGATCATGATACTCTTTTTTATAAAAGTTTCAATCATGATACCGAACAAAAATCTTGACTCAGAGGTTTGAATTAAATATTTAATTATTCGTTCAGGCAAATGATTATATAAATTTTGGATATACTTAATCAGTAGTTTATAATATCTATTCTCACAGATCTCTAAAAGATGTTGTAGTTTATCTGATGTTAACACAATAAGTTTTAACCTACAATGTTTCCTTAAAAGTTATAACATCTAGAAAATTATCTTCTTCAGAGTTCTTTGGCTTCACGTATATTAATCACTTAGCTAAGTCATTTAGTATTGTCACTTCCATCCTAAAATAAAGAGTGCAATCTGTTGTCACCCTAGCAGCTTCAGTACAACATAATATACACCTTAATTTTTCTGCTGTTTTATATCCATCATCATTCTCATCTTAAACAGATTCAGACATTTCTATTCATTGTTATCTAATTTCTTCTTTTTACTGAATAATAGATTTAGATTTCATGATTGATTAAAGGATACTACTGAAAAAGTGGTACTCTATGCATTGGGAGATCAACGGTTAATATCTATTGATTTGTTAGAAATGAAAGGAAGAACAAGAAGCAAGTGGAGTGGCCCTAAGTAATTGATAAATTCTAAATGTGGAATTGGGCCTCTTGAGGACAAGTCCTCCCTTCTTTTTTGCTGTATTTAATTCGTAGTCCAGCCCAAATATAATGAAGAGGAATTTATGTGACGAAGAGAGGCGGGATCGAGACAACCTGAATTGAAGATAGAGGGAAGACAATTGTTGAAGACGATGAGGAATAGGATTAGTTGAGGACGACAACGGGAAAGAAGGACAGAGATCAGAGAAAATGACAACATATTGATCGGAAGACGATGAAGACAAAGGTTAAAGGTCACTAAGGTGAGGGACCACGAGAGAAAATACCAGTTGATTCCTTGAAATTTCAATATGTGTTAATGGTGCTTTGTTCTGGAGATGAATCTGAAAATTTTTCCTCATTGTTTGTAATCATAGCAGCGTTCAAGCTAATGAAAGACAAGTGTTCTCCTGATGGCAACGTCAATAAATTTGGACTAATTTTGAGTTATAGGTTTTAACAGATTTTGCTTCTATATCTATGTGCAGGCTTTCTCGGTGTCACTAGCTATATGATTTTGTATGCCATTCATTGGTTCATTAACAACCAAGCACTATTGAAATAATTTCCCAACAAAGCTAACACTAGTTAAAATTTGTGAGAAAACTATTATGAAGTGAATTGAAAATCTTTGGATTTTCTGAGTCCTAATTGTCTTGCATTCTGTTTATATATTAGAACAATCAGATTTGAAATATTGACTCATCTTTTGTTGAACCCGACTATGCCACCCTAAAGTCATAGTATGGGCTAGGCTTTATGAGAAATCCGGCTTAGACCAACATATCAGCAGGACTCCTAGCAAATCATAAGTAAGGCCTTTTTGCTATTTATCCAACTTGTAACAACCAGTTCACTAAATGCTTAACCAGTTGTTGATTCTGTAGTCCACCAGTGCAATACTATTTTGCACTGTATTCTACCAAGCACTTGAAATTATTACACAATAGACACATTCAGCTTGCAATATTGGGAAACCTCAACTTACGCAAATAGGAAGTTACCTTCACGTGATTTGTTCCCGTATCCATTACAGTGGCTCCTTGCTTTAGCCAATTTCCTGTAAAATAAATTTCGTGGACTAACACATTTTAGTATGTATTTGAATTAAATATAAATTCAATCTCATTAATATAATAATAATGCCTAGACTTTGTGTTATATTAAAACTCTAAAGTGTGTGCATATACCCTATTCTATATTAATTGTAATGGGCCAATTAATCCTAATTGGGTTAGGGTTAGGATTAGGATCCCTATCCACCTCCTTATAAGGTGAGCTGCAGTCTCCCATTACATTGCAATTTATAATTTCAAATATTCTCTCTGAGACTCACCTGAGGAATAGTGGGCAGTGATCCAACTAATTCTACAATCAGACATCATGGATGCAGCAGGAGAGTCAGGTAATTCGAAAATTTTTTATTTTATTTGTGCAATTATTGTACTCCTCTTTATGGATTTATGGTTGTATGAATATTAAATTATTTTGTGAATCCTAAAAATTTCTTACAATTAGTATCAGAGCCTAAAAATCCATATTAATTAGTCAAATTGCACAATTGCATGTAGCTATTTTTTATTTTACTCGGTACGAATCCTTGTATGTTTCTAGCCATAATATACCAAAATAAAATTATGGCGATATTATTTTTGAATTTGTTATTTATTATTTATTTTAATTAGTATGTTATTGACTTAAATTGAGATTAAAATTTTATAATTTTTGGATCTATTTTGGTAAAGCCAGAATTGTTGAATTTCTGAAAATTGTTGAATTTTTTCATTGAAATCTGGAAAACTGGAATCACAGAAAAATTAGAAACATATTAATGAGTAAAAGCCCTCAAATTAATCTGAATCATAAGCTTTAAATGGATCCTAATGTTAAAAGAAAAAGAAACCCTAAAAAAAAAATTTTTGGTAGAAAAATTAAATACGTGATATACGAATAATTTTTAGAAATTTATTGTTGCACAATGTTGCAAATCAAATTAGGATTAAAAACCCATTAATTTTTTTTTTGTATTAAAAACTGAAAATTGGGTGGGATTAAATGGTAATTTTTTCCCAGACCCGGAAAAAAATTTCCAGAAACCCGAAAACTGAATCGGGCAAAGAAGGAGGTGAAACAGTTTTCTATATGTGATTATATTCAGCATCTTTTCATATATATATATATATGTATATGTATATATATATACTGTGGCACACAATTCAATATATATAATTTTGATTTGACTTTTCTTTTTATGTCTCTGATGCTTAGCACTTCTGTGTTTTATGGTATATATATATATATACATACTTTCTAACGCTTCATATATATATATTTATAACGTCTCATATATATATATATATTTACTTCTGTGTTTTACATTATATATATATGATTGTGTTTTATGTTATATATATATACTTCCGTATTTTATGTTGTATATATATATGGTTGTGTTTTATGTTATATATACACGGTTGTGCTACACTGAGCCCAATTTTTGGTAATTTTTCCATAATTTTCTGGAAATAAAAATTTTTTGATTAATTTTTATTTTAATTTTTTGAGTATGATTTTTATTGAATTTTGATTTGAAATTTTTTTGTATATAATCTTTGTATAATTGTGTACTGTACAAAAAAAAAATTTTGGATGATTTACATACTTTATGCATATTTTCATAATTTTGTCATTAATATGCAGTTAATTATTTAATTTATACAAAGATTATAATAACTCATGTTTTGCCTTTAAATTTTATGTAATTATACTCACCTATCGTGGGTTAATTGCATGAAATTCCTGTACTATTTTATGTAATATTGTGTTGATTAAATTACTATTATGGTAATTAAATTTTGAAATAATTAAAATTAGGAGAGTACTATACTAATGGAAATTATACCCTATCGGTATAATTCTATTAATGTAGTTTATAAGTGATAATATGAGTGTTAGGATTATATGTTAAATTTTTAAAATTTTAAATACCCTATCGGTATTAGGTTTTAAGAATTTAGCATATAATTCTTGTATTATGTTATAATACTTATACCCCATCGGTACTAAGTATCATAGCATTATATTGTAAATAGTTGTATATTTTGAGAGAAAAATTTTAAGCATGATTATTGTTCAAACATGCAATGTTGTTAATTTATGATTAATTTCATAAATTTTAATAATTTTTCTTAGCTTCTGTTCCTATGCAACTGACTTTTGTGAAAACTTTAAATGGGACTAATCATGAAGACTGGGTGGAATCCTTGAGACTGTATCTGGCAGTCTCTAACCTTGATCTAACTTTACGTGAAGAGGAACCGGAGATCAACGAGGAGTCAACTCCTGCTCAAAGAGCCCATCATGAAAAATGGACTCATTCCAATAGAGTCTATCTAATGCTGATAAAGTACACTATAAATAAAACTATTAGGCAGAGTATTTCTGATAGTCAGAAGGCAAAAGCGTTCTTGGATTAAGTGGTTGAAAAGTATGTTAAGTTTGATAAAGCTGAAAAGGGGTATTATGTGTCTCTATTGAAAAAGACTATGTATGATGGAGTAAGTAGTATTAGGGAGCATATAATGAAACTGGTGCATTATTACAGCTGATTGAAAAGTATGAATGTCGATCTGGGAGATAGTTACTTAATTTGGCGAGCTCCAGAGTCACTTCCTCCTCAATTTGATATGTTAAAAACATCTTACAATACTCAGAAAGGAGAATAGACCATTAATGAGATTATCTCTATAGTGACTCAAGCAGAAAAGGATATGAAGAAGACAAAGATGCAAGTGATGAATTTTATCTCTCATGGTTTGAGTTCTGGACAAGCAAATAGGCCCTTTCAGAAAGACAATAAAAGGAAATCTAATCATGAAAGGAAGAAGAATGATATGAGGGAGTAGCAACATAAGTCTAAGAAAGTCATGTTTAAAGGAAATTATAAATTCTATAAGAAGTATGGGCACAAAAGGGCATATTGCTTCAAATTTAAGAAATAGCTTGAAAAGAAGAAGAAAGGTAATCCTCTAACTCTAATTTGTTTTGAATCCAATAGTATTGAAGTTCCTTCTAACACTTGGTGACTGGATAGTGATACTATTATCCATGTTACTAATTGCTTGCAAACGCTAAAAAATCTGAGGAGACCAAGTGAGGGTGAAATAGTTTTGAAACTAAGGAATGGAGACAAAGTACAAGTTAAACACATAGGAGTCATTTCTTTACATTTGTCCATCGATCATATTTTAGAATTGAAAAACATTATTTTGTACCTTCTATGAGAAGGAATTTTACCTAAACTTAACTTCTCAGATTTCAGCATCTATATGGATTGCATTAAAGGAAAACTAACAACTAGAGTTAGAAAAGGAAAGAAAATCAAGAAAGAAGGTATTCTGCAGTTAATCCATATTGATGTGTGTGGGCCTATCTCACCTAATGCAATAGGAGGCTTTAAGTATTTTATCACCTTCATTGACGACTATTCAAGATTTAGATAGGTGGAGCTTCTTTCTAAAACAAGTTTGGAGCATTAGAAGCCTTCAAAAGACAGTAACTGAACTAAAGCTGGGCAAGAAAATCAAATGTATACATTTAGATAGAGGTGGTGAATTTTATGGCAAATATGATGAAACTTGAAGAAATCCTAGTCTCTTTGCAAAATATTTACAAGAGTATGGAATAAAAGCTAGTTACACTATGCCTGGTACACCAGAGCAAAATGGAATTGCAGAGCGAAGGAATAGAATACTTATGGAGATGGTACGATGCATGCTCACTTATTTTACTTTACTAGAATTTTTATGGGGTGATGTTCTAAGAACTGCTGCATATGTGTTGAACCAAGTTCAAAGCAAATTTGCGCCAAAGACTCCATATGAGTTGATGTATGGAAAGAAGCCAAGCTTAAAACATTTTCATGTTTAGGTTGCAAAGCTGAAATTAGACCTTATAACCCACAAACTAAGAAGCTTGAAGCAAGACAATTAGTGGGTATTTTATTGGCTATTGTATTAGTTCAAGAGGAAGTAGGTTTTATTGCCCATCTCATTCATCAAGAGTCATTGAGATGGATCGTGCTGTGTACTTTGAGGATGAGTTGAATAGTGGGAGAAAATCATCTCGGATCTCTATAAGAGAAGAACAAAGCAATGTCTCCTAAACGGCTGATAAACAAAGTATTGTTCCTCTAATAGTGCCTTTTGTTGAACCGACGCATATAGAGATGCAAAATGATCCAGAACAACCTGTGATTGAACCAATCCAACTAGTGAATGAACTAAATGATGTAATTAAAGAAGTTTCCCTAAGAAAATCATAGAGAACTCGCCGTCAAGCAATTTCAAATGACTATGTGGTTTATTTACAAGAGCATGAGTTTGATGTAAATGATGATTTTGATCCTATTAGTTTCTCTAAAGCTATTTCAAGTTCTAATTCCTTAAAATGGATTCATACCATGGAGGATGAAATAAATTCAATGTACAAGAATAATGTATAGGATTTGGTGGAACTACCTGAAAGATGTAAACTAGTTGGATGTAAGTGGATTTTAAGACCAAACGGACTGCTAAAGGTGAAATTGAAAGATACAAGGTCATATTAGTAGCTAAAGGTTACACACAGAAGAAAGGAATTGATTATAAAGAGACTTTCTCACCAGTCTTGACCAAAGACTCATTTCAAGTTATAATGGCTTTGGTAGCTCATTTTGATCTCGAGTCACATCAAATGGATATAAAGACTGCCTTTCTTAATGGCGACCTGTCAAAGACAGTTTATATGAAACAACCGGATGGTTTCCAAGAGAATGGAAAAGAGCACTTAATGTGTAAGTTAAATAAGTCGATATATGGCCTGAAACAAGCATCCAAGTAATGGTATATCAAATTTCATGAGATTGTGTCCTCTCTTGAATTTAAGGAGAATACAGTGGATCAGTGCATCTATTATATGATGAGTGCGGGCAATTTTATGATCCTTGTGTTGTTGTATGTTGATGACATTCTCCTTACGAATAATGATGTAAATCTTTTGAAAGAGACAAAAATGGCACTGTCATAAAATTTTGATATGAAGGATCTTGGCAATGCATCCTTTGAGGTTGGCATAGAGATCCATCATGATAGATCCCGGGGTTTGCTTAGTTTGTCTCAAAAGGCATATATAGATAAAGTGCTTAAAAGATTTAACATGACTTCATGCTCGCATACTGCTACACCCATTCAAAAGGGTGAAGTATTTTTCAAAGCCCAGTATCCTCAAAATGATGATAAGAAATCTAAAATGAATATAGTCCCATATGCTTCCGTTGTTGGTAGTCTGATGTATGCCCAGGTGTGTACATGCCCAGATATTGCTTTTGCAATTAGTGTGCTTGGGAGGTACTTAAGTAATCCTAACCAAAGACACTGGATAGCAGCCAAGAAAGTCATGAGGTACCTATAGGGTACAAAGAATTATATGTTGACTTATAAAAGATCCAGTGATCTGATTTGTACAGGCTATTCAGACTCTGACTTTGCTGGTTGTCTAGATGATAAGAAATCAATATTTGGATATATCTTTATGCTTGCAGGAGGAGCTGTATCATGAAAAAGTGTCAAATAATCTTTAACAGCAACCTCCACTATGGAAGCAAAGTATGTTGCTTGTTATGAAGCCACTCGAGAGGCTATATGGTTAAGGAATTTTATCTCTGAATTCTGCTTAGTTGAAAGCATTTCGAAACCCTTAACCATTTATTACAACAATATTGCTGCTATTAACTTCTCTCAAAATAATAAAAGTTCTGCCTGTACAAAGCACTTTGATATGAAATATCAATTTGTGAGAGAGAAGACATGCAAGCATCTTACTCATATTGAACATATTTTGACAGATTTTATGCTCGCAGACCCATTAACTAAAAGCCTAACTGTTGGAATATTCAAAAGACATATATTAAATATGGGCCTTATTGAATCTTTTGATATTTTGGGTTAGTGGGAGTACTTGTGTATCTTGAAACTGAAACATGTTGATCTCGAGATTTTATAATATTGTCATTTTATTATATTATAAAATGCACTTATCATATTATGGTAATATAAGGAGACATTAAGACCCTATCTCAAACTATTGTAAAGCATCTTGAATGGATGCACGGATCATTTTGTATATATTGATTATGCACAAATTTTATATTGCTTGGTTTTTGGAATGGGTATTTCTTATATGTATATCTTTTCAACCTTATCAGATGATCAGATATGCATTTAATGAAATCTCATATTTGACCAATAGTTGTAATGGTATGAATTATATTAATGACATTGTTTAATTGTGGCCACATATTGTAATTCAAAATTATGTATTAAAATGTGATTGTCCAAGTGGGAGATTATAAAATAGATTTTGTGGACTAATACATTTTAGTATATATTTGAATTAAATATAAATTCAATGTCATTAATATAATAATAATACCTAAACTTTATGTTATATTAAAACTCTAAAGTGTGTGCATATACCCTATTCTAGATTAATTGTGATGGGCCAATTAATCCTAGTTAGGTTAGGGTTAGGATCCCTATCCACCTCCTTATAAGGTAAGCTGCAGTCTCCCATTACATTGCAGTTTGTAATTCTAAATATTCTCTCTGAGACTCACCTGAGGAATAGTGGGCAGTGATCCAACCAATTCTACAATCAGACATCATGGATGCAACAGGAGGGTCAGGTAATTCAAAAAAATTTTATTTTATTTGTGCAATTATTGTACTCCTCTTTATGGATTTATGGTTGTATAAATATTAAATTATTTTATGAATCCTAAGAATTTCTTACATTTCCCTGAACTATGCTAGGAACTCCAACATCATCTACCAGTCTACCACAATGTCAGGTTCCAAAGTTATTTGTTCAGGGTCTTTTGTAAATGCATGTACCAATTTGGCTGTAGTATGGTGCCATTAATTGAAAGTCAAATAAAGTCAGCACGGAGCAATTGAAATATTCTGTTTGATGATCAAAGAAATGCATTATCTGCAACAGCAAGGAAATCGGTAACCCAGTAATTTTACTCTTTCCAAGTACAGTTTCTCTTTTCCCAATAATTTCCACACTCTGCTTGAGTAATAATCCAATGCAAGCCTTAGTTGCACAAGGGATGAAGAAAGGTTTTCTTCCCCTAACAAAGATTTCCCAAATTTAATGGATGGGAGCCATCGATATCCTTTTCCGAACTCACAACATTCATTATACTTTTCTCATCTTAATGCTGCATCATAAATTTTATCAAAAAACCAAGGTATTAATATTGACATCCAACATAGAACCAAGTTATACAAAAAGTTTTACAGTTGAAAATTCATACCTAACTTCTTATTATGTCTTCACTCAAAAGGACATATAAAGACGAAAATCCTTTTAATCATAATTCACAAAATCTAACTGATAATACATCAAATGAAGTCTCCAATTGTTCATAGAAACATAACTAAAGCAAATGCAGCAGGGTGGATCTTTGTATGAACTAGCAACAAAATTAGTTAGCCCACTTTCTGGGGAGTTTTCAAGAAATTGGGAAACCATAGTTTCAACGCCAACTTCATCACAGGATTTCAACTTGATATGGATGAAAGTATGTGAACCCCTCCTAAAACATTTTATATCTTTTGCAACCAATTTCCTATCAAGAATTGCAACATTATGCCCATCACGCCCTTTCCATTAAGCAAAATAGAATTATAAATGAAAATACCTATTAATGAATAAACATTGCTAGTTAAACTTATTTTAACTCATTCACTAGCATACAATACATACTCAAGGATAATCTAGATATGTGGGACCCACTAAGTGTGGATTGAATGAATTGAGGAATTAAATTAGATGTCATTTTATGTCATTTGTAATCATTTCCCATCAAGAATTTCATCATTATACCCATCACATCCCTTTCATAAGAAAAAGGGATAAATTTTCTCATTAATGAATTAGTGATGCTTTACACTCATTACAATTCATTCAATATCATGCACTATTATCCACCCAAGTAGAATCTTAAAACTTGGGGTCCACCAAGTGTAACATTGGGTGAATTAAAATAAAGGTAATTTCACACCATGCTCAAACTTTTAAAATGTTTAGTATTTTCATTGATAAATTCCTAATTTTGCTTTGAAATTTATGTTTTTCACTTGACATTTGCTTAGAAATTTAAAAACAAATAAGCAAAGAGGAAAATACTTAATCCTTTATTATCTTAAGCTTCCCGTTGAATTACCTACCACCAACATTGTTTAACTGAATGAAATTACAAAACAAATATATTGAGAATAACAAAATAATTGGAAATTGGGATAATTGAATCTACTGGGATGTCATTCAACAAAATGGGAATATGAGGAATGTTAATAAAAAATGGTTGTGTAATTTGAGATATAATACAGGTCATTGTTCTTAAGGTATTATCCAAGTCTCTCTTGCAGACCTTGAACTAGCAATTCCCCTAGGATTCAACAGATTCATTTATCCTCAAAATACACGACCAAAATAGGAAGCAAGTAGCAAGAAATATAATTCAGCAAGGAAGAGAAATAATCTCGATGAGAAAAGAGTTTATCAAAGAAAGTTATTCGAGTTGTGTTGTTATAAAAAATGAAAAAGATGGTGTACTATTTATAGGCTATAAATAAATGTTGGAAATAAATCCTAGAGAAAAATCCAGAAGCGGTTTGGATTTTTAGTAGAGCTAAAATCTAGTTTCAAAAATAAATATAAAATAAAAATTATTTTAATTTTATTTTGTAAAAGCAAGCTTGGTCTGGGCCTCACATGATATTCACGTGTAAAGAGGCATAAGCCAAACTTAGAAAGAGAGACATAATTTACAAAGTTACTGGTGAAACATTTAGTTTTTATGAACTAATAATCTCTTATTATAAAATAGTAGTCTCACCAATCAACTTATACAAGTAAAATATTTTCTTGTGCAATAAGGCCATACGTATGCTTGGTAGTTCATGAGTGCTCTAAAAATCTTACTAATATCTCATAGGAGTGGCCCCACTCCATACTTATATAGGTGAATCTACTAAGTGTACACTACAATTAAATATACCATCCATAAGGGTTATGAAATTCATTAAGAGTCAAGCTCTTCCTCACATATAATTTACAATTTTAAAGCACTAATCACATACACTATGAAAGGGAAGCAAATTAATTTTAGTGCTTTCAAAACTAACATTAACTTGTTATTACCTGTATGAACCTATTTCATGGGATCATCAATCATATAAGTTGAGCTACCATCAATGTTAATTTTTTAAAATGACTTTGGTTTCATTACTCTTGATGTATCAATTATCTATTTTCTACCTAAAGGTTTCATTAAAGGATCAACTAAATTCTTTTTTGACTTCACATAATTTATGAAAAATATTCCATCTTTAAACAATTGCTTCATAATATTATGTCTTAGTCATATATGTCGGCTTTTCTAATTGAAAATTTTATTCTTAGCAATGGCTATTGCCAATTGGCATTGAAAAATGCTATATGCAATTTGAACGATGAATTTGCAACTTTTAATTTTTTTTAAATATAAATTTGAATGATGAATTTGCAACTTTTAGGATACATACTATATGTAATCCATACATAAATATTATTTATCATGGAAAGTTAGGAAATTTATATAAAAATTATTTTTTATAATTTTGATGTATTAGTTTCATAAAGTCTCATAAAATATAAAATATTGGAATAGATATCGAAGCCTCACCTTAAAACTGAATACATGTGTACTTATTATGTTATGTTCATTTTATTACAAAGGAGTGTAAATATTTAAATCTTTCTACTCGAGAATTCTACCTTGATTCAATTCAATTTTGAGACCTTCTTATTAACTTACTCTTGATTTCATTATCTTTTCATTATCTTTTATTTTTTATGTTCTTTGTTATTTATGATTGTTTAGATGATTTATTAAATAGGTTTATTAGTTAATTATATGATGTATTCTATAACGAAATAATTGATTGTATTTAATTTTCACTTGTAAAATTGTCATAATTGATTATCGTTGCATGATTTTCTCTTTTAAAATTATTGAACATATAAGAGAAACAAGGAATGAATTAAGCAGCATTTGCTTATAATGAAAGTTGTCAAGTCTTGCCCATATTCTAAATGTTTAATGTTATTATTAATTATATTTTAATACTTAATTTGAATCGAAATTATCAGTAAGGGATTAATCTAATAAATAACTAGTTCCATGAAATTTATATAAAATAGATAAAAATATAATTATTTTTATAATTAAAATTGAAAAATAATATAATAGATAAATATAACAAGTATAATCCTATTTGGAATTAAATTTCTGGTATTATAATAATATTTATGATATTCCATTTAATTTTATTTTATATAATGGTCATTTTATATATTATATAATTAATAAAATATTTATATTTTATATAATTAATAATTATATTTGGATAAGAATATTTATATTTTATTATAAATAAATTATATTTATTATTAATAAATATTTAATATAATTTTCAAATATAAGGAAAAAATGCTAAAAGTAATCATTGTATAAATTAAGTAGTAGTAATTTTGTATTTTTATCTATAAAAGATATAGAATTTTTTTTTACTAAAGGTGCGATAAGTAATTACTCATTATTTATGAAAAATAAAACTTTTTAAAAGGTTTTATTTTTTTTCTTTTAATAATTAACGACTAACTAAATAACTTAAGAATTTTTTGTTTTCTAGGAAATTATACTTCTCATGTTACTGTGAACTAAATAACCTTTAAGAGAAAAGAAAAATAAATAATTTTACTTTTTAATTTAATATATTCATCTAAAATTTTGTTTGCAGTCAACTATATTTATTATTATAATTCATTATATTTATGTGTATTTTTTTGTAAATATATATAATAAAAAAAATGAAAACATCATTAATTTAGTATTTATAATAAATATTAATAACAAATTTTAATCATGATAAACATTTTCTTAAGAAAAGAATTTCTCTTTATTTACTTTTACTTTCACAACATCTTGATTTCACACATTTTAACAAGTTTTTTGCTTTTTTACTTTGGATGTAAGAGGTTCTTTTTATTGACATTTTGGAATCAGTACAACATTAACAATTTATTTTATAACAAAATAAATTATTATTTATTTTAAAATTAGTCTATTTTATATAAGTTACCAGGATGTCATTTATAATAATTGGTAAGTTGCATAGTCTATTTTATATAAGTTACCAGGATCTCATTTATAATAATTGGTAAGTTGCACTTTCTCTCTCAAGGGTAGAAAACAAATGTTTCCAAGGTAAATTAATCATAAAATTGTAATAAATAATTTTTATTGTGTTAAGAAAAAAATTTTGATGGACCTCATCTTTTATTGTTTTACTTCTTTTTTTCTTCTATCTATTTTCTACTTTATAACAAAAAAAAAATATTATTTTTCACTCTCTTTTTTTCCCTTGAATTTTTTTCACCCACTTTGTGTTGAAATAAGCAAAGGATTGATGTTAGACATCTATCTATCTATCTATCTATCTACTAATACGAATTGAGTGTTTTTTGTGGTAGACCCTTTTTTAATTCTTCATTTCTGACGCGTGTTAAGCTGCTGCTTGACAATGAAAAAAAAAATTTCCGCCCTTGCTTCCTGCATCTTGCCTCTTGCTTCTTCTTTTTTTTTTTCCTTCCAGCAGTTACTTTTTCGGTTTTAATTTTTTTAGTTTATTATATTATATATAACATACACATTATTATTTTTTTAGCAATATATTTTTCTATCTATTTTTATTATTTATAACATAGATACTAATATATTATGTTTTATACCTTACATATTATTTTTTCTTTTTTATCGGTATATATTTTTTATGTTTATTTTTTCTATTTTTAAATCATGCACCAACATATTACTAAGTAGTATAAATATAATATAATATATTTATTTTTATTATAAAATATTTTAAATAAATTTTATTTTAATACATAAATTATTAAAAGAATTTATTAATTACATATTTTATTTTAAAAATATTAAAAACTCAAGGTAAATTTACTTAGTTAAATTTTATAAATATTTCCTCAACATTATTTTTCAAGCGCTATATTTTAAATTATATATACATTGATTTAATGTTGTTGAAGTTTATAATTTACACATTATTTCTCTTTTTTTTATATATTTTAGTACATATTTTTCTTTTCTTTTCTAAATTGATTCATGTTATATAGAAATCAAATATTAATACCACTAAATAATATAAATATAATATAATATACTTTCTTTCTATTATAAAAATATTTTAAATAAGTTAAATTTTTAATTTAATTAATTAATTATATCTTACACTTTTTTATCTTCATTTCATCTACTATAGTCTTATTTGATAACTAACTAATAGTTGTAATGGTTAACTGATTTAATTAATTGTTAGCTGATAGTTGATTGTGTTAACTGATTTGATCAGCTGATTATATTAACTGTTTAAATTAAAATATTTGCTAAATTAGTTATTTATAATTAGCTATTTATATTTAAAATAATAAATAAGGATATGAGTATATTTTATAAATTATTTGAATATTTTAAATTTTATATATTATTTATAATTTTATATAATTTAAAGATTTTTTTAATTTTTTTATAATTTTAGAAATAAAATTATTAATTTTATCATTTTATATTAACAATAAACCATTCGAAAAATTATATTGGGAATGTAGATAGTATATATTTCTCACTCTAAAAAGTCATAGCAAATTCAGATAATGAAATTTGTAATTTACGTTGGAAATTTTCCTATAAGTTATCGATTTTTTTATTTATTTTATATATTTTTTATCTTTTTAATCTTTTTTATTGTTGTATTTCTCTCGTAAAACACAGAGAAATACTTAAGCAATAAGTAGAGAAATGCCAGAATACGTCATGAGTAGGGGTACAAACAAGCCGAATTGAGTCGAACATCTGCGTGTTCGAACTCGAGTTTAGTAATATTAAACAAGCTCGAGTAAAAGCTCGAGCTTATCGAGCTTAAAAAAGTCGAGCTCGAGCTAGAGCTCGAGCTCAAGCTTGATTTAAATACGAGCTTATACGAGCTCTATATTCCTTATTCCAAATTTATAATTGAGCCTAAATAATTAAATTTAAACTTGAGCTTAAGTAATATTCGAACTTAAATGAGCATAAACAAGTATGTAATAGTTTAATATATTTATATTATATACAATATAAAAAATAAATGAGTCTAAACAAGTTTAAACGAGCTTAAACGAGCCTGTAACGGTTTAATATATTTATATTATATATAATATAAAAAATAAAAAAATATTTTATAATAAGCTCATTTAGACTCACGAGCAGCTCGAACCAAGTAATAAAAAGTTTAAACTCGACTCAAATAATAAACGAGATCGGCTCATTAAAATTCGAGTTCGAACTGAACATTTTATGAATCGATCCCGAGTTGCTCACAAATAATTCAATTTGGGGAGTGGTGACAAGCCAATCTTTCTCCATAGAACCTACAATGCAAAGAAATGTTGAAGTAATAAGGAGGATAATTTAGAAAATGTACATTTTTATCAAATAAGCTCAGCAAAGACGCTGCTATAAGCAGCGTTTTTCATTTTGGTTGATAAGCTAAAAAGCTATTTAAAATAGCTATTTACCTAACAAATAAATCAGCTGAATCAACTAATTCTACAAGCCAACTAACTAAATTCAGTTAAATCACCTATTTACCAAACATGTCCTATGTTTCATGTACTTCTTTGTTTTTTCTTCTTTTTACTTTTATTATTTATGATTTAAACACTAATGATAATAAGTAGCATAGATATAATATAATATATATTTTTTATTATAAAATGTTTTAAATAAGTTAAAATATTTATTGAATAAAATTAATTTATTACATATTCTATTTCTAAATCTTATTATTTTATGGATTATATATTATTTCTTTCCTTTTTATTTGTTTGGTCACATGTTTTTATATATATGCTCCTATAGTTTATTTACTCAAATATTAATATCACTAAATAATATAAATATAATATTACATGAGATATTCGATCTTTTTTATAATTATAATCTAATTTAAATAAGTTAAAATTTTAATACATATATATATAAGTTATTAATTGATTTAATTTATAGCATATCCTTTTTTTTTAATAAAGGTCTTTTACAAACTAAGCTAACATTGATTTATTTAAAAATAAAAAATTTCATTGAAATAAATTTTGCAAATATTCTATTTATATCAATTTTAGATGTTTTATTTTAAATTAAATATATACCAACAAAGTTTTTAGTCTTCTTTTTAATTCACTCAACTGTATGCTCTTCCTTTTCCTTTTTTGTTATCTTTATTCTATTGCGGATTCCCCCCCCCCCCATCTTTTCGTTTTGATACAAGTTTCAGGCTACAGGGAAAAAATTTTATACATTACTTTTTCCTTTTTCACTTATATTATTTACTATTCAAATATTATTAAATAATATAGATATAATATAATACAAAATTTTTATTATAATAATATTTTGAATAAGTTAAATATTTAAAAATTAAAATTAAAATAATATAGATATAATATAATATTTTGGATAGGTCATACTTACCTATATTGTCAAATTAACAATTAACTTAATAACTCATATTTTTCACTTTCTGAAAAACTATACTTTTCATATAAATTTTTGCTAATCAAATAATCTATAAATATAAAATTTTCAACTTAGTAATATAAGAAAAAAAACTAAAATATCTAATTAAATTGTGCTTCACTTTTAAAATAAATATAGTGCAATGATTGTCACGTATAAGTATTTTTTTCTTATAAATAATGTATATTTTTACAAATTCAATATATATCTCATAATTTTGATATGGATAACTAAATATTAATAAAATATTTATATAGATTCAGATTTCATTAGTGAAAATGTGGGGCTAAATTTCTGCACGTTATTAATTTAATTAGAAGTTTTATTTTCATTTAAATTATTAAAGATGATTATTAGTTGGAATTGAATTTGAAAATTTTTATTAGAGGCTAATTATATTCACACACGGGCACATGCACACACACAATAATTTTAAGTTTAATTGAAGAAATAACTTTAAAACATTATGACCATTAAAATCCTTTTTATATACTTATACAAGCGTAATATGCTCTTGTTATTATTTGATGTTATCATCGAGTATGTGTCAATTTTTTTAATTTATAATTTAAAAATAAGTTATTTCAAATAATAATATTTTATTAAAATAGAATAAAAATAATTTATTCACTATTAAAATGTTATGTACATATTACATATAAATATATAAAATATTAAGCAATTTTTATTACGTGGGATAAAATTTATTTTTATTTAAAAAATACATAGTATTTTGGAGAAGGTAATATCAATTTTTTTCTTGAGACCAGTGCGTATTTTTTTTAGAATTCAATTAAAAATTTATAATATAATGTGTGGGATTAGAAACCTCTACCTATGTTCGTCCCTAATTACCAGCATAATGAAAATTCCAATTTAATACTGAAAAAATGAACAATATTTGATATTTTTTATAATATAATATATTCACCCTTTGATAAATAATGGAATTCATAATATACCAAAAAATTAGAATTTATATATTTATGAATTTTACAGTTCGTGAAAAAAGAATAATCAAAGGATGAATTGTACAATTTACCAAAAGAAAAAAAGGCATGAATTGTGAGAAGGGTAGGGACGTAAATTGGTTGGGACGGAAGCTTACACAAGTTGTAGGTAAAAATAATCGAGTTCAAGGGTAGATTGCATTTAAGTTTTTTTAAAAAAAATAAAAGTAATTATACAAGCAAATGCACATATATAAAGATTGATGGTCCGATTTGAAGGTACAAAATCTTCGTTAAATTAAATTGAATTAAAAGCATTTATTTTTTATAAATTATAATTAACCAATTAAATTTTTTAAATTTTGTATAATGAATTAGTCAAATAAGATAAAAAAATTATATTAAATTATTGAATATTGAACTAAATCAAATTGAAAATTTTCAATATATTTAAAAGACTAAAAAAATTTAGGCCTATAAATACCCATATGTGAAAGTCCACAATCATGCAAACTTTTATTGTTTTGGTCTTACAAAGGGTTTAAAATTTAAAATTTAGAATTTAAGATTTAGTATTAGAATTTAAAAGGAGATAAGAGAGCTTTGAGGGAGGGAGAATCGAATTCTCCCCCTTTCCCCATTTTATGCTACTTGCCTTTAGATAGTATTTTGTACGTGAAATCTTACACTCTTAAGAAAACCTTTGAACAGCGTTTTGTTTGCAAAATCTTACATTCTCAGAAAAGTGCAAATTTCAAAAATTTTGATTTTTGAAATTTTAATTAATAGGAATGTAATATTCTTATATTTGGGTCACTATAAATTTTTTTAAAAATATTTTACCAAATTCCTAGATATGTTATATTATTATATTTTGTTCATATTTGATATTCTTAGAAATCTTTAGATTATTTCAAAAATATTTTTATCAATTTTTTCTTATAAAATATAATATAGTAAATTATATTTTTAATTAAAACTACATAAATAATTAAAAAATTTAACACCTAATAAATTATATTTTAATTTTAACATCTAAAAATTTATTAAAATATATATATAAATATTTTAAACTTTATTATATTTTAATATTTAATATATTATATTTTTATATTTTATACTTTATTATTATTAGTATCTTTATTAAATTAATTTTTTTAAAAAGTAAACATAATTTGTTTAAGTTATTATCATAATATTAATTTTGCTTAATATTTTTATTTTTTATAAAATTATATATTTTCATCTCTAAATTATTTTTACAATTTTATTTTATATTGATATTAAATTTTATATTATAGTTTCTTCTCTAATATAAAAATATTATTACTTTATATTTTTATGTATAAATATGCCTTTTTTTTAAAAGAAACTCAAAGCCTCTTGCATTATTTTTTTAATGAAAGAAATCATATGTATATATAATTATATTAAAATAATATTCTAAATATTAGAAACAATAATAGTAAAGAAATTATAAAATTAATGTTATTATATTTTATAATAATAAAAATATTTTTAACATAAAGTGATAATTATTTTTTGGTTTATATTAAAAATTATTTAATAAAGTGATAAATAAGAAAAAAATTAAATGTGAGGATAATTTTATTTTTTTATTTTAACATCAATATTCTTATCCCATGAAAATTTAAAATTCTCACCTCCTCTCATAGGAATATTTTGAAGAAAAATTAGATCAAAAATATTTTTAAAAAAATAATATTTTCAGGTATTTTTTTGAACTAAATATAAAAATATAATATTTTTTTGAAATATCGCGAGAAATGTTAAAAATATCCCACCTGCCACGTTAAAGCATAAGATTATACCATCCAGGAGAGCCTTCAGCGGCTACAACCATACAAATTTATTCACATGCACTTACACAAAAACTAAGTTACATATACGGTGCCGATGATTGGCCCAAATTCAGAGATGGTTTGTAAAGCCCGTAAACCTAAAGCCCTATTTAGAGAAGGGAAAATAGTATAACTAAAAGAAATTAAAATATCAAATTAAATTATAGAACAAAATATTTGTACTAATAAATAAATTCAGGATATTTTTTCAGTACAATTGTTTTTGGTACACTTAGTTACCCCTTATGATTACAATTGTTTCCGGTACCCTTAGGTACTCCGAGCTAAGATTAAACAGATTACTTACACGTGGCTTTTTAGAATTGTTGGTCTCAGTTAAATAGACACAAAAGAAGTTGACGAATTGCGCTGCCCAGTTCGACAAAATCTATATAAAATTTTTTAAAAAATTGTGTATATTATGCGTAATTTTTATTTCTTTAATTTTAATTTAACTTAACATTCACTTAAAAATAAATTATTCAAAAAAAATTTTAATTCTATCAAGGATTATTTTTTCATAATTTAATCTATTGAGTACTGATAAATAAGATTTTCTTTAAAGTAAATTAATTAAATAAGTACTACTAATATGTTTGGCTACGAATGAAAAAGAAAAAAAAAAGGAATTAGAAGTGAAAGGAAATGGAAACAAAAGAAAAAAAATAGAGATGAAAAAATTTTCTTTTAGGTTGTTTGAAATGAATAGAAATGGAAGAGAAAGAAAATAGAAATAAAATTAATTTCTTTTATTTCTAATGAATGAAAATTAGGAAGGGAAAAATGGGATTGAGTCAAATGATCATAATGTCCTTATAGTATATTATATAAATATAGTTATAATATTAATTCATAAAATTCAATTACAAATCAATAATATACTAATAAAATGTTATATAATTAATCAAAGGTAAATTTTAATTGAATAATTTGAAATAATAATACTGAATTTTTATTACACATTTTTCTCAAATATTTTTATTACATATTATGGGTTTTCTAAGAAAGGAAGTAGTGAAAAGCAAATAGCCAACTCTCATTTCAACAAAAAAGAAAAAAAAAGAAAAACCCTTCTAGAGTGAAATATTTACAATGGGGCCCATACTTTTTTCACCTTCATTTACTCCCCCTTCTCACTCTCTAGCCAAACAAGGTGAATCTCCAATTTCACCCATAATTTCATCCCTCATTTTCATTTCACTCTAATTTCACTCATTTCAAATGAATCATAAATTGGATCAAGATTTAAGGAATTAAAATTATTTGCAATTAATGGCGAAGTATTATAGGATTAAGGGGGCATAATTTTTTACAACATTATAATAGTATTGTAATTCTGTGTAAAATATTTTTCTATATAGGTTATTTAGCCTCTAAAAAATTTTTACCTTTCGTATATTTAGAATTTGTGAAGTTTAAAATTTATAACTATAGTATTTTGTTAATTCAACCAAACATAATCTAAAGACTATAAAGTAAATTTATAAAGTTAAAGTTCAAAACCCTGCTCCATTCTTTTTATTTACAACCAATTTTAAAACTTTGTGTGTCTTAGAATCATTCTCTCTTTTTTTTTTCTTCATTTTTTTACCTAATAGTATTACATGTTTTTAATTATAACAATATATGTAGAACTCTGAGTATTTGTTTTTTTTATAGGATTCTAATTTTATAAATTTTAAGTCAATTAACAAGATTTCTAATTATGAAAATAACTAAATAAACTTATTAAATTGTCTTTTATCTTAAAACATATATACATACATAGTAAATAGTAATATTTGTATTTTTCATTTGCATGACTTTATTATATTATTACTTCTTGTTTTAATGTTTATATGAGTTAATTTGATTTATATTTAACTAATTAATTTTTTGATAACTAAGAATAAAATAATTAATAAATTTTTAAGAGAAAATTAGTGATAAAGAGGAGAACAACTTAACTAAAAGTTTACTACTAATGATATGATAATTTGTTAATAATTTTAAGTTCTTGAAAAAATAAAGAGATGCACTTTAAATGAAAGTAATTTCTAATATATAATATTTAAAATCATAAATAAATTAAGTGAAAAAGAATGAAATTCTAAACAAATCAAGTCTAATTTTTGTATAAATTAATATTCAAATATATTTTAAGAAAAAAATATGAGTTTTAAATTTTATAGTTTCATAAATTTTATAATTTCATCGTTACAGTTTTAATTTATGTAATTAAATCCTAAAATTTTAAATAATTTACAATTAATTCCTCTTTTTTAACTAGAGATAAATTTAACTAACAATATATTATATGTCATCTTACGTATCAATTAAATTTATATATTGATTAAAATTTGTCTTTATTTTCTCATTCAACGTCCAATTAGCAAATAATTTTTCAAATAAGATGGTCTATCAGCAATAATAATCTTGCCTCATATAATTCAATCCATGGTTAATGTCTATGAGTATTTTAGAGTAGGACAAGAAAGTACACTCAAGAATTTCCCATCCAGGCTGTATGGAATGAGCTCGGTGGTTTCCAACGAAGCACGTGACGTCAACAAAGACTTGCCTCATTTGATTATTTTGGCAGCGGATAAAGCTCCTCCAAACGTAACAACCGGCCCAACCGGGAAATGTTAGTGGCCCCCACACCTTCCTGCTGACTTTGAGGTCAGGTTTTGTTTCGACAATAATGCGGACAGACAGTTACGGTCGGTAAAGAATCAAACCCCTCTGTGATATTTCTCTGGGAGGCATGATATTGAGGTCAATTAGATTCCCGTCCGATGCACGGCCTTTTCCTTGTTGAGAGTTCAATTAAATTTCCTCTGAATACTACTAAAAGCTAGATGTTGCTGTATTTGAATCCAGCGAGAAAAATTATCGAAATAAATAGGTAAAAAATAGTGAAAAGAAAATACACAACGAAATACTTTTTCACTATTTTAACGTTTCTAGAATATTATCAGGTGTTGGAAATTTTAGACTCGAACCAGTATTTTAAAACCGATTAATTAGTCATAGATTAACCGATTTAATTATCCGAATAATCTATATTATATATAGTATACAATTTTTCATATATTTTAAACTATATATGTGATAAAAAAATGAAAAATATGACTTAAAATAAATTTTAATTACTTTTAAATTATTTTTAATACTTTTTTACATATAAAGAAATAATTTAATCAAGAAAGTAATTTACGGAGATCAAATTTACTGATTGTAATATGTTATGTTTGATAGCATATATTGATAAATATAAACTTCATGCAAGGTTTTGTTAAAATAGAACGCAAGCTATTATGCAAAGAACTTAATGCTTATCATCATTATATACAAAAACTAAGCATATAAAACTAATGGTACGTGCGAGTTAAAGAGATAACGTAAATGGAAGAAGACAATCGAAGAAAAGAAAGGAGAATGAATAGCTGCCAGATCACTTTCTATTCTTTTTTCTTTATATATATATATATATATATATATATATATATATATATATATATATATATATATATATATATTGGTGATGAAAGATTTTAAATCTAAATCCCTCCGATATATTATATCATTCCTCATTATTAAATCACATACAGTAGCATTTTTTATCCCTTATTTAAATGTTTAAAAAATTTTCAAAAACCTCCAAGTTTAAAATGTACAAAATATTAGTTTTGAAGGATATCAGAGCATTTTGAAGGATTAATCTTCATTCTATTTTTTCATTAAAACCCTTAAACAAGAAAAGGCTATATATTCAATAATATTTCTTCCCTTTTTCTTCCATTCAAATTTTTTAAAAAAGGAAAAAATGCAAATTACTTCCTTCAACTTTGAATGGTTGGATTTTCTTCCCTTCAACTTTAGAAATTTAAAAATCATCCTTTTAAATTTTACAAAACATAGAAATAATATGCATCTTCCATTTGATTAAGCATTTTATTAAATTATGTAATTTTTTTTATAAAATTTTAAAGAAAAATCAAAATGTTATAAAATATTAATTTTTTTGGATAATTATTTCACGTCTTATATACAAGTATTTAATTAAAATTATTTATATAATTTAATTTTTTAATTATATAAAATAAAATTTAAGTATGAAGAATAACTAAAAAAATTAACATACTATAATATTTCGATTATTATTTAAGAATTTCATGAAAAAATATATAGTTTGATAAAATGGTTAATTAAATGGATAAGGACTACTAATTCCAAATTTTGAAAAGTTTAAGAGGGTAATTTATAAATTTTCAAAATTGAAGGAGGTAATATCTAATTACCCTAAAATTGAAGGAAATAATTTACATTTTTTGACCTTTTAAAAAAATGCTAATGAATAAGTGCTTATAATTATGGCTTACAAATAATATTAGGGCTCAATTCAAATATTTCAAAATTTTTTATCTTAGATTTTAGAATTTTGAAATATTTGTGAAGTTTTAAGGATGATAAGCTAAGGTCTTATTAATATTTAGAACTCTTTATGATATTTCGCTAATATTTTCCATTTAGTTAGCCTAGCCTGTATTTAGAGTTGATCTTTTTCTCTAATTACCATTTCATCAATTTTCCAATTATTAAAAGTATTGAGATGTTACACACAATTAGTAATTTATGGAAAAAAAATTTAATACTACATTAGCATTGAAAATTTAATGCTATTTTTATAAGAATATTAACAAGTTTATTATTTTTTCAACTAAGTAATTTCATCTGATAGAAAAATAACTTATTTTTAATAAAAAAATTACATTACTAAATTGAAAAATAATAAACTTGATAGTAATTATACAGAAGTAATGCTAAATTTTCAACAATAACTTAACACTAGAAAATTTTAATAATTTAAAAGGTATATATTATCGAATTTCAAAATACAAGTTAATAGCACCCAAAATGGCGAATACTCTAATGGTGATTGAACCAATTAATGACTTGCACAAAGGAGCAAATGTTATATGCATATGGTAGAAAGAGATCTGTCTAGTATGCTTTGATGCTCAAGTCAGTATATGAGCAATTTGATGGAGTACAAAAAAATGTGTTAGGAGGACATACTTGAAGCTTTTTATAGAGCTTGAGACATTTATGAGAGTGATGAAATTGAGGTTAAACTTGAGCTTTTAATGAATGAGCTGATGATTACACTTGATAGCAAATGTCAAGGCTTAAACTAAGTTAATATAATCAATATCCTAGTCATTGCTAACCATACTAATAGGGTTCAGGGGGAGATTATTTTCCTTATCAAGAATTAAAACCTAAAGGATGGGTTCTGATTATCCTAACTATTGGTCTGACCAAGTAAAGTCTAGTATCACATGTCTCCCCCATTTTTGGGGAGATTTCTATTAATATTTCTAGTATTTTTATTAAGCATAAATTCTTTCTTTTGAAAAGAACTTTCACGAAAATCATGGTCTTAGCCATTCAATCTTTTGCTTTTTAACTGTTAGATAGGGAAAACCATTTGTTTTTCATCTTCTAGGATTGTGATCCTAATCATCCACCTTTTTGCCATTTTACTTTTTAGATAAGGGAAATTGTATACCTTTCAGGATCTTATCTTTTCCATCTTCTAGTTGTTAGAGCTTTTAGATGTTTCTCTTTGAAATAAATTTCAACTATTTAAAAAAGACATTTATACCTTTCTATTCGGTGCCTTCTCATATTTTTAGATTTATGTTTAAGTTATCATTTTCTCTACAAGTTTTTTATCTCTAGATTTTTTACAATATCTTTGTGGATCTTTGTTGATCTTTAATTCTAAACACATTTCTTCTTCTATTGTAGTATTTCTTTTTCTTCCTTTTGCCCTTATCTTTGTATATTTGGTTAATTAACAATAGTTTTTTCCTTAGGATTTGCTTATATTATGTTTTAGGATGCTTGCTTTCTTTTAGAAAGTTGTGAAAACATTTCATTTTTGTCATTTAATCTAGTTTACCTATGTGATCTTTATTATATGTGTTTATGCTTTATTTTGAATAAACAAGTATGTTTACTTCTTTTGTGTTGCTCACCATCATTATAGCTAATTGATCTTGAAATGTTCAAGTTGAAGACTTTGCTTTATGTCTAATGGATGGTCTTAAGGATTTGAAATGTGTTCATATGAATATACAAAACACCTAGGCATGTAGTTAATAGGTAAACCCTAATGTTATTATTGACCTTTAACAACAATGTTTGATCATGGCTAATAAGGGTATCAACTAGGTTTGTAGCTATGGTACAAGCTTGTTATTTATGTTTTATGATGATATCATCCAGTGAGCTAGTATTTCCCCATGCTTTTTGATTTTTTAACAACATGTATTAAAAAGTTTAAATGTCTATATGACTTAACTATCATGGAATACCTAGTATTTTTTGGCTTGTTTTGAAATTCTTTATGATAAAATTAAAGAGAAATCTTGCAATTCTAATGTTTTATCTAACTTTTTTACCTTTTGCCAGTAAAGGAATCATAGGTGGACTCATATCATGCAATTAATTGATAGACTTCTCTTCTCCAACATGATTTCCAGTGTAAAAGGTTGGAAAAATAGCTTTTTTCAAGGTGTAGATGATAAGCAATACTAAGCCATGTTGAATTTTAAATGGTAAATAACTTTACTCAATTAAGTAATTAAAGGGTCATAAACACTATGCTCCTTCAAAACTTTGAAGCTTTAACACTAAAGATCAAGAAATAATTGTTCTAATTTTATTTTGTGTCTATAAAAAATTACTTGATATATATCTTATTCATACTATGTATTCATCTATCTTTTGTTATCTATTTTTTTGTTTAAAATTTGATTTATACTTTCTATTTTACAAAACATTAGTTCGGTATTGGAGACTTTGATATCCATCCTTTCACAATGGATCCTGTCCATATGACACTTTCTGCAAAACTTACATGGACAAAGAAAAAGATGAAGGGATTAGCTTTATTGTAGTTACTCAAGCTTTAAGCTTAAATATGATAAGAGATGTGCTTGCTATTACTTTAATAGCTTAGAAAGCTTTTAAAGTTTAGGTATTGGAAAATACCTTTCCTTTAACTAGTCAGACAAAATCTACTATAATAAAGAAAATATTAAAAAGAAAATATGATATCGAGATAATTATTAAGAAGCAATCAGTTAAGGTAATAGTGAAAATGCTAATTTTCAGGAGACTAGTGATGGCCTAGGCTTCAAGATAACTCCTATAGAGGTTGCTTCGCAAGTTAGTCTGCCTCATAGTTTATGATACAAGGATATAGATTGTACTATATGGATACAAGATCAATTAGTGATAGAAAACAATTGTGCTAAAAATAGAAAGTACTAAATGGAATTCAACTATGCCTCAGCTTTACACTTTGTTATAGTAAAGTTAGATAAGGCACTTAAAACTATACTAAAGATTGTTCCTTTAATGGAAAAGAATAGTGAAGCTCTTTAAAGAGTCATCTGGAAATAACCTAACAAGATTTAGAAAATAAAATGCTGGAGCTTCTAGATGCTAACAAAAGGAAGATAGACCTAGATGAAAAATTAAAAGAAGATCAAAGGAATCATATGACTCTGAAGGGTAAGAAGAAGTAACTCGAAAAGTTTCTAGCTACCTTCTGCATAAAAGAGCAAAAATGGGAAAATAAGTTGAATAAAAAGGATAAGAAGATGATAAGTCTAAAAACCTAAGCTTAAAAGTTAGATTCTAAGTTATTGAATGCTTAGGCTAAATGATGGCCTTTTTTTTAGGTAGGGTTCGATACAATTGTTAATCAAATCAAGAATTTTAACCCTTCTTTATCAATCAACCTATCTAAAATTGACTAGAATTGAACTTTTAATAATTTACTGCAAAAAAGGAGGATACCTTCTAAATCCTTGTTATAAGTTCGAATGAATATGGTCATTGCTTTTGAATTTTTAAAAAGCTCAATAAAGTCTTTTTGAAATTCTATATGATTATTTATTTTTAATAATTTGAATTTATCTTCTACTTTACTATTCGTTAAGTATGAACAATAGTTCCTCATCTACTTGCATGCATGTTTTACTTTTGAGGACTTCAAATGTTTGGCCAAAACTCATTTAGGTTTTCAAAGGGCCAAAGGCGTGGGACTCGCTCAAGCTTTTAAAGGGTTGAAAGTGTAGAACTCACTTAGGTTTTTAAGGTGCCAAGAGTGCATCTCATGAACTACCTAACTATAATCAACATGAAATATGTATTCATGATTTCATAGGCTTGTCTAATTCTACATTGCATCATCACGCAGTTACTACTAACTAGTAAAAATATTAACTAATTTCATTTTTGCATCTATTAAACAAATATTTATAAATAAAATTCATGTTAAGACAAATTTTGAACTATTTACATAAAAGCAAACCATTTTATAACTATCTTTTAACAAGATTATGATTGCTTTCAAAAGAAAATTAAGAGATCTTTACTTAAGAGTTACTATAAATGAATTTGTAAAATATTTTAAATAAACAAGAATGAGTTATAAACTCAAAAGCAAATAACCTACTTATTTAACATAATCATATCTACCATTCTCAACCATATAATTCATAACACTATCATGTTTTAACAATAATAAACAATGATCAAATAGGGGTATAGTATGTCACACATATGAACTATCTTATTCAGTTTCTACTATTATCTCTATCATGCACAATTATATGGCATCACAAGAGAGTATTCTTATCAATAACCAATAACAAGTACAAACTACATTTACAAAATACATACATGAATAGTAAAGGTAAAATCAAACAACTCTAGTGTCAAGGGTTATCGCTAGCCTACCTACCATTCCTACTACTTACTCCTCATGAGTATTTGGGTGGGCTGTGGCATCTTATATGACACAAAAGCTTAAACATGATATATAAAGTGATAGCTCTTGATACCTACCAAAATTGCTCCATCTTTTACAAGATAAGGTTCATGGGTGAAGAGTCATGCTTTGACATTATTCATGCATGAGAGCTCCTAAGGGTTAATTTTCGAAAAGAAAACCTAAGTTTTGGCGCCACACATATATAAATCAATATCATAATAGGTCCATTTTATCCTCTTTTTTCATACTTAATTTTATTTCCATAATTATTTTACAATTTCTCATTCTTGTATTCGATTTGGAACATCAACACCACACACACACACTCATTATCACTTTCCAAGATTTATAAAAATATCATCATATATTATAGCATTGCACATCATCATAATAATTCATCATATGAAATCACATTACCCATTCAACTACTTTTAAGATTAGTAACTCATTCTCACAATACCATTAGCCAAGCCATTATCACATTCAAGCACAATATTAATTTCATAGAGTTTCAATATACTATATTATGTTACTTTAAAGAATTAAATAAAAGTACTTAACTATAGAGTCTCAAAGGCAAAATCCTTGAACCCATATTTAATTATGATAATTAATTACCCTTATCCAAAGAATGTAGATTTCATTAATATTCACTTAGAGTATTCTAATATATTTGCATATATATATATATATATATATATATATATATATATATATATATATATATATATATATATAATCTTCTATAATATTCAAACATATATTTATATACATAAATTATTATAGTACTCAAATATAAGGCCACATAATTTGTCATAATAATTAAATATACCTACCTATGAAATCTAATATAAGAACTAATATGTAATACATGAGTTTGTTACAATAATGAAATATATGTTGCTATAATCAAATACTACTATAGGAAGCATCTTTAAGATAATTTAATACTATACTAAAATATTTGATAATATGGTTCAATACTATATTAAATTGTAATACAACATAAATTCATACTACTGTAAAATATAGGTGCAATATGATTTATCACTATGTTAAAATTTAAGATAATATGGTTCAACTTTATAATTAGCTATAAAGTGATATATTTCAGTTCTATAGCAAATTATAACTTGATATAATTTAATGCCATAATAGGTTATAACACATTACAATTTCATATTATAGTAAAACATGAGGTGATATAATTTAACATTATAATAAAATGTAAGATAATATAATTCAATATTATTATAGTGTATAACAAATTAGAATTCAAGATATAATAAAATATAAAGTAATATGATTCAATATTGTTATTATAAAATATAAGATAATACAGTTTAACACTAAAATAAAATATAAGATAATAGAACTCGATCATGTGATATATATAAATTAATACTTCAACATTATAATGGAACACAAGCTATTATCATCTAATACTATAATAATACACAAGCTATTTTCATTTAATACTATGATAATATAAACTTTTATAATCCATCGCTATAAACCAATATAGACTAATACCATAATAAATTATAAATCAATATAATCTAACACTATGTTGAATTATGAACTACCATAGTTCTATGTAATAGAGTTATTGCCCATACAATCACTTGTTCATAATGTCTCCATGTTATGATATCAAATTTCATTACTAGGATTTATGTAATTAACTTTTATTTGTCACACTTTAATTTACCTTGACCTTAGATAGTTTTTTACCATTAATTAAAAGTTTATAAATATAATAGTTATGCAATGTATCCCATATGAAACTAGACTCAAATAACTTCTCTTGAAATGGTTATTTACTATAAAATGACTAAAATATGAAATGCTTATGATTTATACATGTTAATCCGAAAATTCATTTTTTTCCAATTAAAGTTTTTGACCCATCTTCATGAATTTAATTATATCTTAAAATATACAAAATATTTTAATATAAAATTAGTTCTATTGAAAAGTAGTCTCAATCACTTTTCCAAATATATATTTTTCACTCAAAACAAATGTAAAATGAATGAGTAGAACCTTTAGAAGTTAACCAAATAGTGTTGTAACAATGTATTTGAGTACTGTACTCAATTAATTGAGTCTATAAAGCAATTTTGGAATTATACTTAACTATTATAGTCAAGTATTAGTGCCTTGAAAGCCTTTCAAGGCTTGTATTTGAGTACTGTACATGAATATGGCTTGATTTTCCAATTTTCACCAAAAATCAAGTAAGTTTCAACCTAAAAAATATTAAAACATAACCCTAACTCTTTAAATAAACTAAATAACATTTTCCTAGCTCATAAAATTCAATTAAATAAGCTTTATTAACTCATTAATTTTCATGATGAGAATTCATATAATTACCTAAATCTACCAACAACATCAAATTAAGTTATCTTAAATAGGTTATTTACTTACCTCAAATTAAGAGAATAAAGGATTTTAGAGGAAGGAGTAATTGATAAGGTTAATCCTAAACACACAAGTAGCATTCCACATTCAAAATTGCTATTTCTATCTTACTATCAAATTTTACAAAATTCCAAATCCTAAACTAACAATTTACAGAATCATACCTTAGCAAAAGCAAGCTGATGATGTTTTCTTGAAATCTTTAACCTAATTTCTTACAAGAATACCAAGAGAAAGGGATTGAAGAATAAATAAGCAATAGAGGAGGAGGGCTTAAATGTCTTTTGTGGTGGAAATAGTAAAGAAAAGGCTAATCTACATTTTTAAGTAGGGAGGGACATTTTGGTCATTTTTATTTTACCTAGGGGCATATTAGGAAATAACGATCCTAAATCTCTTTCAAGCATCATATTCCAATTCTAATTTCACACAATCTTATAATATAATTAATTATACTTATTTTCATATCAAAACCACATTTTCTACAATTAAACACCTATTCTAAACATCTCCACAACTTTCCTAATTATTAATAAATATATAAAATTATTAATTAAAATAAATCCTAAAATTTTAAGGGTGTAACAAGGTAGGACTTGCTCGAACTTTGAAAGTGTTAAGGGTCTAAAACTTGCTCAAGCTTTCAAGGTGCTGAGGGTAAAAGACTTGCACGGGATTTCAAAGGACTGAGGGTGCAAGGCTTACTTAGGTTTTCAAGGTGCCAAAGGTGTAAGACTCACTCAAACTTTTAAATCTTTACATATTTGCTAAATGTTCATCTTTATTTCTCTTGTATGTCTAAGCTTTAAATGTTTACAAAATATTACCTAAGATAAACAACATTCTAAGTTCGAGGAATTAATACTCCTTTAATTATTTCTAGTTTGTGCACTTGATTTTCGAGTTATTCTTTCACTAGAAATGGTCCTTCCCAGCTTGGGGCTAGTTTTCCTTTGTTAGGTTTTTTGCATGGTCCTTTTGCTAACTTGAGCACTAATAATCTTTTAGCATAACTTTGTACTTTAATTTTCTTGTTAAAATAATTGGTTAATTTTCTATTATACTATTCAACTCTAATTTATGCCATTTCTCAAAATTCAAGTTACAAATCCAAGTCCTAACTTTGGCAAGTTTGTTTTTTTTTTCATTATATCTTTTGCAACATTCACTAGGTTCTCTAAGTTTAACTGGAAATATTACTTTCAAGCTATAAGTTTGTTTAAAAGGCAACTTACTTATCGTCGACTATGGTATCATTTAGTAAGACCAAAAAATACTAATATCTTTTCAACCTATTTCCTTTTAGCCTTGTTGAGCTTTCGTTTAAAGCTTTTTAAAATGATTCAATTAGCTAACTTTACTTGGCTATTTGAATAGGGATGTTCTATTGAAGTGAATCTTTGTTTGATCCACAAATCTTTTTAGCAAATCACTCAAATTATAAGATGTTGTCATAAAATATATATTTAGTAATATTATGATATATTTACCCTTAGCAAAAGCTTATGAAGTTTTTTGTTATAAATTGTGTTCCATTGTCGAATACTAATGTTTTCGATAATCTAAAACTACAAATAATAGATTTCTAAAGAAATTTTTATATGGATTTTATTAAGATTAACGTTAAAATCATAGCCTTTACCCATTTAGTGAAATAATCTATTGCCATAATCAAGTATTTCAATTGACTTAGTCTGATTGGTAGAGGCCCTAGTAAGTCGATCCTCTATTTTACAAAAACCCATGCAAAAATATTAGATTCCATCAAAATTAATGGTTATCTTTGCATATTCGTGAATTTTTAACATTTATTGCACTTTTGAATTAGTTTTGTAGCTTCTTTTTTCATTTTAGGCTAATAATGCCCTGAACAAATGACCTTCAAGGTTAAAGTTGTTCCTACTAGATGACTTTAACATATACTTTCATGCAATTCGTATAAATTTAATCAGGTTTGCTCAATTGGAGACATCAAGGCATTGGTAAGTCGATGCTATGTTTGTATTGTCATCCATTATCTAAGAAGAGATATGACACTTGTATCTAGATTTTGTGTGTTTCATTTCTTTCTTAAGGTATTTTGTCTTTTTTAAGGCAGACTATGATAAAGGTGATTTATGAATCTGTTTAATTGATCTGTAATACTGTTTCATTTTCTATGCTAGGTATTCTAATTGACTTTTGAATCATTGTTCGATTATTTATCACTATTTTAGTGCTAGCCAATTTTGCCAAAGCATATACATTTTTATTCTTTGATTGAGGCATTTTATGTAGGTCATACTTAAATTTTCTCAGCAAGTTCCTTGTCCTACCTACATATTTGATTAGGTTTAGCTTTTTCACTTTATATTCCCTTATGAGTTTAGCAATTGTTATATTGAAATCATTGCAAATTTGGATCATCTTTGCTCCTATTTCCTTACCTAATTTTAAGCTAGCTCTAATGGCTTCATACTCAGCTTGATTGTTTATGGCCTTAAATTCAAAATTTATTGAATATTCAAAGATTATTTTGTCCATGTTTTCTAGTATCACCTCTGTATCACTTCCACATTTATTTGAGGACTTGTTAATGTATATTATCCATTCTGCAAAAGGTTTTTCAATTTTATTTTTTTTCATTTCTACGACAAAGTATACTAACAATTGAGAGTTAGGCCTTGTTTGACAACTAACTAATAGTTATAGCGATTAGCTGATTCAATTAACTATTAGTTGATGGCTAATTGTGTTAACTGATTTGACTAACTAATTACATTAGTTATTTCAATAAAAATGTTTAGTAAAATTAGCTATTTATGATCAACTGTTTATATGTAAAATGATATATAAGGGTATAAGAATATTTTATGAATTATTTGAGTATTCTTTTATTTTAATATTTTAAATCCTAGGAGATTAAATTTTTTTGGAAATAATATATCATTATAATTTATTATATATTAAATATTTTTTAAATTAAATTAATATAATATTTAAATAAAATAAAATACATAATTATTAAAGTAAATAATAATTATTAGCATAGATATAACAATAAAAAATAATTAATATTTTATTAAATAGCAATATGAATAGCATGAGAAATAAGAGAAATAATATATGAATTATATGATAAAATAAATATTTAAAATATAATATATAATTAATAAATCAATTAAAATAAATTAATAATTTATTTATAACAGTTTCAAATAAAATAAAATATATAATTATTAGTATAAATACAATAACAAATAATAACTATTATTTTATTAAATGGTAACAACAATAAGCATGAGAAAGAAGTGCAATAATATGTAAGTTATAAAATAATATAAAAATTAAAAATATAATATATAATTAAATAATTTATTTATAGTATTTTATAATAAAATAAAATTAATATACTCTTATTATAATGATAGTTTAATATAAAAATAATTATATCATAATTATTAAAATATCATATAAAATTTATGTTTACGAAGATAAAAACTCTAATAAAGAAACGAGAGAAATTGTGGGGTGTGGAGTCATATCCATGCATGGGTGTCATGCTATGAGAGGATTGCACAGGCTTAAGAAATGAGAAAAAGTAGAGCACGATTTTTTACTAAGGACGAGTCGGAAAATATAGAGATTTACGGGGTAATTCAGTTATTTTATAAATACATAATGCATTAGTCAAAGTGAAACGCTACATTATATAGCATTTCCAAAATCATCTGGTAAAAGGCCAAAAGCTATTTCAAACAATTGTTTACCAAATAGCTGATTTAGTTGGAAAGTAAGTCAACCGGCCAAACTTTAGTCCACCAGCTAAAAACTATCCTAAAAGCCTTTCACCAAACATCACCTTAATTATTTTCCTTGCCTCGTAGATAAGTCTATACTCGAAAAAGTTTATCAATTATGCCAATAGCTAATTGATTAAATTGGGATTTTGCAAGATTTATTTGAAAGGTATATCTAATTGAACTATCATTTGGTAGCGCTAAAAATACAACTTTAATTTTTTAGATGCTATTAGTAAAGTAAATGCAAGTTTCTCAATATTTTTTTATAATCAATTTCCATTCATGGAGAGCTTTATTAACAAAATAAACTGATTGTTTAACCATTTTCCATTCTCTTACTAGGAGTTTCTTAATTGTCAATTTTAATTTGACTAAATACAGGAATAATATGTCTCTTGGATCTAGTTAATGTAACATTAGTGTTGTAGCAAAGTACTCCTTTTACTTGACAAATGCCTTTACATTTGTTATTCTATTCGAATTTCCTTATACCTTTTACTAGACTATAAAAATATAAACATTTATCTGACAATCTAAACAAAAACCTAGACAATGCTACTAATTTACCATTAAATGCTTGCATTTTTTTTTTAGGCTTGACAGGCTTTTCATTTGTATAATTGCTTGACACTTGGTAGAATTTGCCTTAATTCCTCTTTTTTATAAGCATGAACTTTAAGAACTTTCCAACTTCCACACTAAAAGCACATTTCTTTAGGTTAAGATGCATTTGATTTCTTTCAACATTTGAAATGCTTCAATAATGTCTTTCTAATGTTGCTCTTTTGTGTACATATTGTCTACATATATCTTTATGTTCCTTTTGATTTGATCTATAATTATTCATTATACATTAATATAAAGTTTGCATATTCTTTAGGCCAAATGACATGACTTTGTAACAAAATATCCCTTAATTAGTTGCATTTTCATTTGGTTATACCTTAAGAAAGCATCATTGAAACTAAATATTTTAAAATCCAATGAATTTTTTATAAGTTAAACAGTATAAGATAAAAGATAAGTGTCCTTTAGGCAAGCTTTGCTTAAGTTTATATAATCCATGCATATTCTCTAAGTACTATTTGTTTTCTTAACTAGAACAACATTTGCCAGCTAGGTAGTGTGAGGTACCTCTTTGATTAATCCTACCTTTAAGAATATTCATACTTCATCTTTTATTATTACTGCCTCTCTCCCCCTTATTTTCCTTTTCTTCTATTATATAAGTTTGACACTAAGCTTTATTAAAAGCTTGTGACAAGCTATGGATCGATCAATACTTGACATATTAGCTTGGAACCATGCGAATACTATGCTATTTTATCTTAACAATTAAGTTAATATGCATTTGTCTTGCTCATTCAATTTTGCACCTATATTTATTGTTCTCTTATCATTATCATCATCATCAAATAGTCTAACTTCTTTAAGCTTAGCTTTGAGTTCTAGCTTTACTTATTATTTGAGCAAATATCAAGTAAGGCAAAATAGATTAGCTAGTAATCCTTCAATTTAACCTAAAGTTGATAATTTTACCTTTCAAACTAACCATGTAATAATGGCATGCTACTTTCTAATTGCCATGAACTTGATTAATGCCATTATGAGTATTGAATTTTATCAATAGTTATGGCATGGAAATAAGTGTACCTACCAAATGCAGGGATAGTTGGCCTAATATAGCATTGTATGTGCTATTTGATGCTAAAACTACCAAGAAATCCACATTAATATATTTCAATTTGCAATTTAAACCCAAGGTGACTTTAAGTGTTATTGTCTCTCAACCATACTTGACTTTTTACAAATCTAATCCATACCTTACTATAGGTTTTATACATATCCTTTGATATTCATATACTTTCCGTAGTTTTAGAATACAAAATATTTATTGAGCTCCCCTGGTCAATTAATATATGTTTCACAAGATAGTTACCCACCATTGTTGTGATAACCATTGGGTCATCATAGTCTTGGTCAATGCCTCTAAAATCTTCTTTTGTGAAGTTGATTAGTTTAAACTCTTCCCCTATGCATTTTTGTCTAATTGTGAATATTTGTCAAGCATCCTTTTTCCTTAGCTCTATTGAAGCACCACTTCTTATGAATCTTCTAATTATTGTTTCTATAACTTGTAATCATTAGCTTAATTTAGTTTCAAATAGTTTTCCTTTTTTACTTGGTTAGACTTTTTCTCTCTCTATCATTGGTCATCTAACTTATAATTCTTGTATTTTATAAGATACCTTTCCTAATCAAATGTTTTACCTTATTTTTCAATGTGATGCATTCATTCGTATCATGGCCATAGTCTTCATGGAATTTTCAATATTCATTCTAATTAGCTAGTGGGTGTTTTCTTTTCTTGGGTTTAGGAAAATTCATTAACTTCATTGCTTTGATGTTGTGCATAATTTTACTTAAAGGAATTAACAATGGCTCATAATTATTGTATCTGTTTCATAGGGTTGTATGATCTTAGTCCCTCCGTCTATTGGTCTGATCAACATTTGCTTGTATTTTCTGATATTATTGCCAATTTATATCTTGCTCTGAAGCATTGATAAATTTTTTATCATGTGCTAACAATTCTTTAAGGCTAGTAGTTAGTCGCTTAGCTAGAGATAAAGCAAAATGACCTTGTCTTAAGCTTATCTTAATTTAATAAATAGTTATGCTTTCATTGAAATCTTTGATTTCAAATGCTACTAAGTTGCATAGAGCAAGATATTCACATATGGTCTCTCATTATTCTTGTTAGAAGTTCACAAGAGTTGTAGATGTCTTTTAAGGGGGTTAACTTATTGCAAAATGAGCTTGATAAGCATTTGCTAGTTGTTTAAAGATGGAGATTGACTTGCTTGGTAATGAAGTGAGCCATTGAAGTCTTACTTTCCTTAGTGTTGTGGAAAATGCATGACATATGATGGCATCTAGTGTTGGCCTTAGCAACCCACACCTAAGAGGAGGTAAATTAGGTGTTTTTAAAATCTTTTTTATTTTTTAAACTATTTTTTAAAAGCCTTTTATTTTAGGAAGTCATAAGAATAATTTTAATTCAAACGCTACCAAGAAAGCTTTATGAATATGTTTGTACTCAAAACATGACAATTCAAAGAACTAGTACAAATTTACTTAGTCCACTATGCACAAATAAATAATCAAGAAATCAATCCAAGATAATTTAATAGAGAAGTTTTCACATAATATATACTCATGCAATTCACTTGTGCAAAGCAAGTCATCCAATTATGCATAGATAAGAAACAAAAAGCCAATGCATAAATGAATTTCTCTTTCAACCATTCAATCATTTAAAGATCAATATCAATATTAATGCATAATATATTCAATAATTAATAACAACAAGAACAGAGCATTCAACATTATATTTTAGCAAACAACAATAGTAGAATAGAGATGAATTAATCATTCAAATATCTAAGCAACAACATAAGCATTACAGCATAAATATGTCCAGCAAATAGCAATAGCAAAATAGAGCATACAAAGTAGAAAAATAGAGCAAAAACTAGAGAAAGAGTATAGTGCATAAATAATAGAGAGATAGAGTAGAGAAATTAAACATAAGGATTTATAGTGGTTCCTTCCTTGGATATCCTCACTAAGGTGTACATCCACTCTTCAAGCTCTCCAAACTTGTATATCAATCCACTATCCCTTCAAGTTTCAATGGCACTTGAAGAAGCCTTATAATCCTTACTCTTTCTTGAGCAAAATCTCTCTTACAAGGGATTACTCACCCTCTCAATGATTTTCTAAGGGATACCTCATCCTTTTATAGTTCTAAAGTGATATAAGATGGATATTAACTCAAATAACCTCTCTTAAAGAGTGGATAATACAAATGAAGTCCTAGAATAAAGAATTTTCACAAAGATGAGCTCAAATCATGGTTTGGATGAAAAAGGATGTAAAATGATGTTTACAATTGAAGTTCAAGCTTTCTCTTAGTTGTATTTTATGTCTCTTAACTTATATATAAAGCCCATGGAGTATTATAGCTGTTTGGGGTTGTTAAAAATGAAAACTAACTATTACTAGCAGTTATTCATGCACTAGAATACTCAAAATCGATTGATGAATCGATTCAGGATGTTTAGGGTGCTCTCTGAATGTCCAAAATTGATTGGTGAATTGATTCACCCAGACAGAAATGCAAACTCAAATTTAAAAGGTCATAACTTCTTCATTTTAAGTTTGTTTTAAGCAAATGACCTATCATTAAAAAGCTAATTAATTCTACTTTTAAATAGGACTAGTTTCATACTCATATATAATATAATTTTTTATAGATGATCAAAAAAATGAGTAAAGGTCAAAAATAGTAAATTTGTAAAAATATGATTTTGAGACTCAATTTGTAAAATTCATAACTCTTTTATATCTTAGTCATTTTAAGTAAGTAACCTATATAAGAAAATTTCTTTGAGTCTATTTTCACATAAAATTAATTTCATGCTCATATCACTTTCATTTTTTAAGATATGATTAAAATAATAAGCATACGTTAAAAAAGACTAGATTGCAAAAAATTAATTCCTAGACTTAATTTGGAAAATCATATCTTTTTCATATATTAATAATTTTAAGCAAATGATATGTCTATGAAAATCTCCTTGAGTCTATTTTCATATGGAAAAAGTTTGACAATCAAATCATGAGTATTTTATGAGATATGATTAAAAGAATGACCAAAGGTCAATATTGAAAATATCATAAACTCATATCTCATTAGTTTTTGAAATGTCCCCATAGACTATCTTATAAAAAAATTATTATGGGCTATCTTTCAAAACATTTTAATCAAGCTAAGATTATGAAAATATTTTTGAGCTCTATATCATGAAATACTCTATTTTACAAGAAAGACTAAGCCTAAAATAAAGAACTATACCAATCTAATCCTTAGGCTTTTCCTTGATGCTTCCAATCTTTCAAGCACTTTAGTTTTCTCATCCTTCAATACTTGGACCACATCTTCCTTCTTGTTCTTGAGTTAAGCACAATATGATCTTTCATTCCTTTGCTTTAATGCTCATTCTTTTTCATTTGGACTTTCCTATATACAAGTTCATGAACTTTATGAATCATATAGTTAGTCCAATCTAACATATCAAGATATTGATGCATGATTCATATATAAAATAAATTAGCATAAGAACATGCATAATCATCATATCATATATCTTGATGAATTACATGCTTCATGATACTTGTATAAAGTATAGCTCTTTTAGTATATAATTAAGCATTTTTATTTCAACCATAGTGTAGCATGTCTATTGATGATTTTATAATATTTTAGTATAAAGACATGTAATTTTATTATAGCATTCACTATAATATAGTATGTCTATTAATATGTATCATTTTAACATAAGACATATAATGCTATTGTAATATTTATTTATCATCATCAAAACTCATCACATGAAGCCTTAAGGCTAACATCTAGCACCTTGGATAACAACATTAACATCCAAAGAACTTATAAATGTTTGGAAGGATCTAAAGTATTATTATATATATCCAGGTGTGTTAATAGTTTAAATTGTATATGTATGGGGATAATTATAATTTATGGGGTAAAAAGTGATCTTCTCCAATTGGAGCGAGGAAGTTTTATAAGAATTGATGGGAGTTACAATTCATGAAGGGAAATAATGGGTTATACTCTTCATACTGAAAAGGTTATGTTAGATATTATCACTAAATGATCTCAAGATTATGATTGGAAAAGAAAGATATCTTTGTATTGTTCTTCATTGATGGGAAATTGCTTAGTTGTGATAAAGGAATGTGTCTCATTAGTAATGGTGGAGGTTGTGGTGGAAAAGGTCTAGAATTAAACATGATAGGTTTGGTTAGTTTAGGTGGTATAGTTGCATGTATATTTTGAAAGACGTCTGTTATTATAGGCGGTATAGGAGGAATTACCCTAATAGATTTCTATTGGACACTCAATTTGTGTTGTTAGGTTATGTAGGGCTCGTAATGTAAAATATCCACTTTCATTTAAAGTTGTTTGATTTACTCCACAGGAGTGTTGGGTTTGGTTTCCATGGCTCTTCTTTAAGCCTTTTTTACCATGAATGCCTTATAAACTTCTAAAGTTTAGCTCCTCTGATGTATTAGGAGTGAATGTCACATTTACAAGATCATTGGGAGGTGTCATGGCTTTGAGATTGGACCACTTTCATGAGTTCTTGAACAAGTTTAGGAACTATTGTTGCTAGACATAGTGGTTGGATCCCTACTAACAATGCCAAATAATAACTCTAGAAATGGCTTATACTCTTATGGTGATCCAACCAATTAATGACTTGCACAAAGGAGCAAATGTCAAATGCACATAATGAAAAGATATCCATCAAGCACGTTTTAATACCTAAGTCAATATATAAGCAATTTGGTAGAGTAATAAAAAAAGTATGTGTCAAAAGCACATACAGCTTTTTATAGGGCTCAAGACATTCATGATTGTGATGGAATTTAGGTTAAACTTGGGCTCTTAATGATTAAGCTTGATGGATAATATTAAGGCTTGAATTAAGTTGATATGATCAATATTCTAGTCACTATTGACCATACTAGTTCATGACGGGATTGTTTTCCTTATTGAGAATTAAAACTTAGAGGATAGATTTTGATTGTCTTGACTATTACTCTAACCAAATAAGCTCTAGTCAACAAATTTAGCATGTGAAAAAAATGATAATATTTGGAGTTAATGGAATTCCATTGTAACAAGCATTGTTGTTATGTTTGGAAGTGAAAAGAAAAAAAAGAGGGAAGATCAAATGTTTATGACCAATACTTTAAAATTTTCTGACAATTTTTTATTAGTCATCACTTTGTATTCTTCCCGCTAATTTTTTTTTAAAGAACTTTCTAAATATTTAAATAAGAGAAATAGAAGCTGTTTTAAAATCATACATCCCTTCCTAACTTAAATATATAATAAAAATACTTCATATATGGCCTTTGAGTTTAGTTACAAGTACCACGGTAAGAATTTGTTTATTCTGATAGAAAATATTTTCTATAAATATATATAATTTGATTTATTTATATTTGTAATTGTAAAATATTGAGATAAGCAAAAATATTTTACATGTTTAATTTTTAAATATAGATAATTTTGTTGGAACACATGTATTACTTTAAAGAGGAAGTTATTCTTTTTTACTATTATCATAATATTGCGCATTATTTTTTTAATTAAAAAATATATAAATTGTATAAATTAACCCTTCTATTTATAAATGAATAAGTAAATAAATAAATAATTTTTTTACAAAAAAAAACACATCCGGACAAAACAATTGACGTCTCAATTTGTTACGGTGAGTTGAGTAAGATTTATTTGAATGGTAAAATTCAGATGGTATTCATATAATAATAATAATAATAATAATAATAATAATAATAATAATAGAAGGTTGCTTGGCAGTCCTTATTTTTTTTTTTTTTTTTTGGGACAAGTGTTAGTTTCTGAATGGGAATTTTCCCTCCAATTTTTTTACTATTTTTTGCTTCCAATTTTGTCCTCAAATATCGTTTTTACTATCTCATTTGGATTATCATTTTACCAAGAGGAAATGCTATGTTTGAACTTTATTTTGTACTATTTTCAAGATTAATTTTTATTATATAAATATGTTAATAAATTAAAATTTTAATTTAATTAAGTTAATTGACTACTTCTACTACTTTTAATTCTTATTATTTTACGATTTTATTTGTAATTTATATTATTTTATGATTCATACATTATTTTTCATTTTTTTATTTGCTTTATTGTATATCTTTTTCTTTTTTCATATCCACTCTTATTATTTATATCTCATATGCTAATATAATAAAATAGTATTAATATAATAAAATATATTTTATTTTGTTATAAAATGTTTTTAAAAATTTAAATATTTAATTTAATTACATCATCTATTTCTTACTCTTATTACTTTATAATTCACACCTTTTTTTTCTTCTTTTCATATGTTCTATTGCATTTTTTCCTCATAACTACTTCTATTATTTTACGGTCTAAATATTAATATTATTATGTAATATAAATATAACATGATATATTTTATTTTATAATAATAATATTTTAAATAAATTAATATTAAATGTATAAAATATTAATTTAATTAATAAAATATTTTACAATATAAAATTTAATTTATTTATTAAAAATTTGACAATATATTTTTAATATGAAAATTTAATAATTATATTTCAAACAAAATATAAATCAATTTGAATTTATGAAGACTTTATAACTCCTACGTATTTATTCATTTCCCTTTTGCATCTTTTGTAACAAGTTAAGTGAGAGGTTTTTGAGGAAGTCTATTTTATTTTTTTTTTAATTTTTTTTTTGGTGTGTTACACGCATCTGGAGGAAAAAATTTTCCCACCAACCACTACATTTTCATTTCATTTTTTATTTACATTTTTCTCAATCCTTTTTATATTTCTATTTATATTATTTACAACTCCAACATTATTCAATAATTTAAATTTGATATAATATAATTTCTTTTTATGATAAAACTATTTTAAATGAGTTAAAAAATTTTATTTAACCAAATTAATATCATAATATATATTTTAGTTTTAAATCTTATTATTTTTTAATTCAAGTATTTCTTCTTTTTTATTTGTTCTATTTCATTTTTTTTTTATATTCACTTCTATTACTTAACATAAATATCACAAAGTAGTACAAATATAATATTATACCTTTCATTTTTAAATTCATATAAAATTAATTAAATAAAAATTTTGTATAAAAATTATTGATTGAGTTAATTAATTACATATTTTATTCTTTAATAATAATATTTAAAGGTTAAAATTAAATATATTTATTTTAATTTTATCAGTATTTTCTTGATATCAATTTATAAGTACCATATGTCAAATTAAATATATATCGATAGAAAATTTGTGAAAGCTTTATTCCTCATGTGATCATTTATAACTCAAATATTATAATATAAAATAATATAAATTTAACACAATATAATTTTTTCAATAAGAATATTTTAAATGAATTAAATATTTTATTCAACTGAGTTAATTTACATCACTATATATTTTATTTTTAAATTTTATTATTTTATAATTTAAACATTGTTTCAATCTATTTTTCATTAATTTATTCCATTTTATATTTTGTATTTTTCATATCTACTTATATTACTTATAACTTAGACATTAATATCTCTAAATAGTAGAGATATAACATTTAAAAACTTAAAATAAATTAAAATTTTAGTATGAAAATTACTAATTGAATTATCAAATTGTAAATTCTATTTTTAATAAAATTATAAGAAGATTAAAATTATTTATATAAATATTGCTAATGTTTTCCTGATATCAATTTTTATGTATTATATGTCAAATTAATTATATATTAATTGGGATTTTGTCAAGGTTTTATAATTCATATTTATTCCTCATGCTTTATTTTCTTGATAAAATATTTTTAAAAAATTAACTTGTTTTACAATATATTTTATTTTTAACTTTTATTGTTTTATAGATCAGATATTATTTTCCTTATTTTAATTTGCTCCATTTTATATTTTTTTTATTTTTATTTCCACTTTTGCTACTTTGACCTTAAACATCAATATTACAAAATAGTACAAATATAATATTATATATTTTACTTTTAAATTCTAAATAAACTATAATTTTTTGATACAAATTATTAATTGAATTAATTAACTACATATTCTATTTGTTAATAATAATATGTGAACACTAAAATCAAATTTATTTGTTTAAAATTTTTCAATATTTTCATGATATCAATTTTTAAGTACCATATATCAAATTAAATACATATCAATTAATATTTTCTCAAAGCTTTATACTTTATGTATTATTTCTGATGCTTTTTTAAATAAAATTTCATTTATATTTACAACTCAAACACTATTGAGTTGTATAAAATTAACACAGTTTAATTTCTTTTTATAAAATATGTTAATTAAGTCAAATATTTTATTTAATTAAATTAATTCACTTGGCTATGTATATTTTATTTAAAAATAATAATGTAAACATTGATAAATATAATAAAAAAATACTAGTTAGTTATTAAAGTTATATTTTATATTTGATCCACTAGAGAAATACTACTCTTTAGAATTTTGTATAAAAATTATTGATTGAGTTAATTAATTACATTTAAATCTTATGGTTATATATATAATATTATTAATTAATTAATTTATATATTATTTATTTGTTATGACTAAAAATGAAAATGAATTTACATATATTTAATGTGATTGAAAATGCATAATAAAAGGGGCAATAGCATCATATTTTTTTTAAGTCATTGTATAACAAATTAATTAAGGAATGAATTTAATAAAATTGAATTAAATTGCAATAGATAATTACACATCAATAAATATGAATATGAGGAAGAAATTAGGGATCATGCTTATAATATAATAGTACATACAAATTCATAAAATGAATTTCTACAAATGAATCAATGCATCTGATCAAAAGTTAACCAGTGAATTGTTTTTCTTGCTTAGATTTACATAGATACGCATGTGTTGTTATTACTCATTGAACGGAAGGCATAGATTTGTTGCAATAATTATTAGATTATAAAATTAATTTGTATAATTTTATATTAGTTATATATTCAATTTCAGAATTAGTAGATCAATAAATTTAATATACAAAAGAATCGAAGAAAAATAAATAATAATTATTAATTTTAATTTCATCTTCATATCATAAAAGTAAATAAACAATTTTAATTTAATCTTTCCATCTATTATATAATAATTATTACTTATAAATTATATCTAATTTTAATTTATAATAAATTAAATATAAACTCATGCAATGCACAGACATATTTGCCACTTCAGTCCACAAACACATTGGTTCGTCAAATACGATAATGGCAAGTCAGATAATTCTACATTCAACAACCACCTTAATTTGGGCAGCTGATTTCAGCCTTCTTCACGGGTTTTGGCATCGAAATTTTGAAACAGGGATGGCGGCGGCAACAGCAAGCATATCAGTCTTTTCTTAACTCACATTTTAAAATCAGGATGAAATATTATCTTATTTATATTTTATAATTAATAATGAAATTCACTTCATTCTTTTATTATACGGAATAATAGAACTTCATGAAAATTTATAATAAATGAAAAAAAATTTAAAAAGATTAAAAATATAAATTTTAAGATTAAGAATTATATTTATAAAAAATAAAAGTTATAAATTAATATATAATCATTAATTAATTTCATACATTAATAAATATAAATAAAAAAATTAAATTTAAATATTATAAATCATACATAATTAACAAAATATTATAATATAGATCTAAAATTATGTGTAATAATTTAAGCAATTTGATACTTAAAAAAAAAAGTTAATTATAAACCAACAAAAATTATTATTTTTTATTTTTTCATCTTAATTTTTTAAATAATTAAATTATTAAAATGAATAAAAAATTATTCATATATATATATTAGAATATAGGTTAAATATAATAATTTTATAATAATATAACTTCATGTGATAACGTAAATTATTATTGTCCGATTATTACCATTTTATTGAAAATTTACCTCATATCTTATCTTGTGTGATAAAAAATTATATCATGCCTATATTCTATCAAAATAATTTTTATGAAACATTATAAATTCAATATATTTTGCTATCCTCTGTTGGACGGCTTATCTGTAATTGGCTTGAAAACCATTAGCTAAATATAGAGGAAACTAGTCTACATCCGGAACAGGGGAGTAAAAAACTTGAGTTTGAATGCACTAAAAATGGATGATTTTGAGTTTAAATTCCAGTCTATTAAGTTTGGATAATTTGATCTAAAAATTAAGCTTGATTCAGACATAAACTTGATGAATTTATACGAGTTTATTTTGTCTCAAATATTTCATCGCATTTAAAATAACCAAATTTGAATTTTATTTTATAACAAATATGAATCTAAATTAATTTATATAATCTTATTCAAAAAATTTGATATTTCACCTAAATTTAAATATATAAACATTTGTTTTTGTAAATAAATTTGATGCTAAATTTTTTATCACGTTTTATTCAATAAAATTTGTCATAATTGTCAAATTTATCAAAATATTTACACAATCATCAAATAATACCATCAATTATACTTAATAACAAATACTAGGAAGTAAATTATTTCAAACAAAGCATGATATTTTTTTATGCAATCTTAATAATTAATAATATAATTTATATATAATATAAAAATAATTTTTTATTATTAGACTCTTTTAAATTAACAAATAGTCATTGCAAGGTAGTATAAAGTTCAAACTTCACTCCTACGTCAATGCAATTCAACTTATTTAAATTCAATTTGTTCAAAATTAAGTTTGAATCATGATTTTACGAATCGATATCAAATTATTCATGAATAATTATTCTTATCTTACATCTCCACTCGTAATGCATGGTCATAAATATTATATAATTCTCTATATTTATTTGAAAAAAAATATGCTTTACTTGATTATGATACGCCCGTATTTATAATTTATCTACTTATATTTTAAAACGTGAAAAAGTGACTACCCTTAATCTTTACGGTTAATACTTTATTTTTCATCTAAATTAAGGAAATCAATTCTCTACAAGTCATGTATATGCCAAACTATTGACTTTAATCTGTCGTAGTTTCACCCCCAATTTTTCCTAATTAATTTTTACCACAGCGTTCCTGATTTTGTTTTCCACCTACGGATAATCCCGAAACTAAAATTCACCGATAAATGTGTGGCAGAGTTCTTCGGTACAACGCAGCGTATGGCTTCAATTGCAGCTTCCAATGAAGTTTTGTGAAATGTGAAAGCCTTTTTTTTTTTTTTTTTCATTCATTCTTCTATTTCTTCCCTGATTTCAAATTCTAACACTTCAATTTCGTTTGTTTGAGTCTTCATTTTACATAGATTTTAACGTAATCAGGCATTTACTTTGTTCCTATTTATTATTTTATATTTAATTTAATATACTAATATTGTTATTTGATTTATACTATTTTAAAATTGAAGGAGTGATTTTAAAATACTATTGTTACTGACACTATTTGTAATAGATGTCCTGTAATTTCAAATTAAATAAAATTTGGTGTATTTGATATAATTTTCTAAATACTGGACTGGACAGCAAATAAAAAAATTATTGCAATCATAAGTCGATTAGCCCAATTTATTAAACCAATGGTTAAAATAAATGGTATCATCAATAAAAATTTATATAAATTTATTAAAAATATTAAATAACAACTAATCTATATCTATATATATTATATATTTGCTGTAATATTTCTTAATTTTTATTATAACAAGTATCATTTTCATAATTTGTCATATATTAATTTATCTTTTTTAATAAAAAATTAATTTGTTATTTTTTTACCTAAAAGATAAATTATGAAGAAAAAAAAATTATCCTGACAAAATCAAATCAATTTCCAATAAAAATTTAAATTTGAATATTTATCTATCTCTAGAATTTACAACTATTATTTATTTTGTTCTTATAAAAATCTTTTTATATTACATTTGTAGTTTGCTTTTTTTCCTTTCTCTACTTTCAGTCATTTCAAAACTATTATTTTATTTAAAATAAAAATTTTCATCTTTATTTTTAAGTCCACAACTATTTAATTATTTTATTCTCATAAAAAAACTCTTTAAATTACATTTAAGTTTTGTTTTGTTTTCTTTTTTCACTTTCAGTCACTTCAAAACTATCATTTTCTTTGAGAGGAGAGTTTTCATCTTTATTTTCAATATTTATAAATATTCTTTTTTACTACTTTTGACATTTTGAATTTGCTTGATATAAATTTCCTATCATATAAATTACTTTTTATGATTTTTTAACTTTTTTTTACTATTATTATTATAGTTTGATTATTCTTTTTTTACTATGAGTACTTTATTTCATTGAATTTTTGTTTTTTTAAGAAAAAATTTGTAGTTTAATCTATTCTTATTAACTTAATGGATTCTTGATATGTAAAATTATAAAAATATATATTTTTCATACAGTTTATATAGTTTATTATATTAAATAAATTTTTAACTATTTCATACTATTTAACAGAAAAGTATAATTTTGAATGAAATTACGGAAATAGGAGAGCTATCATATGAATATATAAACTATTAATTATGAAATTTATAAATTTGCATTTGACAATATATATGTATATGTCATTTTTTATTATCTTAGATTTATATAAAAATATTGAGATTAACAAACATAGAAAATTTGAAAATTATTTTATATCTATCTTTATTTGATTTTAGTTGAAATTTTTATATTTTTTATTTTTATTTGATTTGATTAGAAATTTTTTATCTTTAATTTTTATCTCATTTTATATTTAATTTAAAATTTATAAAATTTCATTTACAATGTATTCATTCTTCATCTTTGTTTGATAAAATCATCCCTTACTTTTATAAATAAATGAACAATTCAACTTTTATCCATCTATCAAACAATATTTGTCACTAAATATCTTACTAATTCATCTTTATTTGGTAGATTCTCACTATGGTAATTATAAATTTATTTTTTATTTCACAATCTAATAATTATTTCTTTTTTTCATTATGTTCCTAAATAATCATATTATTTCTTTTACTTTTTTCCCCTTTGTATTATTAATATATTTTTCTTAAATTTCAATTAAAGAATAAATCAATTCTTCTTTTATTGCACACTTTTTATTTATTTATTATTTTATATTTTTAATTATATTTTAAGAAAAGGAGCTTTATTATAATCCACCTTTTAGAAGATACTAAAAAAGAGTCAAATTAAGTGGTCATTGATATTTTTCAGGCAAAAATTATACCTTTCTTTCATGTGATAATTTTTAAATTTTAATGAGTTATTTACAATATAAAATTATTACTTTCAAAAGTTTATTTTTAAAAGTTTCTTTTATGCTATAATGTAGTAACTAAAAGATATATTATATTGTCATTAAAAAAACTATTTTTATCATAAATTATATTATTAAATATCAATATTAATGAAAATAATTATCTTAAAAATGATATCTAATTAACATAATATTTGAATTTAAAATTAATTTTTTGATAAAAATTCAAAATCAGTTATTTACTTGAATGTTAAACAAAATAAGTGGAGAGATGACTTTTTTTCCTTAGAGTTATTAGGTATATATTAATCAATTTTTCATCTAATTCTCTTTATAAATAATTAATATATAATTATAATATTATATTATTAAAATAAATATTCATTCATAATGTAAAATTACTATTTTTAAAAGTTTATTTTATGCTATAAGGTGGTAAATAAAAAAACATATTATTGTTAAAAAATTTATTCTTATTATAAATTATGTTATTAAATATTATTATTAATGATAATATTATATTGAAAAATAGTATATAATTAATGTAGTATTTTAATTTAAAATGAATTATTTACTTAAAGTTGAATAAAATTAGTGGAGAAATAATATATATATGTATATATAGCGTTAATTCCATCAATGAAAAAAAAAAAAAAGAGATTTAGTGTGCAGAGTTTTAAATGCTTTCTAGTTCAAAAATAAGAAGCCACTTTGATTGTTCTTGATAATTATTTGCTGAAGTATATCTTGACTCCATGTCGAATCAAACCAATAAAGATATGCAATAGGTGAGAAGTTTAAAAAGTAAAGAAATTCACTTTGTCGCCTCATTTTGTTCTAGATAATTATTTGCTGATGTATATCTTAATTCCACATAGGCTATTAAAATGGGTTATTATTAACAAGTTGGTTTAGGATTGGTATAATTTTATTTGGTTAAAGATTGGGACTGCAACCTAATAAAAGATTGAGATTAGTTAACCCAACTTGATAAAGGATTGAAATTGATAAGTATTAGCTCATTGGGTTATTGAATTAACTCATTGGGTTATTGAATTAACTCATTAACCTGATAATAGTAGTAAATAATAAATAATTAATTTAGTATATATTTAATTTTTATATAAATATTAAAATAATAACTTTAGTATATTAAAATTATACTTTAACATATATAGTATTAAAATTATATATATGAGCAATATTAAATAATTTTTAATATTAAAGTTAATAATTTATATATTTAATATTAATAATATATATTAAATAAAATTATCAAAATAAATAATTATATTAAAATTTGAATTAGTACCTTATTATTAAAATTTTGAATTATTTAAAAAATTTAAATGAAAATTTTTGATATTAATTTTAAATATATTATATACATATATATAATATAATGCATTATTACTTTTTTATTATTTTATATAAATTTTTATAATTATTTATATTAATGTATTATTTATGTATTTATTTATTTATATATATTTGATAATATATAAATTATTAAATATATAAATATAAAATAAATATATACTATAAAATTCTTGATCAATATAAAATTCAAATTATTTTATTAAATGTATATATTATTAAATATAAATTCATGTATTTACTAGATTTTAATATTATTTATTTATTTTATTAAATATATTTAATAATATATATTTATTTTTATATATAATATATATGATTCGCTAATATATATAATAAAATTTTAAGTAATAATGATAAAATATAATTATATTTAATAAATAATAATAGATTTTAATTAATTAATGATATAAAAATAATAATAAGTAAATAGTATTATAATAATAAAATATAACAAATTATAAAAACCTATTGAACTTACCTAGTAAATGTTAACACGGGACTGAGACTAGTATTATAACAATTCGATCTGAACTCAACCTAATTAAAAAGTAGTTTGACACAAGATTGGCTTACCCATTGAATTAGTTTAATAAGGTAAAATTAACCCGTTTTAATAGGTATATCCCACATCGATTCAAATCAATGAGGATATGCATTAAGTGAGATATAAAAAATAAATTCACTTTAACATTAAGGTTTACTTTGACATATTACATTATAAATTATAGAATTAAAGCTTATAAAATATTTTAAAACTTCAAATGAAATATATAATTTATTTAAAAATTTCTTGATATATGTTGAGTTCTATATATACTATCAACTTTTTAAAAAAAAAGATAAAGATTGATAGGATAATATCAAAATAATTTATAAATTATTAAAATTATAATATTTATTTAAAATTTTTTCTCTCTTACATCTCTATCATGTAATAGGATTTGATTTGACTCGGTTCAATTCTAAATTAATTGGAAGCCTAATGTAACTTGTCAAATACTAGGGGTTCCATATAAAAAAATTAATAATTATTGCATAATAATCATTTAATGCATTAAGCTACTTATATAATTTAATAGTTATTTGTACAGCAATAAAATATCATTTGATGAAAAAATCATCTATTTATATATTAGAGTAATTAAGCACAATTTTCAGTGAATAAAAATCATTAAAAAAATTAGGACAATCAACATTTTTATACAAAAACAAGCATTGGCTAAATTTCCTCCCCTAATAGTGTCACATTGGAAATTCATTTTATTATAGAGAAATCGAAATATAACCCATTTTAAATAGTTATTCATCCTTATAAAACCCAATAAAAATATTTTAAAAAATAAACAATACATACGAGAAAATACAAAATACTTATTTCAACTTTGAGATGGTTGGATTTTGCCCCTTTTAATTTTAAAAACTCAAAAATTATCCTCTTAGATTTTATAAAACTTAAAATTAACACCATCATCTACTTAAATTAACTATTTTATCAAATTATATAATTTTTCATGAAATTTTAAACAAGAATGACAAAATTATAAAATGTTAGTTTATCTTGTTATTTTTTACATATAATTTTGCACCTCATTTTCAAGTATTTAATAAAAAGTTTATATATGATTTAATTTCTATCAATTATATAACATAAGTATTATATGTGAAAAAATGTCAGAAAAAACTTAACATATTATAATATTATGATTCTTATTTAAAAATTTCATAAAAATAATAGAATTTGATAAAATAACTAGGTAAATAAATAATATGTGTTAATTCTAAATTTTTTAAAAAAATTAAAGAGGTGATTTCTAAGTTTTCAAAATTGAAGAAAATAAAATTCAATCACCTCAAAATTGAAAGAGATATTTTACATTTTTTCTTAATATATATAATTGACATACAATACTATTGAAGTATAATATATATAATTTAAATTTTAAATTAAATTAAAATTTTGCTAAACTTACAAAAATGTAATATTTTTATATATATTCTAATTAAAATTAGCTTAAAATATTGATTATTTTAATTACAAATATTATTTTTGAATAAAAATATTTAAAAATTAAAATTAAATTAAATTTTCATTAAGCACAAAAAGTATTATTTGATCTTTTATATTTACTATTTTAATTAGGATTAAATTAAAATCAAATTGGGAGATCAATGATTCACTTAAAATATAATTTGAATTTATAGTAAGTAGGGCTAGTGATGAGTAAAGTCAAATTAAGGATGGTAAAATAGACTTAAAGCCTGTAAGTTTGGTGGACCAATACATGAGCCATTTTGCAAATCAAGCCTTTCAAAATAAGCTCACAAAAAAGTAAGTCTAAAATAGCTCGGCTCATGCAAATTGAATCTATATAAGTCATGGTTAAACTTGTTTATAAGGTAAAGCTCACTAGCTTTAGAGCTTTTATACGTATCAAATTAGTTAAAATAGGCCCATTTAAAATGCAAGCTTATGCAAACTAAAGTTTAAAGGCCTGTTTACTAACTCTAAGTCAGATCACAAGATACTTGAAACTTAATTCTTTAATAGGTTAAGCTCATAATTTAAATGAACAATATATGAATTAAATAATTTAGTTCATATATTAAATAAATCGAACTTGAGCTTATAAATATTTAGCCCAATTGTATCGTGAACTAACTTGAATAATATACATAATTTAATATTAATTATTATGTTTATATATATTAATTAGAAATCCTTTTATAATATATATTCTAAATTAAATACTTGTTATTAAGAAAAATAATAATCATGATAACTGTAATTTAATATTTATATTTAAATTTAAATTATAAATAAAATAAAATAATAAATGAAATTAATAATAAAAATTAACATCATTCTCATTTTGGAATTAATTATGTGATTAAGGCAAATGTAGTTTAGAAACATTATTTAAAAACAAATAGAAAGGTGTAAAAACTCTGTAAACGAAAACTTACATGAAATATTATAGAGGGTGGATGCAATTATCCTCATTATAAAATAGGAGTGATAATGAGAACATTTGAATCTGTAGGAATAGGAATCATGAGATAGTAATTGATTCACACCCATTGATTGGTTTAATGTTAGTTCAATCCTTTTTTAATATGATTTTAAAAACTTTCAATTTTAATGATAAAACAAGTCAAACATGTATAAAGTTCACAAATTTTTTAGTTGAACCATCCAATTTAATTTAAATTTTTTAATGCTAATATAAATTTATTGAGTGGAATTGAACTAAACTAATTGTAAGCTCAATTCAAATTGAGTTTGAGTTAAAAATTTTGATTCAAATCAAATTCAATTCCAGCCGTGAATTGAGTCAACCTTAATAGTAAGTCACATAATATGAAGTAACATAAACTCTCCATAAATTTAGAAAGATAGCCTACCTAAATCAAATAACATTAATTTCAATAAAACTATCAATTGATCTAATAGAAAATTATAGCTATGCGAGTTTTTTATTTCATTTATAAAAATAAAAATATTAAAATAAGTTTGTAATTTTTAAATGTTTTATTTTTAAAATTTTTATTACTAATTTTTGTAATTTAGAAATATAATAATAAAATATTATTTACAAATTTTATATTTTGGAGTTAAGACAATATCTAACATCATTTTTTAGATTATTTATAAAATAAAGTATTATCTCGAAAAATATTTTTATTTTAGAGTTAAAATAATTTATAACTTCTTTTTTATACTTTTTCAAGATGTAAAATAAAATATTATTTCTAAATTTTTTATTTTTGGATTATGGTTAAAATTTAGATATAACAAATTAAAAAAATTAAAGAAAAAAAATCCATAAGAAGAAGGCCCGTGTATACCAAAATTCTAGATATGCAGAAGTCAACACCAAATACTACCACATCAATTCCTCCCACCAATAGGTACAGTTATAATTATATTAATTATTAATTAGTATAAATTTTATAAAAATATAGAAGCTCCCCTCATTCAAAAATATTATAGATACTCATAATAAAATTTGAAAATTAAATTTTAAATTTTATATATGTTAAATTAAATTTTATAAATTTATCTTATTATCTTATATTTAGCAATAATTAATAATTTATATTTAAAATTTTAATTTTAAATTTTATTTTATATATATAATATTACTGTAATTCATTTAAATGTTTAAATATAATAATTATAATTATTATTATCAGAGAAAACATGGAGCCATCAGTCAGCAGCCTGCTAACAAACCCCAATCCGAGATGCGTTCTATCTTATTCATTTGTAAAGTAATAAAAAGCATTTTATTCTAGAAAAAATAATCAGATTATAAAACATTTTCCCACTTACAAAGATAAATTAAATGCTGCGGCCTTGCTGATATCTTATCTCTTCAGACCTCCAACTCCAGGAAGATTAGAATTTGTAGTACACGCGTCTACATCCCTCATCCGCAGAGAAATTATTACTTACTCCGCATGTAACACATGTGCTTATACATAATTAATAAAAAAATTACATTTAAAATTTTTAAAAATTAAAATTTTATAAATTTATTTCATCATTCTTTATTTAATAATAATTTATAATTTATATTTAATTTTAGTTTTAATATATACAACATTATTATCACTTATTTAAATGGTTAGATATATTGATTACAATTGGGATTAGAAAAAAGGATCAATAATAATCAGCACACTCCTAACAATCCCAACCAGAGATCCATACCATCTTATTTGTAAAGTGACAAAATTCTCTTTATTCTAAAAATAAATAAATAAACATACCATATAACATTTTCTAGATTGGTGTCCATATACAAACATAAATTGACTGCTGGTATCTTATCGCCTCAGGCCTCGACCTCGAAGATTAGAATTTGTAGTGCATGCGTCTGTACTCTGTATCTCTCACCCATAGAGAAATTCAACGTATCCTAATTATAATACATATATTTACTTTTAATTAATAAAAAAGGTTATTTATGAAATTCACGTATATTAAAAATTACATTATTTAATTTAAATATATTAAAAATTGTAATCAATTTTTTTCATTAATTAAAAATAAAAACACGAGTTATAATCGGTGCCACCTGAGAATGAGGCCACGGTTGCACGTAAGAATTTTTCCACACCTTTTTTTTTTTTAAGGGATAATGTGGAATTCTAGTTCCAATTGTCAAGCTACATAAAATTTTTAATTTATAATTTATTAACTTAATTAATAAGGTATTTTTATACAGTAATTTATTGAAAAAAATTCTAATTTAATAAGTTAGTTTGAATAACTTATAAACTATTACTTTTTTAACTTTTTTTTCCTTTTCAATCTCTCCTTATTTTTTTTATTAATTTATAACTCATACTATTCATAATATAAATATAATTATATCCTAATTTTAAACAATAAATATATAAAAACACATATGTAAATAAATATATAAAATAATATCATAAAATAGAATTAATTATATTTTAAGTAATTATAATTCTATTATAAATAATAATAAAATAAAATTTATACATTATATATGTAAATAAATATATAAATTTATAAATATAATTAGGTGCTTGTTAAAGTGCCCTAGGGGTTTGGTACCTGGGGTAATGTGGTAAAATATAGGTCACTGGATGAAATTATAAAAATGTTGGTAATAATTTAGTAATTTCATCCATTAACTTGTATTTTACCACACTACCCCAAGAGGCATCTTAGAATTCATCATATAATTAATTAAATTTCAAATATTTTATTTTATTTTGAACATTTTAATTATATTAATATAATTTAATTTTTAGATAAATATGAATTATTTTAATTCACGTATTTATTTTTATGAATATATTCTTTTATGTTGTTCAATAATTTCAAATAGTTCAATCACAAATTTTATGAAATACTTCATACATAATTAATTAATTTATTAATTATCAACTAATTTATTAGTTATCAGATAACTATCCATACAAACAGAATTTGTAAAGGATGTACGTTAATCACATTGAACTGACGGCCAGTTCACTGACTTTTTGATTTACCAGATGGAACCAATCCAATTTCCAAAACCATGCTTTTGACAATAAAGAAAATGCTGGAAGCATAGTACCTCAAGAATTCATTCGAATTCAGATCCCTACTTCCTTTCCCTCAGGCCAGCCACTAACTCCGTAGCTCTCAAATCATTATCATGGAGCTTCAAACGCCTTGTGCTATTCTCCTCACCTTCTTTTTCTTCTTTCTTGTGCTATGGAGCACTTACAATTCCAAGAAACCCACCAAAAACTTGCCCCCGGACCTTGGAAACTTCCTCTCATATGCAATATTCACCAATTTCTTCGATTACATCCACACTACACCTTAAGAGATTTGGCAAACAAATATGGTCCCATAATGCACCTCCAGCTCGGGGAAACATCCAACATTGTAATTTTCTCGCCGAAGATTGTTAAGGAAATTTTTAAAACACATGATGCTGTTGTTTCTAACAGACCTCCTCAAATTGCTGCTGACATCTTGTCATATGATCGAAGTGACTTAATTTTTCCTTCATATGGAAGCTTTTGGAGGCTGCTGAGAAAAATATGCGCTCTGGAGCTTTTGACTACAAAGCGAGTCCAATCTTTTAGGCTCGCAAGAGACGAGGAGGTTTAGCACTAATCAAGAAAATAAGTGAAAGTGAAGGATCGGTCATCAACCTCACGAAGAAACTTTTCTCACTCACAAATGAGAAGGGCAGCTTTCGGCAAGAAGTCCAGAGATCAAGAAGCTTTTCTAGAATGTTTGGAGGACATAGTGCGGCTTTCTGAAGGATTTTCCATAGCTGATCTCTATCCTTCTATCAAAGTGCTTCAAACGATTAGTGGGTATAAATCCAAAATTCAGACAACACACAAAGCTTGATAGGATACTTGAGAACATTCTTAGAGATCACAAAGAAAGAAATGACAAGAAAAAAGAGGAAGACCAGGATTTATTTGACGTTCTTCTCAAGATTCAGCAGCAAAATGACCTGGAATTTCCCTTGACTCACAACAGTATTAAGGCGGTCCCTCTGGTAAGTATATATTTATATGCACCGAAATATATTATACCTTTAACAGATTAAAAAGAAGTCGATGCTTGCCAGCTTTTATCATGTATGAACTTCTTGATAAGTAGTAACTAAAATCTTATGAATATGTTGTGGACTGTTTATTTAGTAACAACTGCCAAGGAATCTTCAATTATGTCTTATATATCATTTTGAATCATTCTTCTTGTTTTCTTTTTATTTTTTGTTTTCCTGAATTTTGAGAACTTCTTACTTAATTTCATCTTCTACAACCAAGATCTGAAAGTTTTTGGTTTTTACCATTCCATGTATAATCATAGTTATGGGATCACAAGGTATATTTTGCCAATTTCATTATAGATTTCCATTCTCAATTAGATAATATTTTCAGGATATCTTTAGTGCTGGAACTGAAGCATCATCAACAACCATGGATTGGGCAATGTCTGAACTAACAAAGAACCCAAAGGTTATGCAAGAAGCACAACGAGAGGTGAGAAGGGTACTTGACAGTAAAGGATTCATAGACGAATCAGAACTTCACCAACTGAAACACTTAAGGTCAGTTATCAAAGAAATCTGGGGATTACACCCACCTACACCTTCCAAGAGAGGAGAGTGAAAGATGTGTTATCAATGGGTATGAAATACCCGCCACGTCAAAGATCATTATCAATTTCGGGTCAATTGCAAGAGATCCCAAGTATTGGGATGAACCAGATAAATTTAAACCAGAAAGATTTCTTGATAACCCAATTGATTACAAAGGTAAAAACTTTGAAGACAAACCATTTGGTGCTGGAAGGAGAATCTGTCCTGGAATCACATATGCAACTCCTAACATTGAGCTGTCACTTGCTAGCTTACTTTATCATTTTGATTGGAAGCTTCCTGAGGGAATGAAGCATGAAGAATTAGACATGATTGAGGCCTTTAGTGCAGCAGGGAAAAGAAAAGCCGATCTCTACTGGATTCCCACTTGTTACCGCCATTAACATTGCCACCTTGCATAAGGTAATAGTTTGGGCTTGCTTGTTCTTCTGAAATAATGTTTAAAAAAATATCAAGTGAGTAACAATAGTTTAATCTACTTTATGTGGTCATATGATATGAATGAGTACATCTCGAACAATGAATAACATACTATGTCCTCTTTAGAAAAGTTTTCTGGCTCAATGTTACAGATTAAAAAGGACAGGTGTATCATTTCTAGATAATCATTTGTACAAATAACAACAATAACAAAGCCTTATCCCATTAAGTAAGCTGCATAAATTGTATAACGCCATTAGACTCTATCAAAAACTACGTTTTCAGTGATATTATTTACCAAGAGATCCCTTTTTATAACTTCCTCTAATATCATTTTTGGCCTCCCTCTGTACTTGTTCATAGGACTAAAAATCATGTGATCAACTCTTCTCACTAGTATCTCTAATGGCCTTCTTTGCACATAATCAAACCACCTTAACTGATTTTTTGTTATTTTCTCCTTAATACGTGTCACGCCAATATGCCCTCGAATGCAATCATTTTGTATCTTGTCATTTCTTGTATGATCACATATCCATCTTAACATTCTCATTTCTGCTACCCCCATTTTTGCTCTTGTTATCATTTTGGAACTTAACATTCACTACCATAGAGCATAATTGGTCGTATAGCAATCTGATAAAACTTTCCTTTAAATTTAGTAAATACTTTACAGTCACAAATTACTCCAAATACCTTTCTCTATTTTAACCATCTAACTTGTATCATGTGCATGACATCTCCGTCAATTTCCCCATCGCTTTGTAAAAAAAATCTTAAATACTTAAATTTAGATATTTGCGGTATGATATACTCTCTAATTCTTATCTCCAAATCATTTTTATCTTACTTCTTGTTAAACTTGTAAATTTAGATATTTACAAAGCCGCATTTTAATTTATAAAGCTTTTTGTAAAATGGAAGCCATGAAACAAGTATATTATTTTTCTTGCAATTGATTTATTTTAACTACAAATAGAAACAATGATGACAACATCATCCATCCCTTCAACATTACTTGATTCTCAAGTGTCAAATACAAAAGGAGTTCCCGGAGTAGGACAAAGCAGGAAATTGAGAACACTACAAAAAGCATGCAAAAATCAAAAAGGAAAGCTGAGTCTATGTAATATATCATATTATTGCTTGCACAAAATGTGCTCTTGAGAAAGATCTTTCTACTATAGCCACACAACATTCTCAAGAAATGGTGTAAATGATCTTTTAGCACAAGCATATTTACTATAGTAACATAGGAATGGAACCAGTGCTTCACTTTCCATGTGAAGGGGTGATTGCCGATACTTTCATATTTATTAGGAGGAGTCCCATTGTAGCTCTTCTTTTCAGTCATACATCCAGTCCGTAAGTGTATATGCACCTAGCCTGCTGCCTTAACATAGCCAAGATAATTCCTAAGAGTGACCAGTTCTTCTAACTCATATAGAATCAGAAATAAATGATATGCATCAAATTGTTAGGAATCTATAGAGCAAGCACGTGCATCCCTGTCTGCGTTTCCTTCCACCCATATAGAATGAGAAAGCCATCTACAAAAAGATTCTGCCAAGTAGCACCATTCAAATAGCTTTGCAAATTTTTGCAGCACGTACATTATGTTACCAATTTAGCTGCAACATATGGATCAAAACAATCAAAAGTGCTTTTGCTTTCTTGGGCACAATGTGCATTTGAGTTTCAAAAAACAAAAAGAAAAAAGGAAAAATGAAGCTGAGAGCTGGCAGATGTGATTGGTAAGCATGTAATACAGGAAAATCAATTTTAGCATGCATATAAGAGGATGGTTCAATGTGCACAGACATTATATGAGAGCCAAAAATGCAATGTTACAGTTCTTATTTTCTACAATCTCATATTTACTGCAACAGCCAAATATAGATCTCCCTCATTGTAACCATTAAAGAAAATTTGACTTTTCTTTGGAGCCTTCACGTTTGCATCAAAAGGAAAAAAAAAATATAGAGCCTTCAAGCTGATTAGACTCACTTATATATAGCATAAAAGTATCCCATAGTCAGACTCAGTATAGAACTCAAGCCAATCCAAACGAACGTTTTGCAGAATCAAGTGTATTGGATAGAAGCATTGATATTGTCACCGGTCCCACACCTCCAGGTACAGGGGTAATGGCAGATGCCACCTTGATTGCCTCTTCATAGCAAACATCTCCCACGACATGGAATTCTTCGTTATTGAGATCCTGTATATTATATTGGTAACATCAATTAGGGCCATAGGGATCCTCCATATTATATAATTGACCCCCTCCCCCAAGGCTAAATGCCTCCATGTACTTAACTTCATTATATTTTTTTCTCTTTCGGCAGCTAAGGAGCGGAGCAAAACCTATGTTGATGAATGTAGCATAAAGCATAACATGAGGCTCTTCCCTCTCTACATTTTGAAGTAGTTCTCTACTAACTGAAGTATCATTTTTAACATTTGTTTTTTCCCCACATCCATAACTCTCTCCATAAGCTTATGGATTGTGAAGTAATTAATGCAGTCCCTCAATTCCATGAAATTACAAGTAACGAGAGGCATTAACTAACTTTCTATTTTCCATTTTCGTTTTAAGAAAAAGAGACTGGAAAACCCAATCATGAAAAGCTACGAGAGATCAAAACCACAATCAGCCAAGGGAATCATTTTGGTCATGATACTTTTCTTGATACAAATTTCGATCATGACACTGAATGGAAGTCTTGGTTCAGGGGCTTTAATTGAATTTCCAATGATTCAATCAGGCAAATGAGTATATAAATTTTGGACCCCATAAGGCACTTGATCAGTTGCTTATAATATCTATTCTCTCAGATGTCTAGGAGATATTGTAGTTTATCTGAGGTTACACACGATATCTCTTAACCTACAATGTTTCCCCACAACCGTCCAGTCTCCAGAAAATTATCATCTTTGGCTTCGCATAAATTAATCACTTAGCTAATTCATTTATTCGGAAACATTGTCACTTCCATTCTAAAATCATGAGTACAATCTGTTGTCACCCTCACAGCTTCTGCACAATTTAATATATAAATTATCTTTTTCTGCTGTTTTATATCATTAATCATTCTCATCTTAAACAGATTCAGACATTTCTACTCACGTTATCTAATTTATTCTTTTTACAGAATAACATATATTTGACGATTGATTAGAAACAATATCAAGTTATTGAAATTATTACACAATAATGAAATGCTTATGCATTCAGCTTACAATATTGGCAAACTTCAAACTTATGCAAACAAAAAGTTACCTTCATTTGATTTGTTCCCATATCTATTACAACGGCTCCTTGCTTAAGCCAATTTCCACGAACAATATTGGGTATTCCAACATCTGCTACCACAATGTCAGCTTCTGAAGTTATCTGTTCTGGGTCCTTTGTAAATGCATGTACCAAGGTTACTGTGGCATGGTGCCTCTACTTGAAAAACAAATAAATGAGGCATGGAACAATCAACATTCTGTTTGATGATTAAAGAGATCCATTACCTGCAACAGCAAGGAAGTTGGTAACCCAGTAATTTTACTTCTTCCAAGTACAGCTGCTCTTTTCCCAATAATTTCCACACCACGCCTAAGTAATAATTCAATGCAAGCCTTAGCTGCACAAGGAATGAAGAAGGGTTTTCTTCCCCTAACCGCAAGATTTCCCATATTTAATGGATGGAAGCCATCCACATCCTTTTCTGGACTCACAACACTGACAATAATTTCCTCATCTAAATGCTGCACCATACAATTTTCAAAAACCAAGGTATTAATATTGACATCCAACATAGAACCAGTTATGCAAAATGTTTTGCAGTTAAAAATTTCAGACCTAACTTCTTATTATATCTTCACTTGAAAGGACATACAATGAACAAAACTATTTTAATCATAGTTCACAATATCTAAGTGATTATACGTCAACTGAAGTCTCCAATTTTTCTGTATTCAGAGCTTTAGATGCATTATTCATAGAAACAGTAAAAACTAAAACACTAAATATACTGCAGAAATTACCTCAGGTAGTGGAAGTTGCACAATAATGCCGTGTACTGCTGGGTCTTTGTTTAAACTGGTAACAACATTAATCAGCTCACTTTCTGTAGAGTTTTCAGGCAATTGGGAAACCACAGTTTCAATGCCAACTTCATCACAGGCTTTCAGCTTGATGTGGATGAAAGTATGTGAATCCCTCCTATCACCCACCATAACCACAGCCAATTTAGGAAACTTCCCAATGCCACTCTTCATTCTGCTTATCTCACTTCTCAATTCACATTTTACGTCTTTGGCGACCAATTTCCCATCAAGAATTGCAGCATTATGCCCATCACTCCCTTTTCATTAAAAAAAATAGAAAAATAAATAAAATACCCATTGATGAATAAGCATCGCTAGTTTTATTTATTTTAAGAAAAAGGGATAAATTTTCTCATTAATGAATGGGGAACCCTAATTAACTCAATGTCAAGTATTATAATCCTCTCAAGTTGAAATTTTAACAATTGGGGCCCACTAAGTGCAATGTTAAGGATCATTTGATTAGAAGTAATAAAAAAGGGAAGGAAACGGTGAGTTTTTATTTATTTTGTATGTATTTAATTTTAAAAAAATCAATTCACTTTTCTCATTTTTTTCCTTAACCAGATTGCCTAATGAGGAAATAGCTATTCCTTCTAATTTTTTAGGAGCCCTCATTCAGAATTTTGAATTTATCATTTTTAATAATAATAATAATAATAATAATAATAATAATAATAATAATTATTATTATTATTATTATTATTATTATTATTATTATTATTATTATTATTATTAAATAAAAGAAAGGTCATTCTAGGGGAAACTCAAACTCCGCTAAGTATTTTCGCCGTTGGAATCCTAATTTTGCTTTGAGATTTATGTTTCTCATTTCATCAATTGATTTGAAATTTTAAAACAGATGACCCAAGCTGAAAACAATCAATTTTTTTATTTTTTATTTTTCCACAATCTTGAGCTTCCCATTGAACTATCTGCCATTAGCTTTTTTCTGAATGAAATTCCGCAACAAAGATACAGAGAACAACATTGTAATTGGAAATCGAGATAATTGCACTTACTGGGTTGACATTCAGCGAAATGGGAATGCGTGGAACGGGAGTCCCTGAGAGTCCAAACTTCGGGAAGATTGGGACCAAGAAGAGCAGTAGAAGATGAAGGGCACAAAGAATGCATTTTTTTCCTGAGAGTTCTATGCCAACTTACCAAAGCTTTAGTAGCACAAAATCGCATGTTTGCCTCCAATTTTATTTTTACTCGGAAAAAAGATCTAAATTGAAGCCACCAACTGAATTAGTAGTAGAGCGTTTCAAGCTCTCTCTGATTCCGAGTTCGGCTTTGATGGATGGCTCCTTCCCAAATGGATAGAATCCGTTTTCAGCGTGACTTTGAATCCGAGACAACGGATACGAGGAGTTCCCTTGACCGCATCTTGAACACGCGCGCGCACGTACAAAAAAAAAAATCGCATAATTTTGTTTGATATTCGATAATTTTAATGACGATTATAATATAATTATAATTATAATTTATAATATAAAATCTTACAATATTTTAAAAAAATTAAGTATATTTAAATTTTTACATGTAATAAATACATTGGAAGCCCAAAATTCAAATTACATAAAAATAAAAAAATTCTCTCACATATCATCTTAATTTTTGTCTTAACTATGAATTGATCTTTCACCCAAAAAAAAAGTACGAATTGATCATTTTACATGCCATGAAGAATCGACGCCTCCTATTCAAACTTTTTTTTTTTTTTGAGTATTTTTTAGCAAAGTTTTTACTCTCTTGTCCAATTTCTCTCATTTCTTCTTCTAAAGATTTTTGCTTCAAAGCAATGTCGATTTGGGTTATGGTTTTTTTTTTCTAGAGTTGATAATTTTTTTTATTTTAAAGGATTTGTTTATTTAGTATTTTTTAAAAATAGAAGAATTTATTTGAAAAACTATTTTAAAATTATTTTTAAAAATTATGATTCTAAATGTATAAATTAAAAATAGAAAAAATAAAAATAATTTTTTATATTTTTAAACTTCAAACCGTTTGATTTGAGAGTAATCAGAAAAGGAAAAGAGGATGGTAGAGTTTTATTTCCTTTATTTTTATTTGTTTCGGAAAAACTCCTCTTTTTTCCATTTTTTTGTTAATGGAATTATCTTAAATAAAGGAATAGTAATTCCCACAATTCCTTAGGAATCCGAATCTCTCAAGTTCGAGTTTATCTTTTTAAATATAATAATAATAATTTATTATTATAAAATAATAATATAAGTAAAAATAAAAATAATTATTAAATAAAAGTTAATAATAGGAATAATAAAATATAATAAAATTTATTAAATAAAAATAAATAATCATAAAATAAATATAATAAAGTATTTAATAATATAAAAATTAATAATATTAATAAAAATATTAACAATTTAATCATAATAACAAAATAATAATAAATATTCATAATAAAATAATAACTACCATAGTTAAAAAAATAAATAAATAATACGGTAATAATTGGAATAATAATAAAATATTAATAATTAAAATTAAATAATTATGAAAATAATAATAAATGTTAAAAATAATAATAATTAATATTATTGAAATAATATTAATAGCATATTAATAATTATTTTAATGATAATTATAAGTGACTTATTTTTTAATATACTACTTGTTAGTAAAGTAAATTAAAAATATTTGATTCTCTTTTTTATTTGAACTAAATAAAATGAATAATTATAAGATTTTCATTCTTTTTTCTCCTATTTTCCTTTATTGATTCCTTTCTCTTTCTCCAATTGAATTAAACAGCCTTTAAAGCATAAGAATAAAGAACAAAAAAATAGCACAACCAAATCTGTAACAAATTTATATCTTCCTTTCAAGACATAATTCAATTATTTATCCAAAAGTGGTATAATTCAACATAAATAACTTTATTTATAAAATAGTATTGATATAAAATATGAAACTTCAAAAAGCCAAATGGAATTAGATCACTGCACATATTCACATATTAAAAATGATTTTAAAATACTAATCTAAAAATAATAAAATTAAAAAAATTATAGATTAATAAAAAAGGATTATTTTTACTTGAAAAAAGTTAAGTAGATGCATCTTTAAGATTTGAAAAGAGACTTAATTGAGTATATACATCCTGAAATTTGAATAAAAAAGATATAGGTAAACTCTTTTATGATAACTTATAATATAAATATTCAATATATTTCTCAAATAGGATTTCATGGGAAGGCTAAAGTTAATTGCGTAAGGAGCATTAACAAAGGAGGAGGAGGAGGAGGATCTTTTACGCAGAAGTGCAAAAATGATTAAACAGGGAGATAAGGCTTTCTCTATATTAAGAAGAGATGGAGTGGTTGTGTATGAAAAGGAATGGTTGCCAGATGATTTAGAGAAAAAAGACTTTATGGCTAGATCTTACAAAAATACACTAGTAGGGGGTGATAGCTTCAATACTAGTGCTAGCTCATCTCATAACTTAGCAGAGGAGGAGGCGAATAATGATGATGATGATGGTTATAGTGGATTCCTGGTGGACAAAACAATAAACATGCCCTAATATTGTCATCTTTGGCAAAGAAGAGGGAAAGATGAATAAGCTATGGAGGAGAATGATGACAATAAAGCTTTAGTGAAGGAAGGAAGATTGGTTTTAGGATGTTGGAGAATAAATTAAACCAACTATAAGCTAAAGATGGCTTAATGGATATCATAGACTTAGTAGATGACTATTATCTTGTTTAGTGCTTATAGTGATCATGAATTAGCACAATAGGTTAGTATGAGGATTTCGAAATTTGACCCAACTGAAGATATGATTAGGGGAAAAAAAGGAAAAATTGCAGTGTGGATTCAAATTTTGGATCTTCCCACCCGATCTTTTAATTGTAAGTTTCTCATCTTTTGGGTAATAGAATAGGGAAGTCTCTAAAGGTTGATACTACTACAGGGTAAAGGTAAATATGCTTAGGTTTGTGTTGAAATTGATTCAATAGAAGAACTCTACTCAAAATTCTCTATTCATGGTAAACAATATAGCATTCAATATGAAATCCTCCATATTATATGTTTCAATTGCAATATGGCAAATATGGACACTATAAGGAACATTGCCCTAACATAATTAAGGAAGATAATCTAAAGGATGTTGATGTTGATCTAGAGGAAAGCAGAAAAAAGAGTACTAAAATAACTTAGGCCAAAAATCATAAATATGGTAGCTAGATAATTGCACAAAGAACCAAAAGGCCAAGAAGAGAAGTGGAGATATGGATAAGGAAACTGGGGATGCATAAAAAAAGTTGGCTGGTAATAATTTAGGGTCACTCTTGACTAACAATGTTTTTGAAAACATACTCGAAGATGATCAAATGACAGAATATGCTAACAATGTGGATCATGTTGAGGAAAAGTCCATGCAATAGTCTAAGGTTAAGAAAAAGCAACGTAATCCTCGTTAAGAAGAGGCACTAAAAAAGGTTAATGAGAAGCATTCAAAGGAACTGTACAATAGGGGTGGGCAAAATGTCATAAACCAATTTAAACCAAGCAAACCGTTTTACATTCTGTTGGTTTAAATTAGTTAATTATAATAAACAGTTAGATTCGAATAATTATTATTTGCTTTCAATTTTTTTCAATTGGTTGTAGGTTTGAAAATTTTCACCTATATTAAACCATAATCAACTAAATTATTGTAAAGTTTAAGAATCTACTTTATACGGTGCATTTTAAGGCCATCTGTTGTTTATCCTTTCATTCCTTCAACCTTCACAAGCTATTTTTCAATCTCAAAATTTTGCTCTCAAATATTTCCTTTTTAAAAAAATAACTAAACACTTATCCAAATATAAATCTGTCTTATCAAATTTTAAATAAAATATATATGTTGAGGTATAGAAATTCGACAAAATTGATTCTAAATTGTTTATTTTTCTATATTTTATTTGAAATATGAAGGAATAAAAGACCTGTAAACTTTCTTGCATGCTAGAAAAAAAATGAAATGATTAACTATTTTAAATCACTTTTAACAGTTTATAACCGATTAATTCAGTTGATAACAGTTTGAGTAATGGCTTTGGTCGGTTGTGGTATATTTAAGGAGACAATCGATTTAAAATGATTAATTGATTTGCAAATCAAAATTGACTGAAACCAAAATTTACCCACCCCTACTGTACAAGGCACCCACTTTAAGATGTCAACAACGTCTTGTAAAAGGATGATTGAGAAATGCACTAAGTAGTGCTCATTGTAAGGAGAACATGATTATTGATGAGGCTGCTAAGTTATTATCACACATGCTAGCAACTTCAAGTAATTTTATGAAAAATGGCATGTAAATGGATTATGAGGTGAAAGGTAACCATCCTAATTTGAATACTATACCGAGTTTGGTTCAATTGGATGAAAAACCCACTAGACACTAATCAAGTTTTGCAAGGAAATCCAGGTGGATATGGATAGCATGAGGCTAATAAAGGAAATTCTAGTGGTATGGCAAAGCTAGCTATGGAGCTGGCCTAGTTCCTATAGGTGATGTTCTTTCTCTTTTTAATCTTTGTTATAATGATTAAAAAAAATCTTATTTCCAATTGTCATTGTTAACAGACTTAGCATTTTGTTGGATTTGAAATTTTAGTTTTGTTAAAAACATGTATTCTAAAGGTCTAAAACTATTAATATTTTCAAGGACTTCAAATTTTACAGATGGGAAGTGGTGGAGAGTAATAGGTCCATAGGACATATTTGTGTCGCATGAAAGAGTGATAGAGTTAACCTAAAAGTGACTACTAAGAATTTGCAATTTATTCATACCAAAATCTTGTCAGATAATAAGGGGTATTGACATGCTACTTTTTTTTATTCAATTCTAGATCCAAAATTAAAAACTATTGCATGGAAGGAACTTTCGTATGATTAATTCAATAATGAAAGATGCATGGATGCTTGCTGGAGATATGAATGTTATCAAAGATCCCAGTTAGAAGAAGGGAAGGGCTCTTTTTGACTAGTATATGGCTTATTTATTCAATAAGAGAGTTAATATTTGTAATCTTCTAGAGTTAGAGGTCTAAGAAAGCAGATTTACTTAGAAAAAACCCAAACTTTCAAACTACCCCCAGCTTTTTAAGAAGTTAGATAAGGCTTTATAATGTTAAGTGAAAATTAAAATTTGGAGAAGCTTTTTTTAAAAATGCTTCAAAGGAAGCATTGTGATCATCACCTCATTTTAATCGAGTTCTATGAAAGTTCAGGAGATAAAGAGCAAAGGCCCTTTAAAATTGAAGTTTTTTGGCTAACCCATGAAAACTTCAACCAATTTATTTTGGAGAATTAGAGGTCACGTCTTAATATTTTAGATTATTTGAATCATCTAATTCCAAGTCTTAAAAACTGGAATAAAAATATTTTTAGCCATATCAAAGGAAAGGGTGCAACAAGCACAAGTCCACAACTCCAATCCAAATCTTCAGAGATTGGAAAGTTAACTTTAGAATGATATTGATAAAGTGCCTAAATAAAAGGAGATCCTTTAACACCAAAAATCAAGATTTATTTGACTTACCTAAGGTTATCATATTAAAGCTATTGTTAAGCGTTGTCGAAACAAAAATCAAAATGTTTCGTAATCAAAATGGTGCTTAGGAAGAAAATAGATCAAATCTAGAGAGAATAATTTGTTCCTTTTATAGAAATCTTTTTAAGGATGATCTTCCATGTCGTCTCTCTTTGAATACAACGTTTTCTTATCCTCAATTACCAGTAGATCAAAATATGAAAAAATGTAGACAATTAACAAATGTAGAAATCAAGAAAGCAATATTTTTCATTAGAGGAACTAAAACCCCAGGAAATGATGGTTTCCTAACAATTTTTTTCATAAGAATTAGAGTATAATAAGTGGTGGTGTCTGTAATTTTGTCAGGGAGGTCCTCCAAAGGAAAGATCTAAAGGATGTTAATAAAACTATTATCTATCTCATCTTTAAGACAAATAAGCTAAAATTCATTAACCAATTTTAGCCTATATACATATGCAATGTCATTTACAAATGTGTTACAAAAATTGTAATGAGTATGCTTAAAGAAGTTCTTCCCCATCTAATTTTCTTATTTCAAGCTAATTTTGTCCTAGATAGATGCATTTAGACCAAAATCATCATAACCTAGGAGATGTTCCATACTATGATGAGAATGAGAAGTAAGAAAAAAGGGATCTTAAGTAGGCATATAAGCATATGAATTAGGATTTTATTAGAGATGTTCTAGGACAAGTTTAGTTGAAGGATAATATGATATATCTCATTATGAATTGTGTCTCTTCAACTTCTTTTAATATATTATGGAATGGAAGTAAAATTAAGGAATTTTTGCCTCTAATAAGGATTAGACATGGGGATCCTCTCTTCACGTACTTGTTTATATTGTGCATGAATAGACTATTCTATATTATATGTGAAGTGATGGATAATCAGTAAAAACCTCATTGAATGGGTAGGAAGGGGATTAGTATCTCTCATCTCACATTTGCTAATGATTTACTTTTGTTTGGAGAAGCATCTATTTAACCAATTGACTTCATGGCATATTTGAATTGTTTTACTCAAATGTCAGGTCAGCGGATCAATCAGGCAAAAACCAATATTTTCTTCCTTAAGAATGTGAAAGGAGAAATGTGCAAAGGTATCGTCAACAGATGTGGCTTCTCTATTTCTTTGGATTTCAACCTTTATTTGGGGATCCCTCTTATTAATAAACATGTGACTAGGCACACTTTTCTCATCTGTTCAAGAAAGTTCAAGATAGGCCTACTGGATGAAAAATGAATTATTTGTCAATAGCAAGTAGCGTTTCTTGCTTAATCAGTTTTGGGAACTTTTCTGTATATAATATGCAATCTTCAGCTATCCTAAATGTTATGTTCAATGAAATTGAACTCTATCCGGAGAGGTTTTGTTTGGGGGCACAAAGTTGGTAAAAAATGAACTTCATACAATTCCTTAAGAGGTTTCCAGAAAGCCTAAATTATCGGGAGGACTTGGGTTTCAAAATTTAAACTTAATGAATAAAGCTTGTCTTATGAAGTTGAAGTAGAAGTTAATCTCTGGAGTAGAAGCATTACGGGTTGCAATTTTAAAGGAGTATATGTGTAATTGTGATTGGTTCAATGGAAATCTGTGGTTAAAAGCCGACCAGATACCTTAAGTGCTATTGCCAGACAGGTTTCGAACGGACTGTCTACTCTCTTATGGAGTGATCACTGGATAGAAGATGATTATCTTCGATCTTATGTTACTTGTACTGCTCCAGATAACTTGCTAGAAGCAAAAGGTAACTGACTTTCTGAATGGGGAAGGGCAATGGAATATCCATTTGTTAACCCAATAGCTCCCAACTGAATTTGTGATGAGGATTGCGGCCATTCCTCCTTCTTATTCTAATCAGACCGAAGACTCCATCGTTTGGAAAGAGGAGGCCGATGACAACTTCACTGTTAAGTCCACTTATAAGCATTAACCTCTTTGCATAGTAGTGACGATGATAAAGTATGGAGACTGATTTAAACCATCAAAGGTCTTAAACAATTTGAACTCTTTATTTTGCGATGTTTGAATGATGGGATTTTTACTAACCAGAACAAACAGCAAAGGGGTCTTGGTCTAGTGCATGTAATCTCTTTCACGACCATATGGAAGACACCTTGCATGTTTTACGAGATTTCAGGGAAGCTAGAGCAATCTGGCATGTTCTGGTGCAACCAAGTAAATTAGCAATGTCTTATATGTTGCAAACCCCAGAGTGTTTCACTTCTAATCACACTGAATAGGTGGGTGTTGAGTTGAAGGTGGAGTGGGTTTTGTTATGGAGTTGTGCAATTTGGTGGTTATGGTGTTAGAGGAACAATATCTTCAATCCGAATTTTAAGAAGCCTTTTAACCCAGCTGGCTTTATTTTGCAGCATAATCACCAGATTTTCTTTACCCATGAGTGTGATAGTAGGACGGAGAGAAACATGTAAGTCATGCAAGTGTACGTTAGGTGGTGTTAAGCTCTAACTGCATAGGTTAAGGTGAATATTGATGATGCATCAAAGTCCAATCTAGGGCATGCAAAGTGTGGTGGTCTGATTAAGGATGAAGATAGTAATTGGAGTAAAGGGTTTGTTCGTAATCCGGGAATTTGTTCCTCCCTTGTTACTGAATTATAAGGAAGTTATAATGGTCTGTTGTTGGCATGGCAGCTTGATTATTAAACTGGTTATTCTAGAGTCAGTTTCTAAGGTGCTTATTAATGTGCTGACGAATATTTGCCAAGGGCCAACTAAATACTTCTCTCTGGTAAAGATGTGCAAAGATCTTCCCCCCAAGGATTAATAAGTGACTGTTCAACATATATCTTCAAATGTACAAATTAGCTAGCCTCTTTCAATTTAAAGAAAGATTTTGGATTACATATTCTTAATCATCCTCTTACCAAATTAAGTGTTTTGTTAGTAAGTGATATAGTTAAGGTTCCTACTCCTCATAGTATTCGTATATAATTTTTTTCTTTTCATTGGGCTAAGGCCTCATTTAATTATCTAAAAAAAATTCATGTTGCCAATACTATAAAAGTTTGATTCATTATCAATGTAAAATATTTTACATCATCAATAAATGAAAAAAATGCATCATTAAAAAATAATAATAATTAAAAAAATTTTAATAATAGTAAAAATATTTTAATAATTTTTATTGATATGATAATATATAAATAATTAATAGTATAAAATTGATTTGTATTGACACAAATTTAAATTCATACTATAAATAATTAAAAATAAAATATAACTATATACATTGTAAAATAAATATATAAAAAAACATGATTATGAATTTTCAAAGTGCACTAGATTTATAATTTAATCACTAATCAAGGAAAAGGGTCTTAATTTTGCTCTTGAGGATAGGGTAATATTTAGGATAGAAATAAGTTACCTAGCATATAACCTCTAAGGGCTTAACCTATTTATAAAATAGAATAAGTTTGAACTAAATTTTTGGCTTGTTTTACAAAATAGGTTAGGTCATATTATTTAAAGCCTAATTTATTAATTTATCAAGTTTGTTCATATTTTTATTAAGTAAATTAAATTATATATAATATATAACATAATATTTAGAAAAATATTTTTTATATATTCTAAAAATTATATTAAAATTTTTAATATATACTTATTTTCTTAATTTTAACATATATTATAATTATTTAACTGATTGATTTTAAATTATTATTATGATATTTATATTTATTTTGAAATTAAATCGAGTTCGAATTAAAGTAAACTTAGAAGTATTCAAATTTAAATATTATCATAAGTTAAAGTTTGAACAACTTTATATATTAGTTGAATTATACTTAACAATATCAAAATTCAATTTGACTCAATTTAATTCTGCTCTTAATAATATTTTTTAACATCTACTAATTATCAATAAGTCAACGTAGGTTAATAAATCATGTTATGCCTTAAAAAAATTATACATGAATCAAGCCAAATTTTAAATATATTACAAGTTTATAAGCCTGACCAATTTTTTCAAATATAGATATGATTTTAGGTAAAATCTAATTCAATTTAACCTACTTCCATCCCAAGGTAACATATACTTACATGTTATAAGGCACCATCTGAAATGAGATGGGAATGATATAATTGAAGTTATGATTTTATCTAAAATCACCAAGCTTTGCTATAACTTTGTCATGTCTTATCCCGTTGGTGACCGACAAATTAGCTACAAAGTTACTAACAAGTCCTTTTTAAAGGAGAATAAAAACCATAACTTGATGAAAAAATTGTAAACTACGACAATATATATATATATATATATATATATATATATATATATATATAGGAGTAATAGAATCATTAGGTTCTCACAAACACAAACTCAGGATTAAAAAAATAAATAAAGTGAAGATCATGATCTGGTGCTTATAAAACTTAAATGCCTAGAAGATATGGGTCCATAAGGCAAAAGGGCTTCCAGTTTCGAAGCAAAGTTGTAGTAGTTCCGATCTCTATAAACCAAATCAAGAAAAGAATTTTTTTTTCATTTCAATTTAAATATTTTTAAATATATGTTTCTATGTATATATATTATACTAGGAAAAAAACTTGTTTGACATACATGTTAGTACATGATACATTTTTTAATAAAAAATTGTAAAAGTTGAATAAATTTTAAAATAAAATATTATTTTGTTTCATAAAAATAAAATTAAAAAAGTTCAATTGTAATTCTAAGTTACGTCCATTGAAAGACATATTAGGTCAATTGTATGAAAACTACTATATACCTTCAAATATTATACTACTACATTTGTCATTTAATATGTATATTAATAAAGAAATTTTTCTTAGTCAATCCCAAAATATTTGATAGTAATTAAAAAAAATAAAATTGGTATTATATAATATGATTAAATGTCGTACATAAAACTATTTTCAATATATATATATATATATATATATATATATATATATATATATATATATATTATTGTAATAGATGAGTAATTATCTAATTTCAAAAAACGGACAATTTCTTTTAAAAGATACTTCTAAATAAAAACAATAATTTTCTATTAGACATTTATAATCATTAATTAATCATTAATAGTTTACACTTTGATAAAAATAATTGCAGAACAATCTTCATTTCTTAATTCTTATGAGTTCAATAAAAATCGATAGTATCTTCTATAACAAATTTTTTATACAATTTCAAATTATGTAAATTAAAAAATAACAATATTACCAAAAAAATGGATTGAGTTAAAGTAATAATATATTATAAGATATTCATTATTATTTTAAAATTTATTTCAAATTTAAAAAAAAAAGTGCAGATATAAAATGAATAGAGAAAGATAACTGAAAATCAAAATTAAAAGAAAAATAAATTTAAAATAAAAGAAATGATTACCAATGCAAGGAAAGAGAGGGGTAGTTAATTGAAAAATAAAAGTTAAAAAAAATACATTAAGAATTAGGCAATTTGCAATTCAAAATTCGCAAAGAAAATTGGCAAGGGAAAGTGAGGTCGGAATAATTATAAAAATTAATTAAAAAAACACTTTATCAAAGTACAAATAAAAATATTACTCTTCCAAGACTTGAAAAGAGATTTTTTATGAATATTATATGTGTGTGTGCGTACACTATAAAAAATAAGGCTCGGTTATTGATATAATTCATCTAATTATTTAGTATTTATAGTACAAAACCTCGAAATAAGAGAGAAGCAAAACCTCAATATCAAAGAACTGCAAAAAGACAACCTTGAAGGGCTCACAAAACCTCAATATCAAAGAACTGCAAAAAGACAACCCTGAAGGGCTATCAAAGGATGCCAGCCTCTGACAGAGATCGGAGCCGCTTCCATCCACTTAGATCTGCCGAAAAAAAAAAACCAATCGCTCAACACAATTAAAGAAGCTTTGAGAGATGACAAAGGATTCAACAGAACGAATCATATGACTTTGCTATAATTGACATTTGAATCCAGCTAACTTAACCCCCAATTTTGGTTAAGATTCCAACTGCAAGGTGATTTCCCGACAAAGGATTCAACTGGAATTGAGCAAATGCAAATGAAATTCAATCAAATTTGTATATTTGGGAATGTCAATAGCCCAATAGTCCTACACAGAATAATGATGAATAAAATAGAACAATTTGATATAAAAAAATATAAATAATCAACTAAAGTATGCAAATATTGACATTATTCATTGACATATATATAAGAAAAATACAAATTCGTATCTTAAAGTAGAAACATAGAAGACCTCAAATGTTGATGATAGTAAATAAAGAATATGCTTTCAAATTCGTATCTTAAAGTAGAAACATAGAAGACCTCAAATGTTGATGATAGTAAATAAAGAATATGCTTTCAAACAGGAATAGACATCAAGAAGAGCTAATATATTTCTGTGTTTGGAGTAATACAACTGACACGTCCTGCCTTAAGATGCTGCTCTCAAATGTGATTGCATTTGTTTTAACATGAAAAAGGAAAGAAGTCAACAATATAGCCACTAGTATGCAAACACAACAGTATCAAAAGTTTGTGCCCCATTCATAAAGATTTTAACACATGATGCTATTTACACTTAATTTAGTTCCACTAAACTTAGTAATTATATATGTGAAAAAATCAGAACACGTGGCGGAATCAATAAACAAGTGAAGTCAATTTGAACTGAATTCTGTAAACTGTGCAATGAGTGAGACTCATTGCTAGCGTCACATAGACAAGTAACACTACTAATATATATAGCCTAAGCATCACCAATTCTTAATCTCCAGCATCCTCCAGCCATCAAGAAAAGAGCAACCCCTACATAATAAGTTCGGCCATACGAGAAAGTGAAAAGCAGTTTGAGGATTCTAAAACAATCCCTTTTTGCTATATATAGTGCATAATAGATACAACAGTTAACAGTTAGGGGATAAGTAAAGGGGTCGAAAAAGCAACAGAAGGGCAAAATGAACCTGCTCAAAAGGCAAGAAGAATTATCTTAAGTGAATAAACAAAGATTTAAGAAATTATAACATGCTACCATTACAGAATATTGTAATACAGTGTTATTCATCAGAAACCTCATCGCGGTAGACACCATTACCATTAATTTGACCAACCAAAGATTTACTCTTGGACTTCGACGATTTACTAGATTTGGAAGGTTTTTTTACTTTTTCAGCCTGCTTTTCTGCTTGTAATTCCAACCCCTTTTCTGAAGGTTTCCGCTTTCTTTTCAAGCGTGTTCCTCCTGAATCATCTGCCAAAGAATGATTCAAAGAAACAGTAAGAGGACACAGAAGCATACAACAAAATAACAAAACACAAATCATAACAACTCAAGCTTGGAGGAACTAGAACTATGCCAATCACACCTACTCCTTGTGCCAAACCCCCCCCCCCCAAAAAAAAAAAAAGAAAAAAAAAGGAAAAGGAAAAAAAATAGTTAAAATGCAGCAAATCCCTTGAACTTTGAGTCATGTGATTTATCTGATGACTTTCAAAACTGTGCAACTAGCCCCTGAAGTTAAAAAATGGCGCACATAAACCCCAATCAGGGGGTAAATCATAATTTCTAAGGTAGTTTCGTGCACGATAGGGGCCAGTTGCATCATTAGTGAAATTTTCAGGCCATTTGTGCACTTCTGAAACTCGAGATAAATTGCACATGACTGAATAGGAGTAATGTTGACAGTAACATACTTTAAAATCTTGGTTGAATAAGAAAACAACTCTGCATTAAGGCCCATGATAGGGAGAAGAGATGAGAGAAGGGTAGAATTTAGCACTGCTGATTCTCTGTCAAATACATAGGGTGTAAGACAAGATGTTACCTTCAAGCGGACTTGACGCGTTGTTAGTCATATGACCATTTGGTCCAGCCTCTTCTGAAAGAGGGGATGCAGAATTATTACTGTCCACCAGCTTTGAAGAACTTTCTACACACTTGTCCAGCTGCTCAGGGACATCACGAGTAGGAGTTGCTGGCAAGAAACATAATTCTTCTTGTGACATATCAGAATCACTAAAAGCAGCATCTTTCTCCACTGTCAAAATGTCAACTTCATCATCTTCATTAACATTAAATTCTTTAACCTGCAAGTGTATCTGTTTTAGAATAGAACATCAAGGAGAATACAAAGCAATAGCACACGGCATACCTCTGCAATCAATCTAACATTCCCTTACCTTCTCAGTCTCAGGAATCAAATCAAATTCATCTTCACGCTCTACATACTCCTCATTCTCTTCAAGCTCTTTGAAATCGGGAGCAAATGCGCTCCAGTTCTCAGTGTAATCTTTAGCCCAGATATACACTAAGCCAGTAACAGAAACAGATGCAACAATTGGATGAATAGGATGCCATGCTAAATCAATAAGGGCTTCTTTAGGTCCTTCAAGAATTTTCACAAGATGCCCAGCTCTATCCCATATGTAAATCTTGTGCTCTCCTTTGCTAGCAGAACCACCAACCACCCACTCACCATCTCCACTGAAACAAGGAGCCCTCCAGTGCACCTTTGTGACGGAATCTTGAAACTCCCGGAATAATGTTAAACATTTTGATCCAACAGCCTTCAATTTTTCAACACCATTTAAGTCACTGAGATTTGCACTTAGGTCATCAAGAGCTTTAACTTCATCTTTTAAAGGCAGAAGGTTTTCATAGATCCTTATGATTCGATCATTTGAGTTTGTAAGTAGATATTGGCCATTCCTACTGAAGACCATGTTCTTCACTAAAGAACCACCAGAGATTGGAACGATGGCACGCAATTCAGTGTCTTTATCATCCGTAATAAGAATTTCCCCTTTTGAGTTCCCCACATAAATCAGATTCCCACACTTATTAAAGCACGCAGCAGTTGGTGTGTAAGGCACAGTGCCATCAGGGCATTTGTTGCTTGACGGAGGGGTAGGTCCATTATATGTGTCTGAGACAGATGCTTTAAGTGATTTTGTGTTTCCAGAATTCAAGTCAACAATCATTGGAGCAGACGAGAGAGGACATGCTAAGCAGAGGGTTGGAGTCGAGGAGCCAGGATGAAGACGAGCTTGTAAAGGAATTTGTTGCAAAACAATACGTGTTATCTTTTTACCACTCATAACATCCCACAATGTTAAAGACTTGTCAACAGCAGAAACAAGAAGTCGATGACCATACTTTGACCAAGATACACTAGTTACTGAAGCAGAACATTCACAATCCCGAAGCTCCTTAGCAATGCCCCTTGTTTCAAAATCCCATATAATGCAACTTCCATCATGGCAACCCGCTGGATCAAATTATTCAATCAAGAACTCACAGTAAGCAAGCTGATAACATATAATACTTTCAACACATATTGCTTCAAAGCTCAATACTTGCCATAGTAGGGATCCAGCCCACAAAATTTATACAAAATATAAAGAAATAGGTTCATAGCACACAATGACAAAAGTTCATCTTTTCAATGAAAAAAGCTTCTCTACAAGAAAAGAAATCCACTTTTTAGATTCACTAGTTATAGTTATTTTTTAAAAGAAGGAAAAATTAATATTTCAAATGCACTTAACAATAGATAAACAAAATCACCACAGCATTCGCCTTTGCAAAACTGAGAATATGCAATGCATATAACCCTACACCAAAGACAAACTTACAAAGGTTTTATATCATTAAGAATTAAGAATAGCAACAAAAAAAAGGAAAAGCTGAATTTCTCTCCCTCCCTCTCTTGTGCTCTACTCTCTTAAGTGAAAAAAGATCAAGCCCTGAAATGGACACATAAATAATGACCATTGATTTTAATCTCACTAAACGGTAAGATAATAAAGGATTCCACATATCAGTAACTAAATCCTGGAAAATTCCAAAACAGCAATGTCTGCTTTCTTTGCATAACCAAGAAAAGTGCAGAAATAATGATTCCAGTTTAGTTCAGATTTTCTATTTCAGCCTCAATTATTAGGAAGTTAACATCACCCCAAGTTGCTAAATTTAACAAGCTCTATCCACTGAGGCAGGATTCTCAAGTCCTACAAAATGACCATAAAGCACAATGCGAAGACATCCCAAAAACACAAATGCATGTAAAATTAACAACTTTGTTTCCTGGGTAACTAGAGAGAGCTGCTTACTGAAATTTATATTTAAACCTTCAATTTCCACTTACACATAAATTATTTGTTGCTAAAAATCATTTTACAATATCATCTTATTTGCAGAACAAATGTCCATTGTTTAAAAAATGACAGTACACATATCCATTATTTAAAAAATAAGACAAGAAACACTCTACAAGAAAATGACCCAAAAGTCATCATAAGAGGAAAGACATAAAAGGGCACGGCATCCACTATCTGAGAGAAGAAAGTAAGTGAGAATTACCAGCTAGGAGGGTACCACGACGATTGAAGGCAATACATTTCATAACCCCATGATCCAAATATTCCTCAATCACTTCTGGAAAATCTCCTTGCAATGGATCTTCAAGAAAATGCCACAAAAATGTACCATAAAGACAGTTAGAAAACAAGTCACATAAATTTATTGGTGAATTCAGGGGAATCTGAGAAAAAGGGTTTTAAGAGCAAAAAGAAAGATACAGAGAAAGAATGCAGAAAAGCACCCACCAATTATAGGAGCATTCATGATTGCTAAAACCAGGTGCTCACAGTATCAGAAAACTCCACGGAAGAGTGAATGACGGACAGAGAGAGACTTTCTCCTTGTTCAGCCACCAGGTCGAGTGAGAGAATTATTTCTTTGTTCTTGTTCAACCATTTCTGCATTTGGACAAAAGGAATTTACAATATTATAAACATGATAACCACAAGAATTGGTCAAATCCATAATAGAAAGCCATCAAGCAATTAGAAGGTTCTTTGCACGATCTGTTTAACCTAGTACAAAGCTTACACAAACTCTGATGGTAAGTCATTTATAGGACAAGCTCTCAAGTATAAAGAGTAAAGACACCATGAATGAAGAGTAAAGAGTAAAGAAGCTTACACAAACTCTGATGGTAATTCATTCACAGGACAAGCTTTCATGAATAAAGACAGCAAGAATCTACCCAACTTGTTTACCAGCAAATATTGAGGAAAACCCATCTAATAAATCTCAATCATGAATCAATAGGATTTTTGTAAGAAAGAAACTAATCACCAGTTGTAAGTCCAATAAGATGGTTCCCATATATCAAACATAAATTTTCTTAAACAAGGCATGTAAAACACATTAAAGACCAAAGGAAGAAAAAAAAAAAAAACTTATAATATATTCACATAAACATGAAAAACAATATGACATGCCAACATCAATTGATTTTGGATATCAGTCAGAAATAAACCAATTAGCAAATGCAGACAGCACATATGCCATGCAGTGTAATCGAAATCGTCCAATTTGCGATTCGAATCACATGGTTCAATTCGATACAAACATAAAACAAAGTGAATCTAAATATGAATCGCTGATGCCTCTATCGTTGCGATTCAATCACAAATCGTTTACGAACCGCATGAATCACACTCTGAATCAAAGCGGAAAATCTGAATTGGCCGAGACTGTGTTTTCTGCAAAAAGGTGAACAACACAGAGCAGAGGAGCTCGAGACTAGGGCTGGACAAAAAATGGCTACAGGTATTAACCCACCCGAACCGACTATCGCACAATCAGTTTAATATGGTTAAAATTAAGGACAGTTCTGCGGTACTCATCCCTTATGGTACGCAGCAGTACTCATGGCATTTTTTGGAAGATCTGAGGCATTGGTTTGGTCTTGGAAAATGACGATTCATTCTGTGCCGTTCGATTTCCAATGGAGGCAACCTGATAATGTCAGCTGGAGAGGAATAGGAGAAAGACAACTTTGCCCTTAATATAAATTTACAAAGCAATCGACTTTCAGAAGCATTACATTTCATTCCGTCGAATTTTCAACATTGTAAATGCAGAGAGATTGACAATCATTGCTCGGTTAATGTGTTCTGGTTTCCATGCCTTTTCTGTTTTTGTTTGTTTCCTTTTCAATTGGACCAAATATCAAACACTTGATAGGCAGTACAAAAAACTGAATTTTAAGAAATCCCTGCATTGACTATTGCATTCCAAAATTCATAAAATTCACAACACAAATTCCACTATAAACAAGACAAAAATCATGACCTTTAATCCAACATAAAAGAATTAATAACAAGAAGTCTAAAAGAGATCAGTATGCATATTAAACTTGATGCAACTATGAACAAAGTATTCATAGATTGTTGAGAAGCCAAATCCAGTAAACAGTCGACAGTCAATCAAAGCGGAAGACTACGATGAACGGGTAAGAGAGAAAGAGAGCTGCGGTTCGACGGGGGCGACAATGGCTACCAGCGGTCACAATAGACGGCGGTGTCGCAAGAGGTTTGAAACCCTAAAGGTTGTCAAAATCGCGATTTGAATCGCAAAATCGCACGATTATACGATTCAGTCACAGCCATACGAGTTCGATTACACAGAAAACTCGCAGTTACTGGGATCGTGCTGGGATCGCGATTTTTACGTTAAAATCGCTGAAATCGTGCGTGCCAACGATCCCAGCTAAAGCTAGAAATTGCTTCTGAAGTTCCCCAAAACGATAGCTTTTTTTTTTTTTTAGATTTGTTTGAGGTAAAAAAAAATTAACATTCGGCCCAACCATTCCCAAAATCAACCCTAATTACTAAAGCTAACTTACCTTCGATTTGGGAGAAAGCCTGGAGCTCGAAGTCTGAAAAGCAAAATCGCACGCACTTAGAAGGTTGGAACTGCAGAGCGCCCTGTCTATTGCCGGAGAAGATAACGCCAACTCAGAGAGCAGACGCCGAACAGAGCAAAACAGTAGACGTTGCTGCTGGGGAAGTAAAAGCGCAGCAGAACCTTCTAAAATTTCCGTTTCACATTTTATATATCATAATATTAATATATATTTATACTTATTTTAGATTTTATGTATATCCAATAAAAAAATAACAACATATTTTACATATCTGATTTATATTTTATATTTATATTATCTATAAAAATTTATATTTGATTCATATTTTATATTTTATATACATATTTATATTTATTGGTTACTTTGTTATTATCTTTATTTTTTAATATTTTATATTAATTATATAATTATATTAATTTTTTTATTTGATTGTATTTATCTTATTGCTAACTTTACTGATTTTGCTAATTATATTATGTTAGATATGTTATCTAGTTATATTAATTAAATTATTATTATTATTTATATATTAATTGATTAATTTTTTATATTCTGATGTTAATTAAATGATTAATATTTATTTGATTAATGTTGTTTGCGATTTACAACAAGTCAAAGGATTTTATGTTATTATATAAAACTTTTATTTTATCTAAATTATGAATGTTTAAAATTATTTTATCTATATTTAATATTTTAAAAAACATATATATATAAATATATATATATATAAATTTATATATTTTTATATTATAAATAAGATTTTACAATCCTATTTACGATTTCACGAATTACGATCTTAACTCTCTCATCCAATTTTAAGTAAAATTTACAATTTTGACAACCTTACTTAAAATGCCGTTAACTAAGCACCAAAGAAGCTAAATACATCACTTCATCCATAAAAGATGTAGTAGCATAAGATTGGCTCTGGAAAACTATGCATCATAATAGAATTTAATGCTACTTCCATTTATTCATTCTATTTTGTCATAGGAAATTGCTTGTTTACATGTTACGGAAACACTTTGATCACATGTTCAATCACCCCTTCAGGATGCTCAACCATAAACTAGACCTTGCTTCCAAATGATTTTAATGCTTAATATTTGTTTGCCACTTGAAATGATTGGATGATTGGTTTTCATTACCGATTTTCATATGATCAAGGTTGTTGCATTATTAACTCTTTTATTGGTTGCAACTAGTTTTTCAGGAGCTAGTAGGATAGGATTATAGGATTGACCCAAAAAGATAATCGCCTAACAATTCATAAACTAGATTCATGCATGGTAATCTGCCTAATAATATATTTTCCGTGGTTTTCAACCAGCCAACTAATCTTTTAGTTTTCCAATTTTTGTGCGTGCATAGTACTTGCTCATATGGAAGCTAATATCTTCTCTCCAGTGGCATTACACACCACTCACTTGCCACTATACTTTGAACAATTCTATGACACACATTTTTTGTAATACGCAACAATACTCATTAGCTTTTTTGAAAGATTTGAAGCGTTGGTTTGATATTGAATGGTGATGATTTAATTTGTACCATTCAATTGCCAACACAGGCAACCTAAGGAGGTCAGATGGAAAGAAATAATAGAAAGACAAATTTACTCTTATAAAGCAATCTATCTTCAGAAACTTCATTTCTTATAATCGAGAGTAAATAAAAATTAAATAAATGAAAATTTTTATAATTTATTTTATTTCTAATTTTTTATTTATAAATTATACTTGAGAAAGAATTAAATTAAAAAAAAGTTCTTCCAATATATGTTAAAAGGCAATATATAATATTAATATATATACTTATAATGAATTTCTATTTTAAAAAAGATTATATGTAATGAAATATGGACTCAATTTTAAATCACTCAAATTATATTTAATAAAAAATTTGTTCTTAAAAGATGGTTGTTATAAAAATGTGAATGAAAAATTATATTAAAACTCAATCTAATAATGTTTTTAACTTCTTTTTTTTTCTTTTGTGCCTTTCTAAAATTGTTTATGAATTTATTGAGTAATTATATAATATAATAAAATATAATTTGCATTTATATTCAAATATAAAAGTATTATAGTTACATATTTTAAAAAATAAAAAACATGAAAAAGAAATTACAACTATAAACATAGATATGTTAATCAATTATTTTTATTTAGACAAAAATCTTAATGATAATGAAACTAATTAAAAAAAGAAAGAATGTATGTTAGCTGCTAAACACAAATAATGAAGCTTATTTCAATCGGTATGCCTTAAAACATCTCTCAGAAGCTTTACACATGAATATTAAAAAAAATTATATTTAAACTTTAATATTTAAAAAAATATACAAAAATAAAAAAATGATACTTAATCTATACTTTAGAATTCTTTGGTTAAATAGGTGAAATTTGGTTTATTTTTAAGATATTTTTATTAAAAATTAATTAATAAATTATATACTAAAATTTGACAAATCTCTTATTAATTATAACAAATTTAATATCAAATACAACACCTAAAAATTAGTACAAATATATTAATATAATTAAAATAAACAAATTTTATTTTATTTTTTATATATTATATCAAAAATAGATACAAATTAATTAGTTCATTTCATATTTTGAATATTAAACTTTTATTTTATTTAAAATATTTATAATAAAAGTAAAATATTTCATATGATATTTATATAATTTATTGATTATAAATATTAGTGTTTGAGTTATAAATAAAAAAGTAGACATTAGAAAAAAAAACATAAAGTGAATAAAAGTAAAAAATAATATTTAAACTATAAAATATTAACAAAATCTTAATTAATGTATACATAATTTAAATTATAATATTTAAAAATTAATATCATATAAATATTAGAACAAATCAATAATACTATCCACTTTAGTTTGCAATATGTCAAACGAAACCAATTTTGCCTATGCCTCCCTGTGCTTTTTCCCTTCATTTTCACCTCTAATGCTTGTCCAAACAATTCTCCTTAATAATGGCTTTCTGTCGAAGTTGTTCAATTAAATGAGTGTTCTTTCAAATGAAACTTTATTTTTTTGTGTATAGGCAAAAAGGTTATTATCCATTTAAATAAAATAAAGCATAAAATTAAATAAAATATAAATTGAAAATACGAGCATATATTAATATATTTATTTATAATAAATTAATTTTATTTTAAAAAATATAATTATTATTTTCAAATTCTAGCCCGTGCATAGCACAGGGTAAAGACTAGTTTCCATTAGATTTTGTTCTTCACATCATTATAAGTAACAATCCCAACGAAAAGAATGCAAATTTATTGGTACATTTGATATTGTAGAATTCATGTTTTTTTTGTACTGTGGTTCTCTTATTTTCTCTTTTCTTATTTGTTTAAATTTGTTGAACATTAAGTCAGATAATTACTTCAAATTCCAAAACCGCATCAAATGAAGAGCTTGCTTCAAAGTAAACATTAATTGGTTGCAGCTTCGTCTCTGTACTGTAATGCAAACATCAACTAGTTACAGCCTACAAGACTTGCAATGTCATTTGGTGCATGTGTTGAAGATGAGGTGTCGAACGAAGAACTAGCTTTGTTGCTCTCCAAACTTTCACTATCACATTGTAGAAAAGTATTTTCATATGGTAGATGTAGTTTAGTTTACTATCATACTTACACTCTTTTCTTTACAACCGTTTCAAGCCTATGATACTATCTTTGATTTGGAAAGCTAGGCTAGTAAAGGTGAAGATTGATTTTACTTAATTATATACATTGAGGGAGAACTATTCATTAAGATAGGTAATCATGTTTGTGTTTTATTGTTGGAATAGTGAATTATGGTATATATTCCTTTTGAGGTTTAATTTGGTTCTATGTATATCACTCACTATTCAGGGGAATCAATTGTGGTTTTTCTTCCTACATACATGTTGCTAACAAAACTACTATTTTCTAATTATTGAGTTTCTTTAGAAAATAAGAGCCATGGTTTGAAATCTAGCAAGATTACAAGACGAATTTATATTAAAAAAAGAGATAGCGATGGATAGTTAACAAGCCCCACTTACTTTGGACGACAGATATTAACTTGCATTCAATCGGGATCAGATATCAAATAATTTTAAATTCAGATAGTTGAAAAATAAAACTAGTAGATGAAAAAGGCAAGACATAATTAGCATGTAATGGTTATAGGTCCTCTATGTGAGTGAGAAGAAACAACTGTGAGTTTCAAGGATTTGACATGATAAAATGAATAATTACAAATTTAAATTTTCATTTTTAGTTATTCATTATTTCTAAAAATTTGAATAATTCTAGTCATATAACATTTATTCTCGCATTTTGAATATTAAAGAAGCTAAAAACTAGGTTTGAATAAGTTTAAAGCATTAGCTCCAGAAGAACCCTATTAGTGATAAAGCTTTGGAGAATAATAATATCACACAAAATTTACATAATCCAGCCAGAATTACTAATATGAAAAAAAAAGGGAATCCTGTGCCAAAAATTATGCATAAGTTGTAAATTTAATTGCTACATAATTAATTATACGTAATTTTTCCTTTTTTTGTGAATAATTATACATAAATTTGATCATTAAATAATCTCTTACGACCTCCCATCTCTCTTTAGTTTCCCATCTTTACAATCCCGCCAGCCTTGTATCTCTGAGAATACACACTACCAAAATTTTCCTATCTGTATAAAAATTCCAGCAAGGTAACAAGCATGTACAAAGGAAAGAGGCATAAGGTGGGATGGGCATGCTTAAGATTTTCTTCCTACTTTTGTTCAGTTTCACATTAGTGTCCTTCTTCAAATTCTCAACATCCGAAAATGGTTGGTTTTTAGAATGCAAAGTTCCAAAAATACCCACAAAAGGGTTGAAATTGGTAACTAGTTACAAGAGGTAACAATACACATGTTTGACATTTCCCCCTCCGTGAGTACCTAAGAGTACCTAAAACATTTAGTACGGAAAAAACCTCCGAAAATTAATTAGTAATTTGCAACGATTTAGAAAATGTAAAAATTTAGTTATATGTAGTTTAATTCGGTGGTAATATTGTAATTCGATTAAAACTATATTCGACCGAACATTTATGAAATGGAAGAAAACTATGTGAAGTAGCTATAAGGTCAGAGACTCAGAGTTTGAAATTCAAAACTTGTGTTTTATTATTATAATAATAAATTATTATTTTTTAAATGAATATTATATAGTTTTAAACTGTTAAGACACGTGAAGACTGACATATTTTGGACATTTGATTTTATTTTTATAAAATTATATTTTTCATTATAAACACCAATTTTTTATATCTTATCAATTCCAAAAGCATCCAAAGTCCAGGTGAAAGCCTGTCTTATAGGATAAAGAGCAAAAAAAACCCAAAGGAAATTTCTAAACTTGCCAGGGGACAAGCAAATGCCTTTCTTTTCATTTTCATATTCTGAACACTAACGGAAGGATCAATCCTATGTCAGGGATCAATCTAGGCTACCTCTCTATTCATAATTTTCATGCCAAATATCATGTATATCTTCAGATATATCTTCATCTTTCATAAGAAAATCATTCCTACTTTCATCTTCATTTATAAAAATCTATAGATCTGTAGTCATAAGTTCAATTTCTCTATTACTTATTGTTTACCTTGATTCAATGAATGCCTTCTATTTAAGCTCTTACAATAGCTTTTTAATAATCACAATAGGCCTTTTATATTTTAGAGAAGATGCAAAATTTTTTAGTAATGGGTAAAAAGTCACTGTGAGTATAAATTTTAAGTTGAATTTTTATTTATTCTATTATTGAAAGATTTGTTATAAGATTCGACATTGCATTGCATCGTTGATGGAGCTTTAAAGAAGAAGTAAATTTTCTATTATTGTAACCAATATAAATCACCCAAACTAATTCTAAATCAATGCCTTCGATCCTAAATGGTTAAGCCAGTATCAAAGATTAAGAGCGGGTGAATAAAATATTAAATTGAAAAATTCAGTTCAGTTAAAAAAAATTAATTAAAGTTGCTTATAACCAACTGTGGACAGCCTTACTAGAGACCTCCAACAAAACAAGTCACACACAGAACCTAACCCGGGTTTTGTGCAACCCAATTCATAAATCAGCCCTGACTGCTTTTTTTCATTTTTTTTAAAAAAATAACTTAACAGAGACAGAGTCATGTGAAGCCCGTAACCCTCATGGCCTCATTAGTCATCGTCTTATAAAAAGTAAAAACCTTTTTTCAGTTTTCAATTCCATTAACGATGTCGTAACCCTATTTTAAGCTTATGATATTAAACAAGTATTATGTTTCTTGATCTAATTTATGATTTTTCATTATAAATGCTTATATTTTGTTATACATAGGGTAATATATACTACTTTTATACATTTTATGAATCTTCTAATTCACGATTCGCTTCGATTCATGATTCAAATTTTTTACAAATAGATTCATGATATGATTCACAATTTTGATAATACTGATGCCATGAAACACGAATCCAATTGTGACACTATACTCGTATGACAATTTTCTAGAATACAACATATCTAGGATATGTTAGGAATAATATAGATTTGATATAGGAATATTGAATTTTGAGAACTAGAAGATGTCTTGGTCATTAATAAGCATTGAACAAAGTTCCTTTGTCATGTATTTTCCGTCATACACTAAAAACTATCAACAACACAGATGCTACCTTTTATTAATAGACAGAATTTTCTTTAGTACTTCTGTTAACATTGTCGAGAATAAAAAGTTAATTATAGCCCAAGCTGCTACTTTTCCTCCTTTTGTGCAGAAGTTACAACAAGGTTGTTCCTGCTTGGATAAGAAAGGCTATACAGATCCCTAAAATAGTTGTTAGTCAGATGAAAAGGACAAATAACATTGCAGGTTAGACAAAGATACAAAAAGACAAAGCAGCCGCTGTAAATAATGACACAAGGCTGTGATGAAGAATCAAATGGTGTGTTTAAGGAAAAAAAACTAGAAGATATAGTGTCCAGCCTCTTAACACTGCATCCAAACTAAGTTAAAGCAACACTGGAACCAAACTTTAGCATAACCAAACTTTGAAATTTAAAAAATTAGAAATATAATAATAATTACAGTACAGTTGCTGGATATGAATTTTGGCATATCAGGGCCCTATCAATATTAGATGACACTAAAACTCCACTAAATTTAAGCACATCTGCTTCATAGCACAAATGTAATAAAAGTATTAACTTTATGTGGGCACTAAATATTACTCTTGAACTAATGTTCAAACGCCTTTTTGCTTACTTTCCTTTACCTAGTTAGACGACATTCATGAGATTAGTCAAGGAACCAAAAGTTATCTCATGTTGGCTAATGCGCACCCAACTCTTTGGTTTTATTGGTTTCCTCAACAACAAATATGAGATAGAGAAGGAATAAGGATGTTCCAAAAATTTCTGGTAAAGACAATATATGATATCTTATGTTCAGAGAAAGAAGAACCAAACCCAGATCAGAGAAACAAAACCTAGGAAGATAATGAGAAAAACTATAGGAACTACTAATCCAAATAACAAATAAAACCATAACAGTTTAAAGAATTTGGTATTAGTCTCAACAACATGGCAAAGTCCTTGCTTTGTCAGTACTAGAGAAGAAACAAGCATAGGATTAGGGGTAGGGGTGCTTAATGGATGAATTGAATTAACCAAAAGCCCACATGGACTGGGCCTAAACGGGTTTGACCTATTTAATCCCACTTCTAAATCAGCCTGCTGGGGAATGGTCTGGTCTATTTTATAAGTGGACTAAACTAATCCACTGACTAATCTATTTTTTTGCATTTTTTAGTTTTTCCACGTTGAAACCTAATTTAAAATATAAATAACTAATTATAAAATAAAGAAAGAGGAACATAACAAACTTTAAAACATGTTACATGATAAAATTCCAGAACAAACATAAGTCTAAACATAACAAATATTATAAAACATAATTCTAGGAAAGCATAACAAAGCTTAAGATATTATCTTCAAACAATAAACTTAATTATATAATAACAAAAAGGAACATGAACATCTAAACATTTCCATGCCCAAGGCATTTTTTGTTTACTCAACTATGATCCCCATGCTCATTCTCAAATATTATATTTAACCCTAATTATAACTGCACAATAAAATGCATGACTATAAACTTTTTACAAATGCAACTCTACAATAATTAATATTAATAGTAGAACATGAGGATATAAGATATAACGCATGCAGTAGTAGCATCTATAACAACCCAATTAAGGGATGTTAACATTTGTATTTGATATTAACATTAATTTAACATAACTGAATTCAAAAATATAATTTGAAAGATTAAGATTGTTGCCCCTAAGTTAAATTTTATTGAATGACACTTTAACTTGAAACCAATTCAAATTAAATATATATATATATATATATATATATATATATATATATATATATATATATATATATAATTTGAAGGATTGAAGTTATCAAAAGGAAAAAATTACTTGAATCTCCATTAACTATTGGACATATCAATGCATTTAGCAATCAAAGGAATCCGTGAAACTAAATATCACAACAAACTTTAAAAGTCCAAATGAAAAACTTGAACTAACTTAAGTTTTAATTAAAATAAGTGTTAGGTTCTTATACCTGAGAATGAATCCTAGAAAATAATGTTTAAGTTAAAGGAAGCCAAACCAGTTAAAACACACATAGAGAGAGCTGAATACGACCTATACTTCCTTTATAAACCCAATAAATACAAGATCAAAACATAACATACTATAAACAATCAAAAGCAGACATTAGAGATGGATCCATCCCCTAGTGAAATAGAACATAACTCAAGCCTTATTTTACAAAGACATAACCCTATGCAGCAAATATATATCAATCTTTAAGAACTATTTTCATTCATATAGATTTTTCTTCTATATTCTTCCATTAAATTTGATAGAACACTATGGTAATTGTACAGATTAGTTACTCTATAATTGCAAACAGAAGCCCACTCATTTAACTTTAAATCATAGTACCAAGAAACCCATGGAAGAATGGTTATTTGCTTCATACAACCACACTTCATGACTCTTCAAGTATCAATTAGGATAGAACATAAGAAAGAAGTAATAAAGAATAATGAAACTCATGACACACAACATGTTATCTAAATGATAGATTTAACAGGAATAAATACTTCAACTTCAATCTTTTATCAGTATGGTTTATAACTATATATGATATATCAGATTTCAACAAAGTTTTACATTAACTGTCGAAAGTTTAACACAACTCCTAAGGAGAGAAATGCCCCTACTTGGGTTATAGGCTGGCGTTACCTAACTCGGCCAAAATAAATATGTATAAGGAGAAAAGGAAGAAGAAGTTGGGTTATAAGCTGGCATTACCCAACTTAGCCAAAATATATGTATATAAGAAAAAAAAGAAAAAGAAGTAGAAGAAGTTAGGTTATAGGCTGATGTTATCCAACTCGGCCAAAATAAATAAATAAATAAATATATATAAGAAGAAGGAGAAGAAGAAAGAAAGAAAGGAAAAAGAAAAAGATGTTTGATCTATCATACTCATCTTTATACATTGTCCGTCTAGAGAGAAGAAAAGGAAGAAAGAAAAAAAGAAAGGAAAAAGAAAAAGATGTCTGATCTATCATACTTTTCTTTGCACATCGTCTATCTAAAGATACTTAACAAGATCTTTTGATGAATAATATCACTAAAAATTTGATTTTTGATAAAGCTAATGGCGTCATGTGATTTATATAGCTGATCTCATTTAGTAGGATAAGGCTTTATTATTGTTATTGTTATTTATAACTATTTTAACTAAAGAAATTTATACTTAAATATTTTTCAAGAAAAAAAACCTTAAAACAAACAGACATGATTTAATTACCCACTTGAATCATACGTGTTCATCAAATTTTATGAACTCAAGTAAGTAATATTACTAATATAGCAACCTAAGTGAAGTTAAAGGCAAATTAAGGTAAGTCTACGTGAAATGGAGAATGGTGTAAACTACTATTTATTACATTATAAGAATCGTATTACAGAAAGGCAAAATAAGAACTTAATGAATTTCATTATCATTATCATGCAAAACATAAAAATTAAACTTTATATACAATAATAACTTCAAATAAAAGCAGACGATCAAATTTCACTTCCAAGAACAATTGAAAACAAAGGATATAAAAGTTTTAAAAAAATCTCACTTGGGTGGCTAGTGCTAAATGACGGAGAAGACAGCTATAATAAATAGCTAACCCTACCACTCTAGATGATGGAGGAGATGGCTTCATTGCTGCCGCCTGCTTGCTCCTTGGCTATGGTGGGCTTTCTTTTGCTAGCCTGCTACTATTTTATGCTTTGCTAGGGCACATTGAGTCTTTAATTTGGAACTAGCATGGAGGGCATGGATGATGATTTGGGACGTAGGGGGTCAAGGATTGGTGGAAATTAGGTATAGTTCGTCTGGGTTTAGCAAAAGGCTACTCTGAATTGGGTTGGATCTTGTAAGTTTAAATAAATATTTGTGCTATGGTTTGTGGTTTAGCCCCCATCCACAAAAATCTGAGCCATTTGAACCACAATCCATCGAGTTAGATCTAATAAGCCCATTTTTAAAAGGTTGAATTTTATCTCGCTTGACATGCTTAAAGATGGCACGTTTGACTCATTAGCCACAAGCTATTTAGCATCCATAGTAGGAAACATTCATTTTAGGCTTTTTGTTCCAGTTTTTTTCCTTCTAATGAACTAGAGACTTATGTTAGATTCTTAGTTTTTTTTTCCTTTTGTGAATCATATATTTATATATTTGGATAAATCCTTGTTGTTATCATCTACGGAGCCAAAATCTAAAATAAATAATACTTTACCTTACACATTTATTAAATACTAAGAAACAATCTAAATTATTGATATATTTTAAGTAATTAAATTTAATAAATAAAGTAAAAAAAACACTTTCTACCTTTCATTAAATATCTTAAATTTTCTTTTCAAATTTATTCTTATTATTTCACTACATAGTTAATCTTCTTTAAATAAACAATTAATTGTACATCATGTGAAGTGACAATACCTAAAATTGTCAACTGGCCTTAACTAGTTGATCCAACATCTATTTAACCTAACACCTCTTTACATAGGCACAATTAAGAGTATGCAATAGTTTGATTTGATTAAATTCAATTTAAATTTTTGTTACTTATTTTGAATCGAATTATAACTGAAAAAATTCACAATTGATTGTTTCATATTACTAAATCATATTAATACCATAAAGAGTTATAACTTTTCATGGCTCTATCACAAATCAAGCATGACTAAGCTTATAAAAGGCTTAAGTTATGATATCTCAACCTATCTACAATTCCTTACTTCTACTTTACCTACATAATTACTGACTTAAGCATTAAAGTGTGGTGGCAAACCACTTCCTTATGTATTCTTAACTTTTTCTTTATTGTTCAAGTAGCCCACTTCAACTAGACATCTTTGGAGTTGTCATCTAGAGCCATTTGTTGCTTTTCTTGCCACCATATATTGTTATGCTTAATCAGCAACTTCATAATCTTGCTACCATGAAACACTTGGTAACACCCATAAGGTGTTTTTAGCTAAAAGAGATTTATTGAGAACAATGGAAACTAAGTGTGATATTTTAGAAAAATAAGTCCATTATCTTTAGGCAAAGCTCAAAACTTTCCAACAACCTAACTACTCGAATCAAAACAATCCACCATCACTAATAACATTTCACCTAACACCTCTAATACCATTTAATATGCCACCTCCCTTACCACTAATTCCTTCAATGAATTTTTTGCAAATAGCCTCTACTGTTCTCAATTAATATCATTAAGCCAACATTCTCTCCCTTATATCAAATATTTCTAACCCTAATCCATCTAGCCATCACACCCATACCATGATAGCTACCTTTTAGTACATTAAATTTGATTAATGCACAATTTATGCCTCTACCAAGATCCACAACCTAAATTATTAATGCATATTTACATCTCAAAGGAATACCCTTACCACTATTTCCTAATAAAGGCATCCTAGATAATCATTAAAATAATTAATAACTACCACATAACTTACACCACAAAAAATACGACATAATATTTTCTTCCATTAGCCAAAATAATTTCCAAACCAGAGGATCCTAGCATCCACCCTCAATCAATAATAACAATCATCCTATCTCTAATGATGTTATGGCCATACCTATACTAATGCATTTTAAATTACATACCCAAATGGAAGCTTATAATGAAACCACTTATCCCCATAAACACTTAAAGGCACTTTGAATGCATGTACCTAGCTGGAACATCTAATGCTATTATATACTAGCCTTTCTTTATGACACTCAACAAAGAGAGTTTATATTAGTTCATTCCTCCCTTGTCTAATCAGTCTCTAATTTAAAATAGCTAGCTAAAGCTTTCACCATCCATATTGCAATTAGCATACCCCTTTAAAAAAACCTCTATAGCACTTATTAACTTCTAACAAGGCTATCGAAAGGCCTTTAAATAATATTTAGCACAATTTAATGCTTTGGCTTTAGAAATTAAAAACATCAAAAAAGGAATGGTTGTTCACTAACTTAATCACAATTGGGATAAGCCTAAGAAATCTCACCCTATCCTTTGTAAAAAGACCTATCCCTATGTTGTTGATCTATTGACTTGATTAGAAAATTTCATCGATGTTGAGGAAATGGATGGCAAGTTAATTGAACATCAATAAATTTTTCATAACAAGATACAAAACTTAGAAAGTAGGAATCACCTCTGCCTAAAGGCACTTTGCAATTGTAAGCCCTAAAATTCCACCATTAATTAAATTATTCATTGTATATAAGTAATTGAACAAATGAAATTTCTTACTTCAAAACCATGAAAGTCCTTCAGCTAACCAATCAAAGTACTATAAGTTCCATAAAGATTATAGACATGATACAAATGATCACGCATTAAAGGATAAGATAGAAACTTTAATAAAAAAGGTTACCTCTCAAAATGTAAAAAGAATTACATAAACAAACAAATAAAAGAAGGATAAAAGAAGCATGATCAATCGTCTAGGCTAGGCTAACCAAATCAGTAGAAAGAAAATGATATTATAATCATTAGCATTATTAAAATTTTTATTATAAGGATTTGCAAGGGAAAAAGATTAAATAAAAGAATAAAGAGACAAATAAGAAAGTCTTAATTAGTGAGAAACACCAAAATGAAGAGTATAAACTAATTAGCTTTACAAAGGATGACTTTAGTAATATAAACCAAGTTCATGACAATCCTATACAATATCATATCATCAAACACATTTTGATCAACCAAGGAAGCTTTACTAACATCTTATATTTTAAAATAACAAAAAAAATATGGGCATAACTAAGAATATGTACAAAGCCTATAATAGTGTTCTAATTAGTTTCTGCCATAAGTCAAGTACAAGTAAAAAACATAGTGATGTTAAGAGTCATGTTCAACTTGAACCTAAAAATGAAGATCATTGATGTGAACTTCCTAGTTATATCAATTTCAAACACTATTTATAATAAAATTTTAGGAAGACTATCCTTGAATTAGGTAGAAGTTATTATATCCCTTCCTTACTTACTAATAAAGTTCAACACTTCAAACGAAATAATCAAAATGAAAGGAATGAATTAGTAGTAAAACAATGTCATATGACGAGTCTAAAAGCAATGGAAATTAATATTAGTGGGGCTAAATTGATGGTAGCTTATTGTGCATCATGACACACTAAAATTAAATTATTACTAGTTTGCTAAAAATAATGCAATATAGGATCAGGTTATATTTCTAGTGATCTCTTGAAATATCCTTTCCAAATGATTTATTAATAATGATTACATAATTTTTTAAACTTTTTGTACACTAAAAATAAAAAAATTAATGTAAACAAAATGCAAATGAAACTTAAATAGAATGTTGAATAAAAGCAAAATAAAAAGAAAATTAAGATTGTAGAATAGTTAATCCAAGAATTTAACAGCTCTTAGTATAAATTAAGTATAGATTATAAAATATTTGACTATTTCAACTAATTTTTCAACATTAAATTATCTAAAACCTCTGCAATAATTCATAAATTCTATGCTAAATAACTATTTACAATTTGATTAATTAAAATTAGTTAAATTAAGCAATTATTATAATCCATAAAGGAACCAAATCAAAATTGATTTAAAAATATAATTAAATTAAATTAAGGGATTAAATTAAAAACCTCTAATTCAATCTCTCAACCTTCTATCCCCATGTGAAAAATCATTATTAACTAATTATAATTTAATATAAAAATAGATAAAGATAAAAAATCACAAGATTAAACACTAATTATACCAAATCAACATTCAACATGTGCAATTTCAAAACAAGCAATATAAAGAATTAGGAAAAGAGGAAAATCAATTAGAAAAAATTAACATTACTAATTAGGATCCCATAATCCAATAGAGATGGGCCTTAAAATCCTTAAATTAACTAAATGTTTAGCCCTTTATAGCCAAAGAACAAGAAACTAGAAGAAGATGATGATGATGATGATGATGATGATGAAGAAGAAGAAGAAGAAGAAAAGCTATCTATTGAATTGTGTAATGTTTAAAGTCTAATATGTGTATTCTTGCCTCTTCGTCTGACTTGATAACCTTTGAAACCTAATAGAATTGAATCCTATGCCTTTTAGGATTATAAGAATAGGGCCTTACTAATTTATAAAGCCCAAAACCTATTTTACAAAACAATGAATTACAAGAGTTATAGTAGTGAAATTTTGTATGTCTAACTTTCACCTAATGTAAGACTATAAAAATTATGTAATTTTGATAAACCATGAGCATAAAGTTGTAAGTTTGGATATTATGAAGCTTTACTGCTAGTTTCACATTAATTACACCTCTAAAACTTTAGATATGGCCCCAAAAATTAAAGCTAACTTAGTTGGAATAAAAAATAAGGTTTTAATTTCTTAACTAAATAAGATCTTTTATGAGTTTAAACTAAGCTTTAACTAAAACATAAAAATCGTAAGGCTTTCTTTAGGATTTCCAACAATATAAAGATTATCCTAATCCAACATTCAAAACTTAAGATATAGCTAAAAACTTGAAATAGTGTAAAAAGCTAACATTAATCGAAAATTTTCAATTCAATGTGAAACTAACCCCAAATTACAAAATAAGATCAATTTTATAAAATTAAGCATATGTAATGTACTAAAAGATATAAAATAGGAGAAAATAATATAGATAAAATTTTGCACATAAAATTCTCTCACATTTAACTTTATAAATTCTTGGGTTAGATAAAATTTTATTTAAAACTAAAAAATAAAAGACTTTTCTTTTCAAAAACTTCAAAATTAGAAATCTATAGGCAAGAGATAAATAAAATGAGCAAGACACATAACACATAATGGAGAAAAATTTTGACAAACTTAAAACTAATCAACATAATAACTTCATTCAAATAAAGTAAATCAACATAATAGAATTTCATGAGATTTACTCTTCTACTCTAAAGTGTTTAAGGAAAGTGTTTTACTTAAGTTTATTACATGAAATTGCTCTATTATAAAAAGTAAAGATATAAAAAGATTATTACATGAAATTGCTCTTAAATGTTTAAGGAAAGTGTTTCACTTAAGTTTATTACACAAAATTGCTCTATCATAAGCTTACTAATTATTTAATCTCCACTACTCAGATTACATGTATAACATAAATAAAAAGGACTTTTATTCAAAGTTGTAATGTGGTTAGGGAAAATGAAAGAAAAAAATGAGGATATAAAAAGATAGAAATTGAAGAAATTAATAGAGTACTTAAACAAAAAACATATGGGCCAATTATGAATAATTATAAATAAACATAATAACCTAAATTTATTTTTCGTCATTTTTTTTTATTTTTTATTTTTTTCTCTTTTTCTTTTTTTAAACTAACTTTTGAATTTGAAGTTAACAACTTTTCATAACATATAAACTCACACACCCCTACGCTTATTTAAAAATCTATCTCCTAAAAATTTAAATACCTTATTAATCCCTAAGATTATGTAAAGAGACTTATTTGTCAATGAAGAAATGCTCATAAGATATGCAAGAAAGAAAAGGGCAATTAAAGCTTATGAAGGTTCGATAAAGATAAAAATTTAAAGGTAGTTACATGGCTTTAGCTCAAATAAAGAAAAAATGCTCTTATCATTTTTGTGTATGTATATGCAAAATGTAATCTTAAAAAGCATTAAAGCAAGTTTTAAAGTAACAAATCATACAAGAATATCACACAAGAAGGAAAAAGAATAGTATAAATTTTTAACACAAGGCTCAAAATCTCACAAAGAAACTCATGCTACCAAGTTCAATCTACTAATTCAAAATCTATCACTACATCAATCAATTTCAAGAAATAAAATCATTCATTTAATCTTGTTATGAATCTTGTCTAATTTCAATTGAATCCTACTTATGAAAAATGCAAAATCTCTATTAATAGCAAATAACTAAAATGACTCAAAAAGACTTAAAAACATTTGAAAAAACACACTTTTTTTTAAAAAATATTTCTATTTTGTTGTTTTTAGTTTCTTTATTTTTTTAGTTTAAAAACATGAAGACTAAAACACAAAACAAATCCTAAATGTCTCCCCCTACACTTAAATTTCAAATTGTCCTCAATCTAAAGAAAATTAGCATCATCAATAAAAATAAAGAACAAGGAAAATGAAAAAGAAGAGTAGGAGAAAGCAAATCTAAAATACTTGAATTTCCTTCTAAGAAGCGCCTTTTTTTTATATTTTTGCTAGACATAGCTTGAATATCTTCAACTAAGATCTATATGAGAATTAGATATCTTCTTTGCTTCTAAATTTTTAACCTTTAATTCATCCATTAAAAGGATGCTTTGAAAATTGGGATCATCCAGCACAATTTCTCTGAGTGCTATTCTTAATTCATTCTTCATTGAATGCTCAAAATCATCATGTAAATGATTTCAATATGATAAGTAAAATAGCTCGAAAGATTAATATACAAGCACTTTTTTCCTTTAAAAATGGAATGTTTCTATCATTATTTTTCTGCAATTTTTGAAACAACACTATTTGTATCCCCTATAAATGCAAAAATTTCAACACATGGAGCATACTTAATATCATTATCTTTATAAATGTACTTATGGCCATGCATAAACATTCCTCATAGAGTAGTTATTAATACAAATAACAAAAATTTTGTTATAGCTATTTCTTTACATTCAATGTACTCTATGAATAAAGGAATACATAGAGTTAAACATAGTAAAATAAGAAATTGAAATATTTCTTTAAAATTAGTTATTTGGAAATTTCCTGAAAAGCTAACTATAAGGGGTAATGGGAGAACAATACAAACATTATGCTATTAGGTAAAGCGGCGAAGTACTACACCCTAAATGGCAAAAGTTAAGTAGCCAAAAACATCACCAGCTTACGTACAATCCATAAATTTGAAATTTTCAAGAAATTCTATTAGTATGTTATCATGAATAGTATCAATATGTAAATTAGCATGAACAAACTCAGAACTAGCAAAATGAAAACCATAAAAAATTAGAATTAGAAACAGTAATATTAAAAAATTAAAAGGAGGAATATCATGCAATAAAAGCTTTAAAGTGTGAAGAAAGGATACAGAATTGTCCTACATAGCCTTAAAAATGTTAAACTTGATTGTAACACCATCAAACTTTATGGTTAATATTCCATCTCAAATATTGATCACAATTTTTACTATTTTGAGAAAAGACCAATCAAGAATGTATGGGGGAAGAACATTGGATGTCTTATTTTCCATCTTCAAGATGTAAAAATTTGCTAAAAAAATAAGTCCATTGACCTACACTTAAATATCTTTAATAACACCTAAAGGTCAATATTAGATCTATTTGTTAATTAAACAAGTACCTTTATTTATTTCAAAGGTCCTAAATTTAAAGTATTAAGAATAGAAAAAGGAATAACATTAATTGAAGCTCATAAATCTAACATGGTATGCTTATTTACGATTTTTCCTATAACATATGGAATGGTGAGTGTTAGGGGTGGGCAAATTTCGGTTTCGGTCTACAAATCAATTAATTATTTTAAACCAATTGTCTCTTTAAATATACCACAACCGACCGAAATCATTACTCAAACCGTTATTAACCGAATTAATCGATTATAAATGATTGAAAGTGGTTTCAAATAGTTAATCATTTTAATTTTTTTAATATGTAGGAAAGTTTATCTTCACATTTTAAATAAAATATAAGAAAATAAATAATTTGGAATGAATTTTTCCTAATTTCTATACCTCAGCACCTATATTTTATTTAAAATTTGGTGAGACAAATTTAGATTTGGATAAGTGTTGAGTATTTTCTTTTAAGAGGGAAATATTTGAGAGTAAGATATTGATATTAAAAAATGGCTTATGAAGGTTAAGAGAATAAAGGGATAAATAATAAATGGCCTTAAAATACACTATATAAAGTAAATTCTTAAGCTTTACAATAATTTGGTCGGTTATGGTTTAATATGGTTGAAAATTTTCAAACCCGCAACCGACAAAAAAAAACTGAAAACAAATAATAAATTTTCAAATCTAACTATTTATTATAATCAACCAATTTAATCCGACCGAATGGAAAACGGTTCAGTCGGTTTAAATCAGTTCAGGACATTTTGCCCACCCCTAGTGAGTGTGCCTAGATCTTTGCATTTTCTTAATAATTTTCTTTAAATGATTGCAAAAACATTCAACTTACACTTACTTTTTCATTATCCCTTAATTTTTCTCTTATTAAAGCATAAATTTTTTAGAAAGTTAACATACCTTGAAATTTGTTTTATTAAATCTAGCAAAGCCATATTAACTTACTTTTTTAAGGGACTTCAAAATCTAGTTGTTATTTTCAATTTTCTTTTATGGAAAAATTTTTCTTGAAAAAAGAGAAGGAATAATAAAATTTATGAGAGGTAAAGGTTAAGGGATTGAATTTACCTCACTTCCATCATGTTTGATCTCAATTTTCGGTTACTTCTAGTTGTTATTTTTTAGTTTATTGCTTTCTCTTGGTTAATTGTTTGCTTCTGGTTGTGAGGATGAAGGCTTGTTTACTTGCTTGCCATTTTTTAGCATGATGGTATTTACAACTTTTTTGCTTTTTACATTACTAGAAAATAGTTGACTTAATCCTTGTGTTTTTAGCTCATTTATGGTAGAAAATAATTGGCTAATCTAAGTTTAGAAATTTATAATTGTGGCCTCTATTCTTTGCTTGAATTAAAGGCTATTTGTTACCATTTGCTTGACCAATTCTTTAAAGGATATATGACAAAAAGTTAAAGTTAAATCTAGTTTAGGAACGAGATTAGGTGGCAATTGGATGAGTTGGACATGAACATGTTTTATAAAGTTTGGTGGAGGAAGGGCTTATATTCATTATTGCTATCCTATTGCCATTTACCTAACCAGAGAAATTAATTCATCTGTTCTGTTCTCTAATCTTTACTAGTTTGAATAAGATAAATTTATCTCATGCATGCCTCTAGTAGTAATTATAGCTTTAGTGCCAAATTATTAGGAATCTGCTGTCATATTTGCTATTAAATCTCTTACAGCCATAGGAGTTTTTTTTACTAATACTTTACCCCTTACAACATCAATCATGCTTATATCTATAGGAAGAAAGCCTTCATAGAAATATTGGATAACGAGTTGCTCACTAATTTGGTGATGAAGGCAGCTTTTACATAACCTCTTGGATCACTCCCAGTGTTTACATAATGTCTTACTATTTATTTGCTTTATGCCACAGGTCTTTTTTCTAATAGCAATAGCTCTTGATGTAAGGAAAAACTTTTTTAGGAATAACTACTTCATGTCATTTAGAACTTAGTTGCGAATAGTATAATCAATCCTTGGCTGTATCAACAAAGGTGAAAGGGAATACCCTCAACTTAATGTGGTCTTCTAATATGCCATAAGGCTTCATGCTTGAGCATACCATATGGAACTCTTCTAAGTGCTTTTAAGGGTCTTCACTTACAAGACTATGAAATTTAGGAAACAAATGTATTAAACTAGATTTAAGCTTAAAATCTACATCAAGTTTAAGATATTGAACGCCTAAAGGTTAGTAAGTAACATTACAAGGTAGCTAATTCTTTCAATATTCTTTTGTTTGGCATGTTATCAGAATTTTCTATACGATCACAATAAAGGGTAGGGATACTAGAACTACCTATATTTCTATTCCTACATAAAAAAAAGAAAAGTCCATCCATTTTAAAATTAAACTCTAATAAATGATCAATAGTTCTCTTAGTTATGCACTACACTACACTAGGCAAAAGCATCGGAATACAGAAACATCAAAATACTAATACATTATGAAAAATCACTTAAAACACAACTAATTAATTCATCTAGATGTTTTTAAAAATTATTAGACCACCACAAAATGAAAACTATGTCCATGCAAAACCTAAAAATGTAATAAAAAATATTAAAAATTTAAAAAACTTGTTAAAACAATAGAATTTGGCCAAAAAAATAAGGCACCTCATAAGCAAAGTATATTATTTTTTATGAAAAAAAATCAATTCTACCACTATAAAAATATTCAACTCAATTAGAGCTAGTAACTTTCATACCTATTTAAGGGGTAAGAGGCAGAATCTTTGCGAAACTTGTTTCTTTGAGTCAAAAACCTTTGATAGAGTATAAAATGAAGTAATATATGATGAAAGATGATGCATTGCAATGAAGGAATATAAAAGAAAATGTAGAAAAGTGATAGCTATCATAAAATGCAAGCAAAACACTAATAGATGAAACTACTGATTACAATGCTTGAATAACTATGCAATACCTAGCTAGTAAAAGATAGGAAAAGATGAATTCAAATGGATCCCTAATAATGGTGCTAACATTTTGATTATGTGTCGCAACACACCAAAATTAGATTATTACTAGTTTATTAATAATAATACAATATAGGATGACGAATAAGCTTGTACCCCTAATAATCCCTTAAAATATTTGTTCTAAATGATTTAGTTACAATGATTACATAATTGTTTAAGCTCTTTGTGCACTAAAAATAGAAAGAATAAATGCAAATATCATGCAAATGAAACTCAAACAGAATGCTGAACAAAATTTAGATAGAATACAATATAGAGTAGAAATAACATAAAACCAAAATTAAAGGTTATTTGATATGAAATTAAAATAAATGTATTAAACAAAATAAAATACAAAAGCAAAATAGAAAGTAAATCAAGATAGCAAAATAATTAATTCAAAGATTTATTAGCTTTTAGTTGGATTAATTATAAACCACAAAATATTTGATTATTCCAATTGATTCTTTAACCTTAAATTAGTCGAAACCGTTATAATAATTTTTGAATCCTATGCTAGAAGACCGTTTAAAATTAAATTAATTAAGATTAGCTGAATTAAGTAACTATTATCATCCGTAAAAAAGCTAAATCAAAATTGATTTAAAAATATAATTTAGCTTAATTGAGAGATTAAACCAAAAACCTCTAATTCAATCTTTTGACCTTTTATCCCCATATGAAAAATCATTATTAACTAATCATAATTTAATATAAAAATAGATAAAGATTAGAAATCACAAGTTAAACACTAATTATACCAAATTAATATTCAACACATGCAATCTCAAAGCAAGTAACATAAAGAATGAGAGAAAGATGAAAATTAATTCGAAGAAGTTAACATTACAAATTAGGATCTCATAATCTAATAGAGATAACCTTCAAAATTCTTGAATTAACTAAATGTTTAAAACTTTATAGCTAAAGAACAAAAAACTAGAAAAAGAAGAAGAAAAGTTGTCTATTGAATTGTGTAGTGTCTAGAGTCTAATATGTGTGCTTTTACCTCTTTATCTAACTTGATAACTCTCAAAACCTAATAAACTTGAGTCCTATGCCTTTTGGGTTACAAGAATAGGGCTTTGCTAATTTTTAGAAGCCCAGAACCTATTTTGCAAAGCAATAAATTACAAGAATTACAATAATGAAATTTCATAGGTTTGACTTCCATCTAATGTAAGATCACTAAAACTACATAGTTTCGATAAATATGAACATAAAAGTTATAATTCTGAGTATTAGGAAGTTTTAGGCACTGATCTTACATTAATTAAACCTCTAAAACTTTAAATATGGCTTAAAATTGAATGTGGCTTAATTAAAATAGAAATCAAGCTTCAAATTTTTAATTAAATAAGACCTTTTAATAGTCTAAAATAAGCTTTAACCAAAACAAAAAAGTTGTAAGGCTTTCTTTCCAATGATATAAAGACCACCTAATCCAACATCTAGAGCACAAAATATAGGCAAAAAATCTAAGATAGTGTAAAAATCCAACATAAACTAAATAATTTCAATTCATTGTAAAACTAACCCCAAATTAGAAAATAAAATCAATTATATAAAATTAAGCACATGTAGCATGCTAAGAACATGAAATAGAAGGAAATAATATAGATAAATCTTGCATATCCATAGTCAATCCTCTAAAAGGTTGTTAACTTATCAATGCAACTTTATTGGAAATTGAAACTAAAAGTAATAAATGACCAAAACTAAAATCTAAACTTTAAAAAATTAAGCTATCTGGAAAAAAATGGCAATTGAACAATAGAAATAAGCTTTAACTTAGACAAAAAGGATAAACAAAAGTTTTTAGCTTGGTCCCCAGTAGAAATGTTAAGGATAAATATTGACATCATTTATTATAATTTCTCAACCAAGCCATTCATTGAAAAAGTACAGTAAAACAAAAGAAACATAGGTTTAGAAAGATAAGTTGTTCCAAAAGTGAAAAAATGAAGAAATTACTACAAATAGATTTCATCAAAGATATCCCCCATACTACATGGCCAGTAAATATTATATTAATAAAGAAAGAAAATGGAAGTTGAAGGATATGTGTAGATTATGCAAATCTCAATAAAGTTTTCCTAAAAGATTCTTTTCCACTCCCTAAAATGATTAGATGGTTAACAGTTCATTAAGTTTGAAAATCTTTAATTTCAACATGTTCTCTATGTATAACTAGATGAGGATGCATCTAAATGGTAAAGAAAAATAATCTCTATCATTGATTAAGGAGTATAGCATTACAAGGCCACGCCATTTGAATAAAAAAATGTGAGTGCCTCCCACCAATGATTAATAAACAAAGCATTTGCAAAATAAATTAGTTAAAATATGAAAATCTATATAGATTGCATGATGATTAAGCCTAAAAGGAAAGAATAACACTAAAAAGATATCAATAAGGCATTTAAAATTTAAAAAAACACTAAATAAAGTTAAACCTAAAGAAGTGTGGATTTAGCGTAAGAGCCAAAAAGTTTTTAGATTCATACTCACTAAACAAAGGATAAAAGCCAATCCAACAATGTACCAAGGGAAAATTCAGATGAAAAGTCATTCCAATGTTAAGGATGTTTAGATGTTGAACGAAAGATTGGCAGTTCTTTTTAGATTCTTATCATAGTCAAGTAATAAGTAATCTTATTTTTATAGTTTTCTTAAAAATTTTAAAAAAAATTATACAATAATAAATGAGAGAAAGCTTTTCTTGAATTAAAAAAATGTCTAGCCACATTACTAATACTTAGTCAACTAAAACAAAAGGAAACATCATAACTTTATTTAGCAACTTTGGACAGAGCTATCAATTTTGCTCTTGTTAGATAAGAAAAAAAGGAATAAAAATCAATTTATTTTACTAGTAAAATTCTACATAGGACCTAAGAACATATAGCAAAAAATTGAAAAAGTGACTTTTCCTTTGCTAATAGATTCCAAAAAACTTAAACTTTATTTTCAAAGCCATTATATAATTATTAGAACAAATATCAATGTATTCTACATAAACTAAACCTTGTTGGATGACTAATAGCCTAGTTAATCAAGCTATTAGAATTTGGTATCATTTATGAACCTAAAAAAGCCATTAAGTCACAAGCTTTAATAGATTTCATAGTAGAAATAACATATGAAGATGAGAGCAAAAATGCATTGAAATGGATGTAATACATAAATAGATCCTTAAGCAAAAATGTTAATGGCATAAAAGTAATTCCATAAGGGACCAATGGAATTGACCTTGAATATTCTATCAAGTTCAATTTCAAAGCCATTAATAACCAAGCAAAGTGTAAAGTTCTCATTGCTAGACTAAAGCTAGTAAAAGAGGTTAAGGTTAGTGGAATCCAAATATTTAATGATTCATACCTAGTAATAGCTCATATTAGAAGGAAATAAGAGGTAAAGGAACCCAAAATATTAAAAATATGTTGAAAAAACAAAAACATTTTTTCTAGCAATTTTTAAATATGAACTCACATGGATTCCCTAACTAAAAAAAGAAAAAATGATAGCCCTAGCAAAACTAGCTAGTGCAAAAGTAGTAATCAATAAATTAAAAACGATGATACAAAAGTCAATAAGTTCTCTAAGTATTAATAAAATGGAAGTTTTACATGTAAAATAACCTAATTCCTAAATAACCCTAATCCAAGCATATTTAGAGAAAAGAGAAGTTTTAATTGATAAAAACAAAGTGAAAAATATAAAAAGATGAGTAATATATTTTACTCACTCTAAAATGTCTTCATCCCAAATAAGCTAAATATATGTTTAAGGATTTCCACAAAAGAATATGCAATAGTCATTTGGTAAGAACCATTTTAGCCCTAAAGGTTGGTTATTTTGTCTACCATTAGTTAAAAAAAGGAAGCCATAAAGGTTATTCAGAACTATAACAAATACGAAAAATTCACTAAGGTACAAAAATAACCAGTAGCACTGATGGAGCCCATATTCTCCATTTAACTTTTTATAGAATAGAGAATCAACCTTTTGGGTCATTTATCAATTATCCTTAGTTAAATCAAGTACTTCGTGGTGTTAAACTATTTCACAAAATGGATTGAGGCCAAACCTCTCACATTAATCATGTTTCAAAATATGTAAAAAAAATTTCAAGAAATTCATAGATGTAGGTATGCAATTATAATAATTATTTTGAATAAACATTCTTTATCACAATATTAACCCTATTCTATGTAGGTTTAGCTTGTTAAAGATAATACTTTGTATAATAGAACATAATTTATAGTTAATTTGTTACATCCTTTGATGAATTTTAGAATTTTGAAAATTTATATTGTAAAGAAAAATGATAAATTTAAATAGTGATAATTGAGAAAAAAATGAAATTTTAGGCAAAATGAATAAATTTCAATAAGAAAAGTGTAAATAAAACATTAGGGAAAGGAAAATTGATTAATTGAATAAGCTTTAAGTAAAATTTTTAGGTAAATAAAAGTAAATCATTTGAGTAGGCTTGAAATAATGAACTTGAAAGGTTTAGTTAACTAAAAGTTAATTGAATGAAAGAACTAAGGGGTCATTTGGTTCAAACTGGGGAAAGGGAATGGAATCAGGAAAGGGAATTAGGGGGAAAGGAAAGGAATAACTCCTGATTACCTAATCTGTTTGATTCAAACAGGAAAGGGAATCAAGTATTTTTAATTTATTTTATTAATAATTATTACATTAAAAATAATATATTTATAATTATTTTTAAAATAATTATTATAATTATTATCTTACTATTTTTTATTTTATTTACTAATATTATAATTTTTATAATTATTTATTATTAATTATTAACATCTTATTAATATTATTTTTATTAATACTCTATTTTAACTATTATTAATATATTAATAATTTAAAAATATTATAATATTAAAAATAATTATTATTAAAAATATTATAACATTATTATTATAATTGAATAATATTATAATATTTATTATTTATTTAGTATTTAATAATATTATAATATTTTTAATTTATTAAAAATTAATATTATTAAAATAATAATTAAATAAATTATTATTATATATTAATAACATTATTAATATTTATTTAACAATTAAATAAATAATTATTATTATATATTAATAATATTATTAATATTTATTTAAAAAATAAATAATATTAATTTTTAATAAATTAAAAATATTATAATATTATTAATATAATTAGATAATATTATAATAATAATAATTTATTTATTAAATAAATATTAATAATATTATTAATATACAATAATTATTATTTATTTTTTTATTATTTATCATAATTATTATTTATTAATATTATTAATTTTTAATAACTTAAAAATATTATAATATTATTAACATAATTAAATAATATTATAATAATTATTTATTTAATATTTAATAAAATTATTTATTAAATAAATATTTATAATATTATTAATATATAATAATTATTTATGGTAATAATTATTATAAATAATAAATTATTATTATTTATTTATTATTTATTATTATTATTTTATTATTACTATTAATTATTAATATTAAAAATATTATAATATTAAAAATAACAAGTATTAAAATATGATAATATTATTAATATAATTAAATAATAATAAAATATTTATTATATATTTAATATTTAATAATATTATTAATATATAATGATTATTTAATAATATTATTAGAGAAGATAGGGAAAAGGAATGGGATTCCCCAAGGAGTGGGGGGGAATCACCAATCTCTTAAATGTGGTAATCCCATTAAGGAAAAAAAAGAAAAGGAAATGGGTTTTTTCTAAACCAAATAAAAATAAAGGGAATAAAATCCTGCAATTCCCTTTCCCTTTTCTAAAGACTCCTAACCAAATGGCCTCTAAATGTTATAAGTGATTAGAAGTGAGTATGGAAGAGATTTAGGAAAAATTTAAAAAATATTCCTTTACCCTTTTTAAGCTTAACTTCAACCATTATACCTCACTATTTCTCATTTCTTAACCCTAAACTCCATCTTCTTAACTCTTCTTCTTTGCTTTTAGTTTCTTCTTCAACCAAGTTAGAAAGGAGTTATTCTTTATTAAATCTTTCAATCAAATAACGTAAGATTTAAATAACCACCATATTATCTAATATTTTCTTTGAATATAAAGGGATTTTAGTGTTTGAACTAAAAATGGGAGAATGAACCCTAATATGAAAATCTTTAAAATTTTAATTAAGGCTAAGAGACAACAAATCTAACTTTTTAAATACTCTTTTATACGAGATGAGTGAACACTATACCTTTATTTAACAATTTAAATGGTTTTATTTAGTTTAAGTTTTGTATTTTATTATGTACATGATGAATATAATGATTTATGATAATTGATTTGTGTTTAATGATTGGAAATGGCTTAGATAAGGTTCCTTTGAAGTGTATTTATGATTTGGTAAGGATTGGTAGATTAATAAATACATGAAAGTGGCATTAATGGTGAAATAAATTGTGTTTCAAGTTAAAAATATGCAAAAATCATAGTGGTACTCAATTATATAATCAACTAAGGCTTAATAATTTCTTTCTAGGTAACTATAGTTAACTACTTAAATGTATAATTAGCCTCAAAAAGCTATAATTAACTATATAATTTACTACTTAACTGGACCTCACTTGTTAAAGGTCTATAGTTAATTATATAGTCAACCTTGACCCATATTTTGCTAAAGGTATGTAATGGATTATTTAGCACCCAGATTTTAGCTGAAGCCCTTCATATTCTACTATGTAGTTGACTATGTTTCTCTTCTTGAGTTACATGGCTAATTACATAGTTAACTATCATTAATTAACTTTAAAGAGTTGTGTTCTGAAAGGGGACTTGAATACAAAATGTAATATGTTGTTGTTGATAATGTTTATATAATGAATATTGATGAAAACTAAATGTGTAATCATGCAATGAGGCATAGGACTATTGTGAATTGTGATATATGTTCTTAATGTGATGGAATATAAAAAATACACTAGAGGTAATGCGATAATTGAAAGCCGAATTCAATAACCATTTGTGAAAGGATAAGGTAAACCTAATAGGCACAAAGAGGGGCTTGTGAAAGATAAAGCTTACCAGAATTCATATGGAGATTATTTGCTTTCTTTACTTCATTATTTTATGTATGGCATGATAAGATTGTGATATAGATGAATATGTACATTGAAATAATGGCACTCATGAATATGAATGTGTTGACACTAATAGAAGTTGTATGGTGATATATGTGATTTAAATGTTTAGGTTTATAGGAGGGTAAATTTGGTTGATAGGTTTATAACTATTGTTTATATTTAATTTGTACTAAAGTATTTACTCATTAAGTCTTGAACTTATCTTTCCATATATTTTTTATAGATACTTAAGTTGATTCTCCACCATTATTTCAGAGTTAAACTCTTGAAAGATTATTTGGTATGGCATAGGTACCACTAGATATTTTTTATAAACATTTTTTAACCTTTATTTATATAAGGTAAAAAGGTAAAAGAGCAATAACTTGTATTTTTTTAGGTTAGTTAGGCTAACTTATCCTTAAGTCTAATAGATTATAAATAAGCCTAACTTTTTATAAATTTGAATTATATTTTGCTAAGTAAAATTGTCATCTTTTCTTATTAATGAATGAAAGCCCTCCTCAGATTCCCTTTATGCTTTACTATATTAAAGTAAGAATGTGGATTAGATTGGTGAAAATTAGGTAGAAGGTTTCATGTTGGTTGCAACTAGGGTTTAGCCATGATATAATAACTTCACAAACTTTTGTCATAAGCAAATAGGTAAGCTGAGTTAGCTAACAAAATAATATTAAAAGGACTAAAAAAGGGCTTTAAGAAGGAAAAGAAAGATGGATAAAAGAACTCTTAAACATTCTATAATTATAAAGAACCATTCCATACTTTACCATAAGAAAAAAATTCTTCGTGTTAACTTATGGCATTGTGTTGTTAGTTGAATTAGGAGAAACCACTAAAAAAAAGGATGATATTAGGAAAAGATTAATGAACAAAAGAGGAAGGAAGACTTGGACTCATTATTAAAATTTAAAGAAATGGCTTAAATTAGAGTTAAGTAATAAAAAAGAAAATTGGTAAGTTATTTCAACTAGAAAATTAATGAGTTCTACAAGGGAACACTTGTCTATAAATAAGTGGATAGCTTAGGAAAGAATGTAGAAGCCATAAACAAGGAAAATGCTTTTAGAATCAAATAAAGTCTGGACACTAGAGTGCATTCAAGCTTGAAACAATCGGAAGCATTGTAATTCCTAAAACTTGGAATGCAACTCATTTGAAACATTATTACATTAGCAATTAAAGGAATATATAAAAAAATTAGTTTTGTTTGTCTTTCATCTTAATACTAATATAGCCTGAGTATATCCATCAACACCTTAAAACCTAAGCAGGTCCCTTGACATTATTAAAGCCCAAGTAGATCCTTCAACACCTTAAGAATTAGGCAGTTTGCTAATATTACTAAAGCTCAAGCATATTCCTTTGCACTTTTAAACTTAAGTAAATCCCCTGGTACCATCACAGACCCTTTAACATAAAAACATTCATTAGGGCTCATTGGATGCTAATTATCTAAGAAAAGGTCCAATCAACCTTGAAGAGGGTTATTAAAAGCCAAATATTGAAGAGAAAGTCTAATTAAAAAAGCCCATTGAAAGTCAAACCCCTTGACATTAAAACATTCACTAAAGCTCATTACAAACCATATATTAAAGAAAAGGTTCAAATGAGCTTAAAAAAGCGTGTTAGAGGCCAAATTTTGAAGATAAGGTCCAAATGACTTTCAAAATGCTTGGTGGAAGCTAAGAATAAAAAAAGGTCCAAATGACCTAGGAAAGGCTCATTAGAAACCATATACTTGTACAAAAAGAAAATAAGAAACTATATGAAATTATACAATAGAAAATAAAAAGATGCTAAATAAAATGACATAAATATATCAATTACATGAAATGTTCAAAAGTATTCAAAATATTCCTTGATTACTTACAAAAAATCAAAGGGTTAATTTTCTCTTACTTTTTGATTAGCTCTTTTGATATAGCATCATCTTAGAAGCATCAATGTGGAACTTATAATAAAATATTTAATTTAGCAAGTCATTTCATAAAAACAAAAATGGAAAGTGGCTAACCTTTAACTTAGGCATTTAACAATCTCTCGTCAAGTTTTCCAACCTAATGCTTCACATTATTGATCTTCCTTTTTTTTCACCTAACTTTTTCTCCCATCGCACTTTTTCTATTGAAATGTTTTTAGTAAAGCTTCCATCTTTGCCTTTTATTTTTCAAAGATTGCACAAGCATATTTTTCATTTAATAAAGCCTTATGAAACTTTACTTTAGCTCAATCAACCAACCCTAATAACTTAGCCTTATGTTATTATCTTATACTCTCTAATTTTTTTTTATATTATCGAACTCCCCCTAAAGTGCTAACCTATCATCTTTTTTAACCTCCACGATAGTTTCTAGAAGAGGTGTCGATCCTTACCTAACTAAACTATGGTGAAGTGTATCATTTACTTTTTTCTATATTTAGCTAAATATGATTGATTTTTCCTCTAGTTAACTTGAGAGATAAGTTAAATTCATATCTAGGGGTTTCATGAACATTATGATACCATAAGTTTAATAGAAAGTTAACTATTGAGGAAGCTTTATCAAATATCATCTTAAAGCATGACACATCAGTTAACATGCAAATGATGGCCTCAATATTCTTTTTTACTTAATCTCGAAACTCTATTGTTTTTTTCCTTTTTTTTATCTTTCTTGAGCATAACTTCTAATATGATCAAAATAGAGGAATTAATGACAACTTAGATTTTAGAAATTTCATATATAGTAAGCGTAAAAATAGGCTTGACAAAAATAGGTTTGGTTAGAACAAATTTAAGGGTTGGTAGAAGAGTGAAAAAACTAAAAGCTTTACTTTACACCTTTTCTAGAGTAATTATTTAAAGTTTAGTGAGTTAGGTAAGGTTTATGGAAAAAAGGAGATGATAAAATCCTTCACTATAAGCTAAAGTTTTCAAGAACGAAAAACATACAAAACAATGAAAAATACTAGATGAAGCAACATATTTTCACATACTGTGAACATGATAAATGTCTAAAAGACATTTATAAACACAAAACAAAAGGTAAATGACAATCTCTTAATAATCTTTATTCAAACTTTTAAGTGATAAAGGATAAGGGTGGGCCATCCTTTCTACCTATATCATAAGGTACAATTACTATATGAAAATCATCTAACACAACTTAATGTCATTTACTATAATAACTTTAAAAAAATTTATCATAACCTGCTATGACCATAACTAGTATATAACTATTCTTAAATAATCTTATTAGCCTCATTCACATTAATTAACCATTACAACAAAGGAATTATTTACAACACATTCTCATTCATTAAAGAAATTAAAATATACTTTATTTTGAGCAATTTATCTTAATTCAAATTTTATTCTTAAAAGAATAGTTAAGCTAACTTATAAACTCGTATTTCATATAAGTTAGTTTAACTAAGTAGTATGCTTCTAGTACTCAACTACTAACCCTAACAATAGGTGAATTGGCACAACTATTCATACTTAATTATAAATTCAAATCTATATGTATATCATTCCATTTACTACTAAATTCATAAAAGAAGAGTTAAAAAAACCTTATAGGAGGACATCTTACTTATTGTGATGGATGAGGTGGCATATCCTATTAGGTAAATAAAAAGTTAAATCCATAAAAAAGTAAGTATGGAGACTTAGTGAAAGAAAAGGGGATCTATTATGAAATGCATAAATTCATGTGACTAATAAGCCTTAAAGGTAACACTCAGCTAATTAGAAAGAAAAGAGGAATTTCCTACATAAGGAATTATAATGTAATTAAATCATAAACAAATAAATAAATAAATGTCATTCATTTGGCTCTATTTATCCTTATTCCTTACAAACCTAATCTTATCTTTCCAAGGTTAACCTTATCCTTTCACAAATAAGTACACAAATGCGGTGCATAAGTCATAATATAAGTATCAAAACCCTTACATCATCATTCTTTTTGGTTTCACAATCCACAACATAATAAAAATATCATAAAACTATTTCAATTTCATAACCATAGCATAAGCAATCATATTTATGTAAATGTCTATATAGGCATACCGATTTGACTTATCAATCTAAATAAAACTTAGAATCCAAGTTTTAGTGTTTCATAGCATAACAAAAGTAAATCATGTAACTTCATTCCCTTTATAAGTATAAACATGTTTACTTACTCATTTCACTCTCTATTATTCATATTAACTTTAGTAATCCTCATCTTAATGGACCAAAAGTTATAATGCCATTTAAATTCATTAAACATTGAATAATACAATGAAATAGGGTAAAATTTAACTATAGATGTCTACAGGAGAATTTTGCCACTGTAATCGACTATGAGGGTCTAAAGAGTGACTTTACTAAACATAATCAACTTTATTTGTCCAAAAAGCAATTTTGACAGGCTATAATTGACTATACCAACCTAAAGAGCAACTCTATTAGGCATATAGTCTTACGATCTATAGATTTTTCTACAAAATTATTATTTATCGACCACAAAAAACTATAAATATCATTCTTAACATGAAATCTCATAACCAAACTTTTAAAACTCATAATGACTACTTCTAAACAACAAGATCTATCTATAAAACTTCAAATTTAAGGTTTAAAACACATTTCCACACATTTTATTCTAAAACCTTATAAGAACCAAATTGGAACAAAGTAATGAATTTTAAGTACAAGTTTAGGATATTATACAACTTAATAAGCTTAGAAAAATGGAATAGAGTTAATGATTGAGAAACTTTAATTCTCTATTCATCAAAATAGTACAAGTTTAGGATATTATACAACTTAATAAGCTTAGAAAAATGGAATAGAGTTAATGATTGAGAAACTTTAATTCTCTATTCATCAAAATAAGAAGCTTTAAAATTAAGATTTCAATTCCATCAAACTTTCTTCATCCAAATCAAATTGGATTTCTATAGGTGGAAAAACATAAGAAATTAAGTAATAAAGCTTGTTAAAGATTAAAGATATTAAAATCCCTTACCTTGATAAGATGATGATTGGAAAGGATTATTAAAGTTCTTTTTAAATAAGAGCTCCAAGGAATGAGAAAGTTGAGGAAGAGATGAGAAATGTAAGAATGAAATGGTTTTAGATATTTTTGTAAGGATATTCAAAAGATAAGTTAAAGGATGTTTTAAGAATAATTTGATAATTTAATCTTAAAATATTAAAATTTTGCAAGTTTCAAAATTATCAACGATTATAATTTAAAATTTTTTATCCATCACATTCTTAAATAAGGCAATGTACATAAATATATAATAATTATTAAATACTAAATTTAGGTGCTAACTTCAGGAGATATCAATATGACATATGATATATTCTCAAATTTAGAATTTAAAAGTAATAAGCCATTTACCTAATCTTTGAACTTCTTAAACCCATTTTTTGTCTTAGACAAAATTAATATAAGGTAAATAAATCACATTAATTAATAAAAAGGAAAAGTATTAGGAAATTTTTTCAATCTAGAAGAGGTTCAAAGTATTAATACTATATTACAAAAATCTTATTCTTACATTCGCATAATTGTTTTCAAACATTTTTAATAATTAGCACTTGATCTTGGCTTATGTTGGAAGCAAATATGCTTGATAAGTTATATATAAGTTTCAAGAAATAGATAAATATACTTTCTTAATGACCATTAAACCATGAAACTTATTGAAGTAAGCATAAAGAAACATGCAATACAAAATCATACACAAACAAATACCACATCATAATACTTTTACCTTTCTACCTTCCATCATTGCTAGCTAAAAGCATAAATATTATAAAACAAAACTCTTAAGTTAGAATCATCAAAATTATTACCTAAATTATAACTATGTTAAAATATGAAAGAAAAAGAAGAGTATTAAAACATTATTGATAATAAAAAAATAAAAGTAACTATATTGCCAATTTCTTTTTTTACCTTAGCAAGAATAACCACTCCTATAATTATAAAAAAATAGAATATTAATTATAACAAGAACAATTGGAATACCTTCTTCTTGAACAAGTAAGGCATTTCAATTCACTTCTTATATGTTGCTATAAGCAGCAAACGCATTAACAAGTAATCTTCCAATGTATTTCCTCTAAGGTTTGTTTAACATCACAAATTTTTAAAATTGATTTTATTTCACTTTAATAGAAATGATTTTAATTTATTTATAAATGAATTCTATTGTTTGAAAATTTTATCAAAAATAATGATTTCAATTTATTTGTAATAAATTCTTTTATTTATAATGTACTAAAAATGCATAAAATTCAATTGAAATGTAGATTTAGTAAATATAATATTAGAAAGAGCATGAACATTTTATATAATATATATTTTAGGCTAAATGGAATAGATTCTAGTGAAATCCTTACTAGATTAATTGGATTTCATAGTACTACAAATATAATTAAAATTGGAATTATAAATAAAATGAAGTAAAATTCCTTTTTATTTAAAACTATACACCATTTTGAAAAAATATTATTTAGAAATGAAACAAAATCTTTTTAGCCATATCAAACAAGAGGTTAGTTACTATCACATTTTAAGGAAAAAAATCATAATATCCATATTATTTGAAATTGTTATCTCTACCATCATTAAATTGAAAATAGTTGTTCAAAAGCCCATTTTAGTTATCCCAGGAGCTGTCATAGGAATTTAAGGCTATGGGTAAGCAATTTTGCATTATTTACAACTTTCTTCTTGAATAGATAAGGCTTTTCAATCCACTTCATATTTGTTACTATCAATAACACACACATTAATAAGTAATCCTCAAATTCATTTCCTTTAGTTAATGTTGCATTTTAGGGGAAAAAAAGGCATAATGGCAATTTTATTTGAAAATTGTTATCTCTACATAATGTTAAATAAAAAATAATTATCTAAAAGTCTATTTCAACTATCCTAAGAGTTGTTATAGGAGCTTGAGGCTATGTGGAAGCAAATTTACATTCTTTGATTTACTTTACCAAATAATAGGCAATATTTGTTTCATGTTACTTTTAATATTTATTATTTATTTTACACTAATTATTGTACTTTTTGCAATATAAATGGGACAAATGGCAAGTATGGATGATAATGTATTCCAAAGGCAATATAGTCTAAAACACTTTGATGTATTCAACACTGTAATTAAGCACTAAATTTTAAACACCGAATCTATTATGCATTAAGTTATATAATTTGAATAATTTCATTTTAGCTTTGAATTTAATTAATAATTTAATTATTTATTCCTAAGATATTAAAATTTTGAAAGTTTAGAAATTATCCTTCATTATAATTTTTAAACCTTTATACACCACATTCTTTATAACGTGATATACATACATATGTAAATAATAATTAAACATTGAATTTATGTACTAAATTTAGGAGATATCAAAATGTAATATGATATATTCTTAAATTTAGAACTTATAAGTAGCAAATGACAAATATGAAGCCAATTACCTAATTTTTAAACTTCTTAAATCCACTTCTTATTTTACACAAAATAAATATAAGTCAAACAAATCACATTAATCAAATAATATGAGAAAGTATTAGAAAATCTTGTAGGTTTAGAAAGGGTGCATGGGATTAGTTCTATACTACAACAATAAGGTTTTTACATTAACATAATAGTTTTCAAACTTTTTAAATAATTAGCTATTGATCTTGATTTTCATGATGTGCTTGATAGGATACATGTAATTTTCAATAAATGGACAAACACATTCTCTTATCAACCATTAAACCACGAAACTCATCAAAGTAAGCATTAAAAAACACATTGTCATGACCTATATATGGTCATAACTAGTGTGGAATTATTGCTAACAATCCTACAAGCCTTCCTAAAGCTTAGTATTGATATGATGATATAATAAAGCTAATGATTTTCTAAAAGTAGCTAATATACTTAAATGAAAGTTTTAAAGGTAGGAATATTTCCAATGCATTCAAATTAGTTTAAATATGTATAAAATACTCCAAAAAGAGAAGTCAATCCAACTTATGAATTTAAAGTCTTATAAAGAGATAAATTAGTCGAACTAAAACTCTAGTAACAAGCATTCTATGTTGTACCTATTTATAACTATGGGTCCATATTGGAAACTTTCAATCCTATTTACTGCATAAGTATTAGTGGTAGAACCCCAATTGAGGTATTTAAAAATATAAACCATGAAAAAATAAGTCCAGAATTTCATGAGATAACATTTTACATAAAATAAATAAGTCTATTAAACAAAATTTACATATTCACTTATTAATTTAATAATAGAGATGTCAAGCTCTTAAATATATGTACTTATAAGCAATCCCACACTATTATTTTGTTAGTTACCATAAGAAGCAAAATTGACCTTATATCATGATTCTAATCCTACTAGGAAAAAAATATTACAAAGCTTCCAGAAGAAAAGAAATTAATACATAAGGTCATTAAACCTGTAAAGAAGATTTCAGAGTTAAATTATATGATAACAATCTCAATCTTAATGGAAAATAACAAAAAAAGAAAATTTTCTTATACCTCATGATGATTCTTATCCTCTTACAAACTTCATCATTAACCTTCCAAAATTAGCTTTATCCTTTCACAAAAGGGCATATAGATTTGGAGCATAAGTCATAACATGATATAAATTATCCCAACTAACACCAAATCTCATTCATAGTATATACGCAAGCATAACTTAATAGTTCATAAATAAAATTGGTCTCACAAGTACATTAAGTCCAAATTATAATTGTTTATTACTTAACAAGATTATTTATTAACATAAGACTAATATAAGAATGAATAAAGCATGTAAAATCCATAAAAGCATGTAAAATTTTAAATAGGGGCAAGGTGAATTGATTAAGGAGGCAAATTGGGTCATGTAGAAACTTACTTTATAGATCAAAATTTCTATGGAAATTTTAGTATAGGTTCCGATAGGTAAATTCTATAGAAAAGGGATTGAATAAATGAAAAGAGTTCACCTTCTTGGATAAAAACATAAAAATTCAAATTTAATCTTATAAATAAAGGTAACAACTTTAAATTTGATAGATAACTCTTAATAATTGTTTTAACTAGTGAAGCTTACAAAGATATGTTTCTATTTATAACTTTGTAAGCCTCTAAACTAAAGACATTCTTAATAACTGACTAAATATTACAATCATTAACTAAAACCCTTAATTCAATGAATTATCTAAATGCATAAAGTTGTAATTCTTAAAAAAGTTACCTTTTAAATATTAAAAAAAACAAATTCAATGATTTAGAAGATTAATGTAATGAATTGAACAAATATAATTGATTGTGGCTCTAAAAAATAATTAATTTTTTAATATTTAATTTTATTTAATTATTTTAATTCTCTAAGCTGGGGAATTGATTTAAGCCTTACAGAAAGTATTTGTTATGATTGAATTAATTCAAACCTAATAAAGAGCTTCCTAAGCTCTTTAAATTGATTAGGAAATCGATTCCCTTTTTGATGTTTAATTGAGTTGATCCATAAATTGATTTAGGTCTTCTAAAAACAATATCTAGGCCTAATGAATCAATTCACCAATGAAATTCTACAAATTTTGCCTAAATTTTACAGTTCATTCGATACATATCTCCTCCAATTCACACTTATAATTTTAAATCTCTTGATCAAACTATCAGAATTTACAAGAAATACATAACGATAATTAGATTTTCCATCCAAAATCATAATTTCTATATGAAATACACAAGATCCAATCAAATTCCTTTTAAACCCTATAATAGTCAAAATGCATATCATCAATTAGGTCAAGCTTATTTAGTTGAATATTACTCACTAATTAGAGGTAGTAGGTTAGAAATGGAAATAGTCAATTGATGGAATAGGTACACATTCCAGAGAATAAACACCAAGTTAGTGCACAGAGTTTTCTAAGCTTCCTCTACTCTTTTCTTAATAATTTCTTAAAGAAAAATAAAGGATTGATCAAGGAAATTCTCAAGAGTTAAAAGAATTAAAAACTCCTTACTTTGATTGCTTGGTTAAAGATGAAGCATTAGAAACAAACCAATATAATGAGGTACCAATTTGCTTTTCATCCAAAAATACATCACTTCCTTCATTAAAGATACCTTTAGGAAAAATTAGTCTCCTTCCTAGAATTTCAAATCCTTCCTTTCTTTGTTCTTGTAGGACTTACTATTGATTTTGTGTGGTTTTTCAATCAATTTTGAATAATCTAAACCTTTTATGCTGCATCTATAACTAAATCTGATCTTAAAAGTTTAGCTTTGCCAAGCTTAAATAATCCCATTAGTGACCTACATTTACATCCATACAATACCTCAAATAAGGCCATCTTAATACTTGATTAATATCTATTATCATAAGTAAATTCAATTAATGATAAGTACTTTTCTTAATTTCCTTTTAATCATTATTACCTAGTAGGTGATTAATGTTGATTGTTAGTAAATTACACATCAATTTACAACCAACATTAGTCAATGTCTTATATAGTATTATTATAAATATGTTATGATGGCATCAGTTTACAAATTGGCATAGAAAGCTAAAATGTCATTAGTTTTTTTATTAAAAATAAATGTAACTTTATTTAAAAATATATATTTTATATATTTCATGTCAATTGTTTACTAAAAATTAATATGAAATATTTACAAAAATATTTTTTAGAACAAAAGTTTTTAGTTTTCACACTAGAATATTTATAGTAAAAATTAAATAAATTTAGTGTCTCGCTAAAAAGTATACTTTACATTATAAACTTTGAAAGGCTATAACTTTACACTAAATTATCCATTTAGGATAAATTTTATATTAATTTCATTTAACCTTTTTAGATTTATCGATTTGCAATGGCAAAAGCATTTTGTCCGTCCTATAATCATTAAAAATTGTTACTTCTGTAGATTTTTTTCACTTTCTTCCATCTTTCATTATTGTTCAACTGATTTCCAACTTTGCCATAATATTTTATCAAATATATAATAAGTATCTAAAACTTAAATATAACATTAGAAGTTATACAAAGGAAATACAAAATAAAAATCTCTTAAAAACTAGCATAAAAAATTAAAGAAATAAAAAAGGTGAAAATATGAGAAATAGATTAAAAAAGACATTTGGAGCAACTACGAACTTTACTACAACATTTTATTAAATATAAATACAACCTCAAAAGTAAAGGTGGGCAAATTTTGCTAATCCGTTGATGATCAACTAACAAAAATTAAGTATGAGTTGTTGACAGTGGTTGATATAGGATATGTAGATGATGTTAGCTCGAAAATTATATAGAGTTTAACTTTTTAGTTAGCCCTAGATGGTTGTGTTCTTAACTATTAAGATCAAATTAATCAAATGTGGCATTAAAACTATACCATTTTGTTAAGTAACTTGCATTTTGAAGGATGCCAAACAATGATTGAAAGCCATTGTCTCTATTTTTTTATCATAGCAACTTTTCTCCAAAGAAGCTTTAGCAAAACATCACTATTTCTCTAACCATCCCCGCTTTTACAATTGCAAGCCATAAAGTATAATATTTTAGATTTTTAGCTTAAAAATCATGGGAGTTATGATTTCAAAAGTCAAATGTATGAAAATGACCACCACATTCAAGCTTGCTCCTATTTCAATGTATACCACCATGATTTTTCAAATTAATAGAAAAAAAGGTGCTTTTTTTGAAATTTTTCTTGTTTAAGGATATAAATTCTAAGATTTGGTGTTGCAATAGAAGGGAAAACACTTTTTTCTTAAATATCTCTTCTTTGAGAATAAAACTTGTAAGATTTAGTGTTGTAATACTATTAAGGCTTTATGTTAGACATAAGTATAGGATTTATTCACTATCTAGATTTGATTAGTTATATTTTTATGGAAGACTATGCCATTGATGTGTAGCGAATGAAGGGAGAATTACTTGTATTACCAAGTCATTAAATCTTCAAACTTAAATCACTAAGTGTGAGAGTTTAGTTAAACTCTCTCTCTTTACTTTCTCTTTCTTAATTTTCTTTTGAATTATTTTTTTTAACCTTTTCTTTCTCTAAATATTTGGTGATTTTTGTATATGGCTGAAGGTATGCCTTGATTTGATGGGTAGAAATATATTGAAACCTATAAACCGATTATAACTAGTTGAAATTAACTAAACTTGAGATCTATAATTAAGGTTGGTCGATAAGTGGTCAAAATTAATTGGAGAAAATCCATTCAACGGTTAGACTCAATTAGTTTAAAATCAAGACTTGACCAATAGTAATTGTCCAATGTCCATCTTTTTTCAAAAGTTATACAAAGGAATTATAAATGAAAATATCTTAAAAAATAAGCAAAAAAATTAAAGAAATTGTTAGTTACAAATTGATATATTAAATTTTATATTTTCTATCACATTAAAGTATAATATACTCCAATATAATTTTTTTAAAGTAGAATGTTTATATATTATTAATAAAAGTTATATTTGATGTAAAATTTTTAGTGGATTAATTATTAATGTCATAAGCAATGATAATATTACAAATATTTTGATATATGAACATACATTTATATGTTTTATGGAATTTAATTTTATGTGTTTTTCAATTATTAAATCAAATTAAATCATTGGAATTTTATTGTTATTCTTTGAAATTATAATTGGATAAGAATATTAAAATTTTTGTATCATATTTTGAGTATAATAATTTTTGTTGGTGGTGTATTATTCTTTTATGAATATATATATCTATTATATGAAAATTTTATATATTTTCTAAAATATTGAATTTGATTTAAGAATATAAATTTTCTCAAATTTTCAAATCTTAGATACTTGGTGCAAGCTATTAGTTCTTGAGGTTATGTTTATGGTCTCTTATTGTCACCATATTAAGATAATGAAATTTTCCTTCTTAAAAGCTAAGTGTCAAGTCTAATATTTTTCTATGTGATAACTTATGAGGATTATAATAGATATTAGTCATTAATTCCTGAGTTATATATTTATCTTTTAGTTGATATCATTTTTATAACTTTTGAGATGTTATGGTGGTAATTTTATGAGGATTAGGGCTCAATGTTAGTAGCTGGTTCTCAGGTTTGATGTTTGCCTTTTAATTAACACTATTTTAAAATTTTGAGACAATTAACTTTATTATCACTGGAAGACTTTTCTATCTTATTATTAAACATGTTAAAAAGAAATTATTAAGGATTAACTTGAAAAATAACATGTTTTGTTATATATCACACTTTTAATGTTATTTTTGTTGTTACATTTTCATATTAATAACTCGTGTTTAAGTAATTAATGATATATATAACCATAAAAGGTCTTATATTGATAATAATGTAATTATCATCATCATTAGTTATTATTGGTTACTTAAAACCAAGTCAAGTTTCAAGTATCATTTTTTGGATAATATGTTTTCAAAATTATACCTGTGTGTTCTAAATTTTATATTTAGCTGGAGAATTATTTTCATATAATATACTTTAAAATAAAATCTTTATAATTAATGTTACCTAAATGGGAAAATGTTAGAATTTTTAATAAGTTACCATTAATTGTAAGTGTTTTAATTTTAATAAAACTTGCTAAAAAATTATTCAAGAGGTTTTTTAAGCCCAATCTAAAAAAATGATATTCTTATTATGGGCTTATGGATACCTAATTAGGTTAATATATTTAGCCGTTAAAATGTAAGCTTGTACCTTTATTGGTTTGTAATGTGAATGCTTATTAGAATTTTATTTTTATTAGTTAGGTTTCCTCTTCCCTTCTAACTTAATGCATGTGAATTCTATGCTTTGTTTTCAAATTTTCTCTTTCTTTTATTTTAATACTTGCTATAATGTAGAAATAAAATTAGCTTAAATTGTAATATTTTACAAAAAATATGAAAGGTTCTTAAACCTACTTATAACTTACATAAGATCTCTTTTCTATAATAAAAAATGATATATGATCTTTATTATTATATCTTTAGTAGATCTATTTAAGTCATTAACTCTATGGAATTAATCACTTTAAACTTGACAATAGTAAATATGATGTTGTTACAACTTGCTAGGTTATGACCAATGTGGAACCCTTTAGCTAATTTCCACCAACCTTGGCTAATCTTAAAATTAGCATCATCACATTGATTTAAAGTAATAATTTATTTTTATAAACTTTTCAAAAATATTTATAACAATGTTTTTGCTACCACTTGTTCTAATATATGTATAAGGCCCAAAAATAATGCTAAGTACAATTACTAATAATTATGGTTGCATTGATACGATTAGTATTGGAAGGTTTACTCTTATTGAACTAATAGAGGAGGGGGAGCTTCTACATAAGTATCTAGAAAGGAAGAAAACAACTAAAAAATGAGTTATAAACTTAGTAAGTAAATAATTTATTTAATCAATAAAATATAATTGTACATTTTCTTTAACTATACTTTCCATATTTTAAACAATATTCAATATTATAACATTCGCATAACATAGAATATGATATCATAAAAAATTATAATAAGAAAAAAAATAATTAAACCATCTTGTGCCTTCTAGGTTATTCCTAACCCCTTATAGACTCCATTCTTCTCCTTTCATAGTTTATCTTATCCCTTTATAAGTTGTTTCCTAAATCTAATACTATTTCATATTACAAGTATATCATTCACCTCTTTTCATAATATATTTCATTCACATTATATTTTCACTTAGAAATTCATATGCAAATTTATGACAACATAATATTATATATTTAACATACATATATGAAAGGTACACAGACTTATATTACCTTAAATGGTCAAAGATCAATCTAACTTAAATATATTGGGGTCATAGTTGAGTATAGAGGTACAAAAGTGAACTATATCTTGATATTTAAATATATATACTCCTTTATAAGTAACTCAGACTCTACACACTTATATTTACATATCTATTCACTTATATAAGTTTTTAGAGTGCAACTTTGGATGTCATACTTGAGTATATACTTATTTTTTAATACTTGAGTGAGTACTTAAGTATGAGTATCTAAAAATGAATTTTGGTACTATATTTAAGTATATACTCGAGTAACAACTATAGATTTTATTGAAAATATGTGAAAAATAATTTACATTTAGATTATTTTTCCCTAATTTAACTCACACACTTTTATAACTTAAAAACTTAAGACAAATTCATCACCCACACTTATTTTCAAATTATTACGATAACAATTCATATCATAACAACCTTTCATCAATTAAATTTCCAATTTATCAAAATACTAATAACACAAAATAAAATTACAAAATACATATAAGATCATAAGCATTCAAATAAATTATCTAATTATAATTTTATGAAATTTGATAAAGGAGATGAGGGAGAGTTGGAGAAGGGTTAACTTACCTTTAAACTACATAAGATTAAGAAGAACTTAACTAGGATCCCCACTACCTTGTTTTAAATCAAAACTTCAAGAATTCATCATTAAAGCTTGGTTTTGAGAAGGATTACCTTCATGGAAAAGAAGTAGAAAAGATGGTATTGAAGTTTTTAGTATAATCTTACCTTAACTTGGTGTATTTTAAGATAGAGAATTGGCGAAAGTTGAAGAAGAAGGGAGGTTAACTGTAGTTGGCTAAAAAATAAGGAGAAATTAGGTTTTAATTCTTAATGGCAATTTAGTAATATTAAGGCCATTTAAAGGCAGTTTAGGGATCTAATTACCCTAAATATCCTTCATATAAATTTGCTTAAATCTAACTTTACAATAACTCTTATTTAACCTTATTCTTCATATTTATGTCATAAAACTCCATTTTTTTGAAATAAAATTTTATCCTAGGCATATCCACAACAATTAATAAAATTTTAAGTGTATGTAAATGATAAATAAATAAATAAAAATGTATTCTAATTTTGGAGGGGGCGTAATAATGATCCACTTTTAGAAAAATTTCATCCTTGAATTGTCAAAAATTAACTTACTAACTAATTAACTAATTAATAGATAGATTACGCTTTTAGGTTTACTAAAGATGTAGGGATAATCTTGTCACATTTCTACTTTAGATTCTCAAGTTATTTCCTTTATCTCATGTTTTTCCTAATGAACCTTCACTAAAAGCAATTCCTTGGAACTCAACTTGTAAATCTAATGATTTGAAATTTCTACTAGTCACTCTTTATAAGATAGCTTAGGTCTAACTAAAAGGATTTGTACTAAATAGCATAGAATGCATCGAGAATGTATTTTCAGAGTATAGACACATGAAATATTGGATATAAAACACTCATGCTATTCAATAAATCCAATTGGTATAAAATTGCTTTAACTTGCTTCAAAATGGGAAATGGGCTAATAAAATGTAGTGTTAACTTCCTTTTCTTGCCAAAATACATAATACCTTTTATTGGTGATACTTTTAGGAAGATTATATCTCCATTCTAGAATTTTAACTATTTTTTCCTTTTCATCAACATATGATTTTTTATAATCTTAAACCATTTTTAGCTATTCTTGAATAACTTTCACCTTTTCTAATGCATTGATAACAAAATTAAGATTAAGAAGTTTAGCTTCTTTTGTTTAAACTATCCTATAAGAGACTAACATTTTTCACCATATAAAACTTTATAAAGTGCCATCTTTATAGAAGATTGATAGTTATTACTATAAGCAAATTTAATAAGTAGTAGGTTTTTTTCCCATCCATCTTCAAATTTTAAAGTGCAAGCTCATAACATCTCTTCTAGGAGTTGGATAGTACACTCAGATTGACTATCTATTTGAGAATGGAAAGTTATGCTAAAATGCAATTATATCCTTAAAGCTTGTTGAAAAGATTAACAGAAGTAAGCTACAAATTATATGCTTCAATTTGAAATGATAGTAAGTGGAATTCCTCATATGGAACTATTTTATCTAAATAAACTTGTATGTACTAAGCTGTTAAAAAAGTGGTTTTTCATTGGAAGGAAATAAGTTATCTTAGCTAACTTATAAAATATTACTTAGATGGAATCAAACCCCTTTATAGGTTTGAGAAAGATCAATTAGAAAATCTATGGTTAAATTTTCCTACTTCCATTTAGGAATAGGGAAAGGTTGGTGTAAATTAGGTGTCTTTTGGGACTTTGCCTTCACTAGTTATCAAGTAAGACATTTCAACATGAAATCCAATACATCTTGCTTTATTCTTTTCCACCAAAAATTCTATTATATGTTATGTTGCATCTTTGCCATGCTTGGATGCATGGTATAAAATGAAATCCAATACATCTCACTTTAATTTTTTCCACTAAAAACCTTATTGTAAGTTATGTTTCATCTTTGCCATGCTTGGATGCATGGTATAAAATGAACCATGAGTTTGGTGTAATATTTCATTTTTTTGTGAGCGGGAACCCGAAGTCCACCCTAAAATCTACTTACTTCTTATTCATTAGTGATCAAATCTTCATTTTAATCCAATATTGCCTCTTCTTTTAAGGTTAAATATAAGGGATCTTATTTTTAAGATTCTTTAATTCTTTTTATTAGCATTGATTTAACTATTATTTGAGCAACTATCACTATATGATCTTCAACTTGTATATTGGCTAAATTTTTTTATAACTTATTGCTTAGTGTGTTTGCTGCCACATTAGCTTTACTCGAATGATAATGAATTATGTAGTTATAATCTTTTACAAGTTTCATCCATTTTCGCTTCCTTAAAGTCAAATGAAAATGTACCTTAGGCTTTTATGGTTAATGTAGATTTCATAGGTTTTACAATAAAGGTAATATCTCCATATCTTCAATATAAAAACTATGGTTGCCATTTCAAAGTCGTAAGTTAAAAAATGGAGCTTATATTTCTTTAATTACCTTAATGTATATGCAATAACCTTTCCATCCTATATTAATACATAACTTATACTACTATGGGATGCATTACAATATACTGTGAATTTTTCTAAACATGATGGAAAAGTCAAAATTAGAGCTAAAGTCAAGCAAATCTTTAATTACTAGAAATTATTCTTATATTTATTAGACTATTCAAATTTCATACCTTGTTGAGTCAATATAGTAAACAAAAAAGCCATTTTTTGAGAAGTCTTTCATAAAGCAACAATAATAACTCGTCATCCTAGGGAAACTTTGAATTTCTATCACGGTTGTCAGCCTTATCCAAGTTTGAATCGTTTCTATTTTCTGATAATCAATTTGATACTATTTAAGGATATCACATGTCTTAGGAACTTCACATTAGATAACCAAAATTTACATTTGGAGAATTCAGCATAAAGCTAATTTTCTCGTAGGGTCTACAAGATGATTCTAAGATGTTGAACATGTTCTTTTTCATTTTTAAAAATATTGAAATGTTATGAATGAACACAATTATGGCTAAAAAAAACATAATTACAAACTTATCTAAAACTAGCTTGAAGACTTTGTTCATGAGATCCATAGATACTATAAGAGCATTAATGAGTCCAAAGAACATAATAAGAAATTCATAGTGACCATAGTAGGCTTCAAATGTTGTTTTATGAATATCTTCTTTATGAATCCTCAGCTAATGGTATCCAAATCTTAAGTAAATTTTAGAAAAATAAGTTACTTTTTATAATTGATTAAATAAATCATTAATATAAGGTGAATGGTATTTATTTTTAATTGTCACTTTGTTCAACTACTAGTAACCAATATATAAGCACATGACCTATTTTTCTTCTCAATAAATAGCATTGGTGCTTCCTACAATGAAGAATTAAGATGAATAAACCATTTATCAATCAAATTTTGTAACTATTTTTTAAGTTATTTCACTTCAATTGGAGCTATTCTATAAGGTGGAATTGAGATTCAATTTGTGCTGAGAATAGCTACAATGCTAACTTAATTTCATAATTTGGAGGCAAACTTAGCAATTCTTCTAGAAATACATCTAAAGAATCTCATACATTTGCAACTTTATTAATATTAGGGGAAGGTTAATTAGGGTCTTGAATTATTGCAAGGTATATAATGCATCCATTTTTTATGAGCTTTTAGGCCTTAATACTAGAAATTATTCTAATAATTCTAGAATTTTTTTCTCTCTAAAATATAATAGAAAGAGTTTCCTTTATAATAAAAGTGACTATTTTATCAAAACAATCTATTTGTGCATGATATGTTGACAAGTAATCCATAACTAAGATAATGTCATAACTACCATCTCCAAAAGGATTAAATTAACATACATCACTTGTTTACACATATACATAGGGCAATTTTTTATAAATTGGGTGGCTATTAGAGTTTTATCTACAAGTATGGCTATTAGTAAAGATTTGACAATTCATTAGAAGATTTATTTATTAAAGAAGCAAATTTCATTGGAATAAAAGAATGAGTGGCTCTTCGATTAAATAAAATATAAGCTAGTAAGTTATTTACTAAGAATGCACCTGTAATTATTGCATTAGAGGTATGGACTTCTTGTTTAGCTAAGGTGACTCATGCTTGATTCCTTGGTGCATTGATCCCTTTATTGCTTCCACTACCACTTGGTCTTTAAGCCATTTAAGGCCTAAAGGCTATTGGTTATGTTTTGGGTATGTTTTATTATGGTATTGGATAATTTACATTACAAATATTTAGATTACTAAGGTAATCTCTCTTTAACGGCTTAATTAACCACGTGCAAGTTCCCTAATGCTCATTTCCATATTATAAACATTTAATTGATTCCTTTTTGAAGTTGCCTCTACCTTGTGGTTACCCTCTACTAAAAAAAAGAAGCAAAAAGATAAAATGATAGGTTATTTTAACCTCTTCCCTTTAGAGGTTTGCAAAAAATGGTTATTGGATAAGGATTAAGAAAGTTTGACTTCCTCTAGTGTAAGTGACATTAGGAAGAGGCATTTCTCTTAAATTAATTAAGAAACTAGGCCCCTTTGACTTACTATGCTTTCTTTATCTTGATTATGTCTCTCTCTCTCTTTTTTATCTTTGATTCTAAACTTAACCTATAGTGTTTGATCAACAATGTCATAAAAGGTGGTGTTTTAAGTGATATAAGTAACATTAAAAAAATGATCTCAAAAGCCATAATAAATCTTTACATTTTGGTTCTTTCATTTGGAATAATATATCTTATATAGTGAGATAAATGGATAAACTATGTTGTATATTCACTAACATCGATCCTTACTTTAGATACTCAAATTCTTTGATTTTGGCTTCCTATGCACTTGGTGGCAAGAATTAGTCCACGAATAACTCTTTGAATGTAGCTTAAGTCAAAGGTAGTAAGGTAGTTTTTCTATTTTCCATTGTGATAATAAACCAAAAATGTGTAATGTCCTCTACCTTATAGTCTACTAATTCAATAAGCATTTGATATAAATTGGAAAGCATTTTCCCATATCTTTCAATTTAGTTAAAGGATTAGTTAGATTCACATTTGAATCCATGTATATTAGTTAAGTTTTCTCTAGGTAGGGATTAATCTCTTTCTTTTCTATGATTAAAGGCTTGATCCTCCTAATTCTTATGTTATTCATGCTTTTATTCTTAGTAGAGAACCTATACTCTAAAGCTTATGGAGGGATATCTTCATCAGTATCTCTCTTACATTTACTACTCTAAGCTTAATAACCTTTAGATGATTCTTCATCATTGGGATCACTAGCTTAATGACAAACAAACTGTACCATCTTTCCTAAACCATGAAATTTCCATATGTTTAGTTCAAACACTAGGAAACATTAACTAATTCTAAGAAAGAAGCTCCACTACTACTCTTTTAAACAAATCAGAGTTTGTCGAAATGGTATTGGTGATATGTGATCTTGAGCTCTAACATACCATTGATATAGTATAGCCATAATCATACCCTAATCATCTTATTCTAGAGCTTTTTTTTTTCCTATTATAATCCCAGATTATACTTTAGTACTAACTTTGTCATGACTTATTTAATACTAACTTTGTCATGACTTATCAGGTCATGACTAGTGTGAAACTCATTATCCAATTTTCACTAACCTAAGCTAACTTGAAAACTAATATCATTACATTAATTTAAGGAAATAATTTGCTTCTATAAACTTTTCAAAAATATTTACAATAGTATTTTTACTACCATTTCTTTTAATCTATGTACAAGGCCTAAAAATAGTACCCTAAAAATAGTACTAAGTATAACTATTAATAACTACAGTTACACTAATATGATTATCATTAGAAAGTCTACTTCTAATGAATTAGCAGAGGAAGGGCAGCTTCTGTGGAGGTATTTAGAAAGAAAAACAAGCAATTGAAGAATAAATCGTAGACTTAGTAAGTAAATAATCTTCTTAATGAATAAAATATAATTATACAATTTCTTTAACCATATTTTTTATATTTTAAACAATTTTCAAAATCATAACATTCATATAAGATTGAATATGATATCATAAATAGATATAATAAGAAAGCAAGCAATTAAACCACCATATACCTCCTAGGTCATCTTTATCCCCTCACAAAGTCCATCTTTGTCCTTCCAGGTTCTACTTTATTCTTTTACAGACTATTTCCTATATTCAGTATCATTTCATATCGTAAGTGTCATTTGCCCTCTTTCACAATATCCATTCACAACATGCTTCATTCATCTCATATTTTCACTCGAAAATTTATTAACAAATTCATGACAACATTATATCATATGCTTAATATACAAATATGGAAGATAGATATACTTGTACTACTTTAAACTATCATGAACTAATTTAATCTAAGTATGTAGGGGTTATACTCAAGCATGGAGATATAAAAGAAAATTATATCTTTATACTTAAGTATATACTTACTTATAGCAACTTTGGACATCTATACTTGAGTATTTATTCACTTATAGGTGTCCAGAGAGCAACTCTGAATGTTATACTTGAATATATTATATATATTTGCTTATGGTCATCTAGAAAGTAACCTATCTTTAGATACTCTAGTATGGGCATCTAGAAATGAATTCTGGTGCCATACTTAAGTAGCACCTATAAATTTATAGAAAATCTACAAAAAAAAACACTATATATTTGGTCTATTTTTCCCTAATTCAACTCACACATTTCCATAACTCAAAAACTCAACATAAGTTCATCTTACTAACGATAATTCATATCACAACACAAATTTTCCTCGATTAACTTTCCAATTCATCAAACTACTAATAATACAAACTAAGATAACCAAATACATACAAAATCATAAGCATTTAAGTACATTATCTACTTAGAAGTTAGTGGAATTTTATAAAGGAGATAAGGAGAAGTTGGAGAAAGGTTGACTTGCCTTTACACGGCACAAGATTAAGAACTCAACTGGGATTCCGTTACCTTTTTTCAAATGCAAACTTCAAGAAATCACCATTAAAGCTTGGTTTTGAGAAGGATTACCTTGATGGAAGAGAAATAGAAAAGATACTCTTGAAGTCCTCAACTTAATCTTACCTTAACTTAATGAATTATGAGATGGAGAATTGATGAAAGTTGAGGAGGAAAGGAGGTTGGCTATAACTGGTTGAGAGGTGAAAATAAATAATGGAAAAGTGTCTTTTAAATATTCTTAATGGCAATTTGATAATATTAAGATCATCCAAAGGTAGTTTGAGAATCTAATTATCCTAAATCTCCTTTATATGCATTTTCTTGAATCTAAATTTATAATAACTCTTATTTGACTTTATTCTTCATATTTATAATAAAATCTTATTCTAAGAACATCCATAATAATTAATAAAATTTCATGTAAATGTAAAATGCTAAATAAATAAATAAAAATATTAGAGTGGTGTAACTAATATCTACATCACTAAGGTGTTTTTTATATCCTTTAATTTATGCAAACTTGTATTTATTTTAGATATTTTACAAAATTTTATGTTTTTACCTTGTAGTTCTTACCCTCCACACATATATATTTCTCTTTGATACATAACATTATCTATTGGATTTTATACTAATATAAGTTACATGATAGGCACTTGATGCTAATGGTATGGACATGGAAATTAACTTATCAAAGTTTGGACTATCAACACAATGTTTGTAACTTTATTGTGCAACTAATTCATAGTTAACTTAAACGTCAAACCATTTTACTTTGTTTTATTTCTAAATTTATTCGATTATAGTAAATTGGTTTGCTTATTAGGATTACTATTTTAGCTAACATTTTTCAAGCTTTGAATGGAACAATTCTAACTAGAACATTAGTTAGTGAAAAGGTTCTTTGTTTTTTTTCATGTTATTGAACTATCACAAGCATTCTTCCTAATGTAATATCTTTACCTATTTACATTGCAATTTTTCATAAGTAGAGAAACAATTTACCATTTTTTAGGTGAGAATAAATGAGTAATAAGATGAATCATGTGTTGTAGTTAAAGTCACCTCAACTGCATAAAGCAATTTTAAGGTATGATTGATGTTTTTCTTTTATTAATATACTAGTTAGCATTATTTCACTCTTTCTTCTTCTTTCTTGTAAGTTTGCCATTGGTTAAGAAGTTATTTGATTGGGATATTTCAATTGCTTTACTTTGAATAAGAGGTAAATGGCGACCATGAATTCCAACTATGAAAGACAAGATTAAAAAAGATTCCCTAATTAGGAATGGTAACTACCTTCATATTTAGACGAGGTGTAGGAAATGATTCTCCAATTAAAGATTATATCACTTTTTTATGAACCTTTATAATAGATGCATCTACTTATTTTGAATAAAAAATAAATTAGTTAATATTATAAAGATGATTACACAATATTTTGGATATATATATTCACATGAGTAACATGCATATTTTAGCCTTCCATGTTTTATTTATGCATATGTTGACATAAAAGGGATGTAAAGTTATTCTATTATAATTAAAAGAAAGGAAAGGCTTCTAAAGGAAAAAAAATGGAAGAAAATGACTTAAAATTAGTATAGGACTAGTTAGCAACCTTGTCCCTCACTGAAAATTTGCTATAGTAGTGAAGGGCAATATCCTTAGCTAAATTTAATCAGGGACAATCCAATTTCTCAAAAAAAATTAATAAGAAGGCTTTTCGTGAATGTCTCTTGCTAAATATTTAGTAATGGAAATTAATGTTTTAGTAAATGAAAAGTCCCTAACTAAAATTTAATTTGCATATAAAACATAAGAGAAAATTTCTTATACACAAATGTGTATTGTGTTATGAGTACTAATTAATAACTATTACCAATTAATTATTGCTAATCGATAAACCATAATAACTAAGACTTTATTTAACACACCATATTAGGCTTGATAGTATATGATAAACTATACATTTGAGCTTATATTATGTTTAGAGATTTAAAACATATTGTATAATTTATCCAAAAATCTTCACTTATACGTCTAGTTTCGTATAAGACTATCCACTCTATATGGGAGAGGATAAAGATAGATAAGATAATATTAAAATAAACTTTAAATAATTAAAATTAAAAAATTCTTTTTAAATTTTCTCTCTTTTATGCCTTCCTCACAAATCTTTTTATAAAATGAAAATAAAAACATTTTTAATATTAGCACTTATATTTTAATGTTATTTTTTAAAATTTTTATTTGCTTCTAATATAAATTTATTAGTTATTAATTTATTTTTGGTACAATTAGTAAATTATTTTTTATTTGTTTACTCTGATGAACTAAATAGTAAATAAGGTAGGACAAATTGTACTCATGTCTTTTGAAATTTAGTGTAATTACACTCATATTTTTTTTTTAATTTTTAGAAATATATATTAACCTCTTTTACTTTTGAAAAAGAAGGAAGTAAGCATATGTTCTTAAAGAGTAAATACAATATATACTTTTTTATTTATAAAGGTGGTAACTACTACATCCTTAAAATTTTATGCATTATTAATTCTTTATTTTTTATTTTATTCAATTATTTATCCTTTTATTTACTTGAAATGTTAAAATAAATGCAAACTATTAAAGTTAATTGTTAAATTACATTTTAACACTATTAAATACATACTTTTTTTAGTTGTGTTTTTTACCATTTATTTTATAGCTACAAGTGAATAGAGGGATAAATAAATATAAAAAAAAATAAATGACTAATAATATTAGTTATAAAATTTTAGAGATATAATGATTATCACCTTCATAAATGAGAGAGTAAATGTTTAGTCTATTCTTTTAAAAATAGAAGGGATATGAATGCAATTAAGTTAAACATTAAAGAAAGTGAGTATAATTTATCCAAAAAAATAATAATTATTTAATTTTTGATAATAATAGAAATAGCTAAACCATTAAATTTGAAGAAAAATAATGTATTTAGGAGAGCTTATATGCTCCTGGAATCAATAACTTTAAACACAATTATTTTATTTTACCTTTTCATTTAATTCCATTTTCTTTCCATTTTTTTAATGTTGAAGAAAATAGCTTAGGTTTTTTTTTTTTACTATGAAAAACAAAAACTTCCATGGCTCATAAGTAATTTACAGATTAGTGTTACATACCAACTCCATTAAAGGAGGAACCTCTTGGACTGATCCGAACCGACTCCTTCCAACCATAAACAAACATTTAGCGCATTCATGAGTTGTAATATTAGCATATCTTCTTATCCAAATTATAGATAAAATAGTTAAAGTATATAAATGAGCTCTAATGTCTTCTCCTAAAATAAACAACTTCCAAGGACAATGATTAAAACCTAAAACAACATTTACAACAAAATAAAGAGGTCTCGTTTATTTTTATAGTGGTATACTCAATATTTATTCTTCATCAAAATAATGATAAATTTTAGAGTTGTTAAAATAGATACAAGTCCATGAGTTCCAAAAAATATATAGATTAGAATTTGTAAAAAATGAACCCATTTAAATATGGACTTAAAATAGTTTAATTCATCAAGTTTATGATCTACGCGAATTCATGGATGGATCCTTGTTTTTATTTTATATTTTTACATTCAAACTAAATTAATATATTATACAAAGATTTATCAAACCAATTCAATACTTATTCTTGAATTCAATAAATTTTTTATTTTTTAAATCAATTCAATTTAAATAAATTATTTTTAAGTTGATAATTTTATTTTTAAATCAATAATTTTAAAATTAACTAATTTTTATTATAATTTATTTACTTTTAAATTATTAGTATAGATTATGGATGGATTAAATATATAGTTTTTGAATTTATAATTATTATTTTAAGTTTAAAATTGTTTTGAAAAATTTACGAGTAGTTTAAAGAAAAAAGAACAAGTTGTGGATTTATTTTTTAAGTTTGCAATTTGCGACTTTTAGCACTCACACTTTTAAGAGTTGTACTTTTTGCAAACTGAACCCAACTCGATTCATCTGTAATCGATTTGCACAGGTCAGTCCGTAGATGGATCAGACTGGCGCATTTAACAATTAAAATAAATTTCATCTTTTTCTTTTGGTGGTTACAGGAGAGCGGTAGAAACGTAATTTAGTCTCAAATATGAGAGGATGCTAGTGGAATTTCATCAAAAAATCGTAAAACCTAAAACGCCATCGTCGCGAGAAGTATCGAAGGTTTGTATACCTTCTCCCTCTCCTCTCGGCCTGTGAGGAAGCAAGGATTTTGGCATTTCGCTGACGCCAATCCAAAATTCTTTAATCTGGTGTGTTTTGGTTTTGATTGCATTTCGTAGAATATTTCTCTTTGCCTATCTGGGTTTAGTTTCTCTGTTACTTTTTCTTTATATGGGTTTAGTGTTTTTCACATTTTCTTACAGAAATTATTCTCTTTGAAGAACAAAGGAACTAGGTTTATATATCGTCTTCTACCAAAATTCTCGGAATATAAGTATTGCTTCCCTGTTTCAAATCCGTTGCTGCGTAAGCTGTGCTTAGCAGCTGAAGCTTGTTTCAATCATGGAGGATTTGGAGCAAACTAGCAAGCATCGAAGCAAGGACAGGAAAAAGAGCAGCCGGGGAGAAGAAAGGGAGCATAAGAATGTTTCAAAAGAAAGAGCGAAAGAAGCAAGAGATGACAGGAAGAGAGAAGATAGAGATGAACGTGAAAAGGATAGCAAGGTGAGGGAGAAAGACAGTGATAGAGACAAGCATAGGGAAAGAGAGCGTGAGAGGGACAAAGATAGGAAAGATCGCAGTAAGGAGAAGGATCGTGAGACGGAGAAAGATAGTGATAGGGCAAGAGACAAGGAGAGGGTGAAAGAGAAGACTAGGGATAGGGATAGGGATAGAGAAAGGGAAAAAGAGAGAGAGAAACATAGAGATAGAGAAAAGGATAGGGAAAGTTATAAAGATGGAGAGAAGGATAGTAAGGGGAAAGAGAAGAATAGAGAGAAGGATAGGGAGGCAGAACAAGATAAAGGAAGGTCAAGAGATAGAGGAAGCAGAAAGACTCATGAAGAAGAAGATTATAGTTTGGACAAAGATGATGCTTATAAAGTTCATGACAAGAGAGAAGAGGAGATGGACAAACAAGGCAAGTCCTCAAACCATGATGAGGGTGAACTATATGGTGCACAACCATTACCTTCAGAACTTAAGGACCGCATCCTGAAGTAAGTGCATTTAGTTCCTTGTTAATTGTTTTCACTTCTCATGTTTTGAAGTAAGAAAAACCCTTCTGTGTTGCCAATATTCTTTTTGAAATCCTGTTGAATTTGGCTAGGATGAAAGAAGCAAGGTTAAACAAGCAAACTGAAGGTGCTTCTGATATCTTATCATGGGTTAATAGAAGCCGTAAGCTTGAGGAGAGAAAGAATTTTGAAAGGGAAAAAGCATTGCAGCTCTCAAAGATTTTTGAAGAGCAGGTTAGTTTATATCTTGTTGCTTCCACATTTTTCACAAGAAATTATTGTTTCCTTGTAAATATTTAATTATGGTATTGTCATCAATTTTTCATAGGACAATATTGCTCTGGAAGAAAGTGAAGATGAGGGTACAGCCCAACACTCTGCTGGTAATTTTTCCCCCCCAAAATAAAAAGATTCTTTGATTGTCATATGCATTGGGAATTCCTGATTGTTTGATAGCGTATTAGCAACCTCAGGAATAGCTAGAAACTTATGGTAACAAAATGGGTTCGGGAGTTTTATTATCACTTTGGAAATTGACTCAAATCCTAAAGGCAATTTTAATTTTCTATTGAAATCACGCTTGTTTTGTGAATGTTGTTACTGAGAAGTAATCTTAAACTCACTTGAAGGAGAAATTCTTTCTGTTTATGTTTTCAATCTTTTAATAGAAAATGTGTTTCTAAAACTGTTCTAGATGCCTAAGTTGTGAAAGGAAATCTCTTAAAATCAATTTACGAGGTTTCTATGACTGTTGAGAAAGTTTTTTAATGGAATAAAAGTAAAACCCTAGTTGTGTAGTAATCTAAGTGATTTATCTTTGTCAAAGAATATTAGATAAACTCTTATTTAGTAGTCGTGATGAAATGCATGTTTTCTTTTCTCCCTGTACAGTGTAGAGAGGTTGTATGGATCACTGCTCGTTTCTTTTCTTTAAACAAAAATTCAAATGTATATAAGAATTGGAGAGAAACTTCATCTAAAAGAGACAAAGTCTATGTCTAGAAATTCATTGGAGAATGGGGGGTAAAAATGCCTGTAGGTCCCCTATGATTATCCTTCTGTGTTGTCCAACTAATTGCCTGAGCTGGGTCTATCATGAAGACTTCACTCAGCATTTTCCTTCAGACACACAATTCCTCTAATTCAAGCATTATTAGCTGTCATGCCTAGATCATTAGAAAAGCTTCAAACTCCTGACCCAAGTCTTTATAAAAACTAAAACTGCTTTCTAATTGATTATTGGTCTTGCATTAACATATACAATTTGTTTGTTCATTAGCATATCTGTACTGTTTGAAGAATAGACACCGGGCCAAACACAACCATGTAGATAATATATGGTCTAACATCAAGCTGTAGGTGAAATTAAGTGAGACATAATTAATAATAAATTTGTCTATTATCAAAAGCTGGTATTATGTTGGCAAAGAATTTGGAATTGATGATATGTGTTGAGAAACATGGTTAGGGTTTAGAGGGAGAAAAAATAGAGAGAATAAGAGAAAATACTAAAATATTAATGAATGAATAAGATGACTGAATTGTTATGTGAAACTTAACCCTGACGTTCTATTTATATGAAGCTCCTGACATAAAGGCCCTAATACCCTAAGACAAGCAAGCCCATAACATATTTTGGTATCAATTGTAATCAATCTAAGATATTGCCTAATGTAACATAATTCTCAATCTAAAATAATTTCCTAATATCTTTCAATATAGTATCAAAGCGGTATCATTTGCCTTGAGGCCTTGTGGGTTATCACCTCAATGCACCACCTTCTTCATATCACTGTGTTTATGCTTCTGCTGTAGCTCATCCCACCATTCCATTTAATAATTTTTTAGTTTCTAAACCTTTATAACCCAGTTTTTTTTCTCCCTTTTAATTGGATTGCATCGCACCCTCCATTTTTGCTTCTGCTTGCCTCTGCACTGTGCTGCTGCCACTTCTGGGTCTGTTTATAGCTGTTTTCTGCTTTGATACCATGTTGAAAAATAAGTGGGGTTTAGAGAAAAGGGAGAAGTAGAAAAGGCTAGAGAGAGTCAAGAGAAAACTTTTAATATATATTGAATGATATATTCTCCAAATGTAATCAAAGACTTAATACTAATGCTTTATTTTTATAGAGCTTGTAAGGAATATAAAGACTCTAATATCCCTAACTTTGAATGCGAGATAAGCAAATCCAAATCAATCATGATCACTTATAATATAATATAATATAATATAGAATAAATAATAATAAGGATAGTTTCCTTATATATTTTAACATTGACACGCACCTACACTCCCAAGCTAAAGGTTATATAGCTTAAGTTGTTTAAATAAACTTGAACTCCCAAAATTAAAATGCAATAAAGCATATAAACTTCAAGCTCTATAAATGGCTTGCCCTTGAAAGAAAACAGTCACGAACCACAAAAATAATACCAAATCCTCCGCAGATATGACTCCTAAAAGTCTTCAGCAGCCAACTTCCCCTGGTTTCTTCCTTGACCTTCTGCCAGTTGTTTTTCTTAGCACAAACGACATAGCTTCTAGGAGTCTTTTGCTAGCTTTGCCTGAGCTGCTCCCTCAACTTCCAAGCTGGTCCTCAAAACCACCAATACCTGTGGTTGGAATAACACCAAAACACAGTCCATTTTGCTCGCAAGTTGTTCTTATTGCAGCCAAACAGCAACACACTACCTTGCAACTCAGAAAACACCAAACAAAAAAATCACCCAAAACAAAAGCAGCGAAGAATCCTATTGCTCTATGAGATCAAATCAATGCAGCCATTTCAACCACCATGCTCAAAATTACTTCATCCAACATTCACCTGACTTCACAAAAGAATCCACCAAATATATTCTGGGCTTTATTCTAACATTTCTATTAGCACCAAATATTTTAGATTGTCCTCCAAACTAAACACTTAAATGTAAATTAAATTTCAGCAAAATAGAAGCAACCTATGCCGCCTCACATCAAAATGATGTCACAAATCTTTAAAGAACACCAAATGAGGTCGGACAGACGCCAAACCAACTAAACTTGTTCTTCGAACAGAAGCACCATCCGAACCCAATACCAGCAGCACCCAAACTACCAAAAACGAGAGAGGCAACACCCAAAGCCATATAATATAATACACAAACCCAGGTTGTGTAACCCCAAATCAAAATACTCCCAATCCAATTCTTCTTCTTCAAATTCAGAAACAGTGCATTATTTCGAATCAATTGACACAACTCCAATCAGGCAAAACCTCAAAATAGAAATGCACTAGCTGTCAAGAAATCATGAAGAAATGCCAGAAATTGTCAAACAAATTAAGAAAAACCTCCACAGAAGTCCACAAACCAGGGGGAAAACCGTGCAGGAAGGTGCAGTGGCTGCTGGAGGTGCTGCAGGAGGAAGTATATTGTGAGAAACTCGACAACACGCCACCTGTTCTGATCGTGCATGGGTCTCGCCCACCTCCTGAAAACATGCATGTTTTATTCATGCAGCGCCTTGAGAAGTTTGCCGTCCTTGGATCTGCCCTCCAATGAAATCAGCTCTGAATTTCAGTCAATGAAACCACCTGAAATGCCCCAAACAGAATCAAACTGGATGCTAAACGTTGTTTCCCCAAACTCCAACAAAGTGCAACTTTCTAATCTGTGAATTCCAATGCTGCGGCAAACTCTCTCTTTTTATTTTTTGTAACTCAGAAATTCCTTTTTTTAATCATCAAAACTCTCTTTTTTCTTTTCACCTTTTTTTTTTCTTTTTCTTCCATTCGAAACAATAAAAGTTATAGCAACAACATAACCTTCCTTTTAGGTTGCTGGCAATGGTATAATCCATAGGCTCATGGCAGATGCTATTACTCTGTTACCATGTCGAGAAACATGATTAGGATTTAGAGGAAGGAAAGAGTAGAGAGAAGCTAGAGAGAACAAGAGAAAATACTGAAATATCATTGAATGAATAAGATGATTGAATTTTTACACTAGACTTAACTTTAATGCTCTATTTATATAGAGATCTTGACATAAAGACTTTAATACCCTTAACTTTAGGTGCAAGACAAGCAAGCCCATAACATAATCTAGAATCTAGTATCAATCATAATCAATCTAAGATATTGCTTAATGTAACATAATTCTCAATCTAAGATAATTTCCTAATATATTCTAACAATATGGAATCAAGTCTCCTCATATGATCAATCTACATGGATAAGATGTCTTATGTATATGGACAGTACTAGTAAATTCTGAGGATTCCTATCACGAAATGCATAATATATTTGTCAGAGATCCTCCCCAAAGGCACACAACTCTTGTCAAGCCACATGCAATTTGCACTATGATGATATAAACTCTCTTTGCATTTAAAATTCTGGACAGACTTTACTTCCCTTCTGATTGATTAAGTTACGTCCTATGGATGTACCATAATAAGAAATTGACCTTAACTCCCAAATGAATCAAACATAATTATTTTGCTGGAGTCATTTTAGATTTTCTATTATTTGTTACATTGCTTTCTAATGATCAGGTTATCAGCTATCCATTCCCTTAGAAAATTGATATTGATTCAGGTTATAGTTGAACAGATATGCTTTCCATCCAACCTTCAAGACTGTGCAAAAAAATTGAATACTTGACCATCATTTCTCCAATAATTCTTATTAGAAAATAGAATACATATGTTTAACCCTATAATTGAGCAATTTCTATAAATAACTGAATCCATTCCTTTGTGGAGGTGGATGCTTTCATTTGAGTTGTCCCATTCTTTACTTTTAGAAGTCATTAAATTTTTCATAATCCATGGTGCTGAAGTGAGTATTTTGATGGACCAAGTTTAGCAGTACTGAGTCGGTTGCTACTTGTTATGAATATGCCATCTTCGTGAACTCCTAGAGTTTGTTATCAAGGAAGAAAAGAAATGGGGAAAAAAAAAAATTCTAAAAAGATCACGGTTGGCTTATTTGAAAAATAGATCCTAAAACTTGAGTAACTTTGTTTCTGTTTTCTAGTTTCTTCAATATTCATCATATGGGACTTAGTTCTGTTTTATTGTTGATAATCTAGTTGATCAAGTGCATTTATATTGAATATCTTTTGACAGATAATCTAGCTGGGGCTAAAGTTCTTCATGGCCTTGATAAAGTAATGGAAGGTGGCACTGTGGTTTTGACAATCAAAGACCAGCCCGTACTTGCTGATGGTGACATCAATCAAGGTACAAATTGCTTGATGCGCTTCTTATATCTTTGTTGGTTTTAAGTCTGTAAATGACACACATCTTTGTGTAACAGAGCTTTTTGTTCTGACATGGCAGAGATTGATATGCTTGAGAATGTGGAGATTGGAGAACAGAAAAGGCGAGATGAGGCATACAAGGCTGCAAAAAAGAAAACTGGCATATATGACGATAAGTAAGATGGTCATCACTTGATATTATAGAATATAGAGAAAATAAAACTGCTAAGAAAAAAGAATGTTATGAAACCTATTTTTTCAATTTCAGGTTCAATGATGACCCTGCTGTGGAGAAGAAGATACTTCCACAATATGATGATCCAGCTGCTGATGAGGTGCATTGCTCCCTTTATTTATTTTTTACTTTTAAAGAAAAATCCATAGCCCAGATTTGAGTTTGGTGGGGTAGATGCCAAAACTCATTTGATTCTTCTATGCAGGGTTTAACTTTAGATGCAAGAGGCCGATTTTCAGCTGAAGCAGAGAAGAAACTTGAAGAGGTTAGCCTTTATGCCTTGTGCATTAATTCTTTAGCTATTAGAGGTTGGGGGTTTGGTTTTTCTGATGATAAATGTTTCTTCGTTGATTGGAAGGTTGTGTCTTACTGTTGTTTACGAGTCTCTATCTCTTCTTCTCCTATCACTTTCTCCTCTTGAATTTTGTCCTTCCATTTTGAGTCAGTCACGTGTTTATCTCTCTGATGTTCTTGAGTTTTTTTACCTTGAACTGTTATTTGCTAAGGTTGTTCTTCCTATTGCAGCTTCGTAAAAGGATTACAGGTGTCACTACAAATACCTTTGAAGATTTAAATTCCTCTGGAAAGGTATCATCAGATTACTATACTCATGAAGAAATGCTTCAGTTTAAGAAACCCAAGAAGAAAAAATCCTTGCGTAAGAAAGATAAACTGGACATAAATGCCCTTGAAGCTGAAGCAGTCTCTGCAGGATTGGGTGTTGGTGACCTTGGTTCTCGGAATGATGAAAGAAGGCGGGCCATCAAAGAGGAACAAGAGAAATTGGAGGCTGAAATGAGAAATAATGCTTATCGGGCTGCTTATGCTAAAGCAGATGAAGCCTCCAAACTATTGCGTCTGGAACAAACTCTTGATGTTATAATGGAGGAAGATGAAACATCAGTTTTTGCAGATGATGATGAGGAGCTTCATAAATCCTTAGAAAGAGCAAGGAGATTAGCTCTTAAAAAGCAGGAGGAAGGAGCAGCATCTGGTCCCCAAGCAATTGCATTACTCGCTACCTCAAATCATAGTGAAAATGTTGATCACCAAAACCCTGGATCTGGGGAGTCACGAGAAAACAAGGTGGTCTTTACAGAGATGGAAGAATTTGTCTGGGGTCTCCAGATTGATGAAGGTAATTTTTTCTACAGCAGAGTTTAAATAGAATAAAATTCATCCTGTAGTAGTGTTTTCAACTCTGAAGCTTCAGCTGTAATAGTTGAGTATAAGAATGAATCATATTTCTCTTATCACATGCCAATATTTTCTGGTTACATGGCAGGTCATGTCTTATTTGCTTGAATGTAAGGGTTGGCTGATTCTGTGTATTCTCTCCCAATTATTGGAATACTTCTAGCCCTTTTTTTTTTTTTTTTTAAATCTTTGTTTTCTCTTGTTCCCTTGCTTGACTTTATGCCTGTGGCAAAATAATTATGTGAATGTGACGTAACCTCTCATGGTTGTGCTAGTTTGGTTATGAGATGTTCTGCTATTTAAACAATTTGGGTTTCATTGGATACATCAGTTTCTCAGTTATTAATGGATAACTGAGAAGTGATAAGTAGGTATAGATGAAAGGATTAACTCATGTGCATCTTTGTGGTTTGGTGTTTTCAGAAGCACGTAAGCCAGAAAGTGAGGATGTTTTCATGCATGAAGATGAAGAGCCAAAAGCTCCCGATGAAGGACAGAGTGATGAGGCTGGTGGATGGACAGAAGTTAAAGAAAGTAGTGAAGATGAACAAGTAGATGTGGAAGACAAGGAGGAGGTAGTTCCTGATGAAACTATCCATGAAGTTGCAGTGGGGAAGGGTTTATCGGGTGCATTAAAGCTGCTTAAAGAGAGAGGAACACTTAAAGAAAGTGTTGAATGGGGTGGCAGAAACATGGACAAGAAGAAAAGCAAACTGGTTGGGATTGTAGACAATGATGAAGCAAAAGAGCCACATAACAAAAAGGAGATTCGCATTGAGAGGACAGATGAATTTGGTAGAATTGTAAGTCTTCCATACTATCTACTATGTTACATAACAGTAGTTACTATTTACTGGTACTGTGTTATATGATTATTGCATCATTGATAATCATTGAGCTTACATTTCACCATGGGAAGAACACTTAGACTCAAACTCGTAAATGTGGTGCAAAGTGCAAAATGTTCAAGGATGAGTTCACTATATGGCTTTTTGCTTTCCTTTATGAGTGGCATGGGTTGGCCTTGCACGCCACGGGGAGTAGGAGAAAGGAAAAAATGCAGTACACTCCAATTATCCAATAGTATCAATAATGAATGAGGGTGTCTCTCTTATAAAGGTTATTGGTCTTATGCAGGCAAAACTAAAACTCATAACTTGTCCATGTGAGTTATAATGAAATCAGTCTTGAGCTTTCTTTTAATAGCTTAAGCTTCTGGATTAATTGGCACTTAACATGGTATCAAAGCCCCTTGGATTGAAAGGCTTAGGGTTTTAAATCTTGTCACACCCACTCTAACTAAAATAAAATTTCAGCACACAATAAGGTGGGTGGGCCTGTCTCTGTTCACAATTTAAGCCCAAAATGATAAAACCATTCTTTTTTTTTTGGGGGGGGGGTCAAGCTAAATATTCCGCTAGTGGGGGATGATACTCTTGGTAATGTTCATGGAAGAGGGACAATAGCAGTGCTGGTAGGCCTTGCCCTTTCTTTTTAGAAATAAAGTAATATATTTCTAGTGAATTAATCCAACCAGGGAGAGAATATCCTAAGACCTGAATGGTCTAAATTAATTTCCTAATTCACCCCCAATTTTACAATTACAAGCCCTAATTTTCAATTCAAAGCTTACATTATTATCCAATATTATAATTACAAATATAACACTGTTAACCTCCATCAGCTTATGAACTTGATTCATCATTGCTAACATGCGAAAATTATATGCTTTCAAGGCACCTGAACAGTCTTGAATTGGCTGCTTCTGATTGTATCTTTCACCGTTTACTTACCCAGTGTGAGAAAGATAATTTTTTTTTTTGGGGGGGGGGGTGGCTGTGATTGAGAATAGCTGTCTAAGGATCACCTTTTTTTCTCCCCCTATAAAGGGCCTCTACAACATTATGTGTCTGTGGAGGGGAGAAGTTATATACACACACATATTTGAGTAGTAGAAGTTATAATTTGCTAATGCTTTCATCTTAACTCACTTCTAGTCAAAAGCATTTGGTGGTGCATATTGGGATTTCTTACTGGGCATAAATTATGGACTACGAGGAGTTTATGTCTATTTGACAGCCTGAATTGTGGCTTCTACTTCTGCTTTAGATAGATGGTAACAGCAAGAGATGAAGATTTTGCAATAATAGATTGAAAGTATGTCTCATCTTAATTATATCTGGCAAGATTCTTTCTTGTATTTAAAAAAAAAAAAAAGAGGTTATTTTTCAACTTTCTGCTTGGTTTAAAGGCACCTTGGGATCACAGTTAATGAACCAATAGCAATCCTTTTTATGTGGTTATGACCTTCACATCACATCCATTAAGACTTCTTGTAAGGTGGGGCCAATTAGTTCCTGGTCTGTCTGTGTGATTCACTCGTCCAAAATTGGGAAAATTTTCAAATTCTCAATGTAATTTAGTTCGGTTTAGATTTCTGTTGAGATGCATGATCAAGTTGCATGCAATGAAATACTAAATTGATTTGTATGTAAAGTGCTAAAATGTTGATCTCTTTTGTGCTTTGAAATGGGACATTACAAACCACTAGTACATTTTTAGCCTGCATGTACCTAAACATGTTTGCATTTGTAAAAGGAGTGACCTTTTGAAGTAGCATTAAATACGTGTGTTTATTTACAATTGTCAAATATGATAGCCATATATGCACGTGTATGGCTCTTAGCAATTGGGCATCCATGTCACATATTTGAATTACGCATAATCTCGTAACTAATACTGGCCTTAAATGCATTTTCAATAAGTTTATTAGAAAAAAAAGTCAAAATTTTCGGTTTTTGATGAAACTTGAGCATCACTTCTCCATGATTGATTTACTTTTTCATTGTTTCCAGTTGACTCCTAAGGAGGCCTTTCGGATGCTTTCTCACAAGTTCCATGGCAAAGGACCTGGAAAAATGAAGCAGGAGAAGCGTATGAAGCAATATCAAGAAGAATTAAAGATGAAACAAATGAAGAGTTCAGATACACCATCACTGTCAGTGGAGCGGATGAGGGAAGCTCAAGCTCGTTTACAGACCCCCTATCTTGTTCTTAGTGGTCACGTGAAACCAGGGTATGATTTTAACTTGTGAGTAATAATAGTATTTGTTAGATGCAAAGATGTAAGATGTAATTATTACTGATAGGAAGAGAAGTCATGGTTTCATTTGCTATTGGCTGGATAAAGGGTCTTACTTAAATTGGATAGTTTCTTGAACTTCCTTTTAAAGAATTGTGGTTAAAGCTCTAAATTTTGTTTGAACATTGGATGCTTTTTGTTCAGGTGTCAATTGGGTGGCAGTATTTACTAGAATCTACTACTTAGTTGAAAGTTGAAGAAGCTTGTAAGATAGGAATAAGTTTGTCTCTTTCCCCCCCTCCTCTTTTTTTCTTTTGCTTTCTCTATACAAAATAAATTTATAAGATTTCTTTCATATGCTATGTTTGAACTGGGGGGAGTAGAGCAGAAGGAGAGGAAGGGAATGTTATGTCATAACCTCCTTGTTTGGAAGTTTTGATTGAGAAAGGGAAGAGGTGGGAGGTTTATGATTGTTGATTAGAGGAAAATTTGTAATGCCGTATCCTCAATTGAGTTAGACAGTCACTATATATAATATAATAGAGAATACATATCATAAAACATAAGTGATGTGGGATATAATGCTACTTAAAAACTCCCCCTCAAGTTGGGTTATAAATATCAATCATGCCCAACTTGTTACAAATTTTATTAACTCGTTTTTCTGGAAGAGCCTTAGTAAATAAATCAACTAATTGTTCCTCGGTTCTAATATGTCTAAGACTGATAACCCCTTCTTGTAACTTCTGCCTAACAAAGTGACAGTCAATCTCTACATGCTTAGTTGATTCATGAAAAACTGGATTCGAAACAATATGAGTAGCAGCTCGATTGTCGCACCACAATTGCATAATTCTATGAGTTTTGATGTCAAGTTGTTGAAGAAGGTAAGCAACCCATACAAGTTCAGATGTAGCATGAGTCATAGCTCGGTATTCAGACTCTATTCTGGAGCGAGATACAATTGCTCGTTTCTTACTTTTCCATGACACAATGTTTTCTCCAACAAACACACAATACCTAGAAGTAGATCTCCGATCTATGGGACATCCTGCTCAATCTGCATCGGAAAAAGCTTCCACTTTGCAATGATCATGATTTTTATATAAAACTCCTTGACCAGGTGCCTTTTTCAAATACTTCAAAATGTGTGTAAGAGCATTTCAATGAGAGATTCTTGGAGAGTTCATAAACTGACTAACCACACTTATCGGAAAGGCAATGTTAGGCCTAGTTATAGTAAGGTAGTTCAATTTTCCTACCAATTTCTTGTATCGCTTAGGATCTTCAAGTAACTATCCATCTCCCGGACTAAGTTTCACATTTGTCATCATAGGAGTTTTGCATGGTTTAACACACATCATCCTTGTTTCATTCAAGAGGTCAAGTACATATTTTCTTTGAAATAAGAAAATTCCTTTCCTTCCTCAAGCAATCTCAATGTCTAAGAAATATCGAAGTGCCCTTAGGTCTTTAGTCTGGAATTTAGCTTGAAGAAAAGCTTTCAATTGTGAAATGCCCAGTTTGTCACTCCCAGTAATCACAATATCATCAACATATACAGCTAAAAGAATACATCCTGAATCATATTGCCTGTAAAATATAGAGTGATCATGATTACTTTTTTTCATTCTGAATTCTGTCACTACTTCACTGAATCTTTCAAACCAAACTCGAGGAGATTGCTTCAACTTATATAACGATTTCTTCAAATATAGTACCTTCTCACGCTCCCCCAAGCAACAAACCTAGGTGGTTGCTCTATATACACTTCTTCATGCAAATCTCCATGTAAAAAGGCATTTTTAACATCTAACTGGTGAAGAGCCTAGTTATTAGTAGCAGCAAGAGAGATAAGCAATCGCACTGAAGTAATTTTGGCCACGGGGGAAAAGGTCTCTGAATAATCAATACCATAGGTCTGAGCATATCCCTTAGCTACTAGACTAACTTTCAAATGAGCAACAGAACCATCCGGATGCACTTTCACAGTAAATACCCATTTAGAACCAATGGATTGTTTACCATCAGGTAAAGGCATAAGATCCCATGTTTGATTTGCCTCAAGAGCTGTCATTTCTTCCTTCATAGCAGCACGCCACCCATCATGAGAAAAAGCTTCGAAATATGACTTAGGAACAGTAATACTGTCTAAAGAGGCAATAAAAGATCAAGAAGAAGTAGGTAAAGAAGAATATGACACATAGTTGAAAATGGAATACGAGTGGTTGGAGTTACTTTTTTGAGTACAAGTATGAATACCTTTTCGAAGAGCAATGGGTAGATCCAAATCAAAAGATACAGGAGGAGGATTTGATGAAGAAGGAGCCGGTAGGGGAGATGAAGTTGACGGATCATTTGGAATGAAGTTTGGATCGGATGATTGTGGCTTGTCTGGTGGAGGAGTTGTTGAAGGTATCTGCACTCTATGAGAATAAACATATTTAATGGGAGGTCGAGTCCAATTCTGTTATGGAGAAACCTATAGATTTGGTGAGGGAGAAGATACAAGGAAGTATTTGTCAACAGGTTCTGAATATGGCAAGATGGAGGAAGATGGAAAAGACCTAAAGAATGAAGTAAATTCGAAAAAGGTAACATCAGAAGATACAATGTAATGATTTAAGTCGGGAAAAACACCGATACCTTTTTTGAGTGCGAGAATATCCAAGAAAAATACATTTCAAAGATCTAGGATCCAATTTGGATACCTATGGATGATTATCATGAACGAAATATGTACACCAAAAAATATGTGGAGGAATAGGAAATAAGGACTTAGAGGGGAACAAAGTAGAAAAAGCTATCTGATCATCAAGGATTGAAGAAGGCATGTGATTTATTAAAAAACAAGTTATAGAAACTGCATCTGCCCAAAAAACTTTAGGAACCTTCATTTGAAATAAAAGGACACAAAAAACTTATATTAAATGTCGATTTTTTCGTTCAGCTACTCTATTTTGTTGTGGAGTAACAACACAAGATGACTGATGAATTATACCATGCTGTGATAAATAGGTTGAAAACTGTGCAGAGAAATACTCCTTAACATTATCACTTCGAAAATTATGAATAGTAGTGTGAAACTGATTTGTAATTTCAGCATGAAAAGTACAAAAGATATGAAACAATTCTGAACGATTTTTCATTAAATAAAGCTAAGTCATTCTTGAATAATCATCCACAAAAGACACAAAATAATAAAAACCAGATTTTGAAGCAACTGGGCAAGGCTCCTAAATATCTGAATGTTCTAACTCAAATGGAGATGAAACTCGCTTATTAATTTTAGGAATATATGATTGACGATGTTGTTTAGCAAATTGACAAGACTCAATCTAAATGAGAAATAGATTCTAAGTTAGGGCATAATTTTTGTAAAGATACCAATGAGGGGTGATAAAAAAGACAATGCAATTGATGTGGAGTGGGGGTAGCAGTAGCAGCAATTGATTGAGTAACTTTGTCATCCAGTATGTATAATCCCCCAGATTCATATCCCCTATCAAAAATTTTCTTCGTCAACAGATCCTGAAACATATAATAACTAGGATAGAAGAAAACACCACAATTATAAGTATGTGTAATTTGGCTGACTGAAAGTAAATTAAATAGAAAATTTAAGAGACACAAAACGTTGGATAGAGAAATATTAGAAGTAATATTAACCATACCATTTCCAATAACAGGAGCAGTAGACCCATTAGCTAAAGTAACATGAGAAGGATGTGAGGTATTAAAGGAAGACACGATATCATTTGACCAGTCATATGATCAGTGGCTCTAGAATCAATGACCCATCTAGAATTGGAATTGGAGAGACATGTAGTGGGATTACCTGTTTGAATTATTGAAGCAGTGGATTGAGTAGGTGGCGACTGTAAAAAGGCCTTCAATTGCAAATACTCAGCATATTTACTATTAGACAGTAATTTACCATTGTTTCTTGATTTTTTTGGGTTATGAGGACCCCCAAACTTCCTTGTCAAATTAGAACTAGCATCCATGACGAATAAACTTATCCAACCAGCAAATTAAAACCAGAAAATTACCAGAAAAATGGAAAACACTGCTTGGAGTCACAAAATCGCAAAAACAACTTCACAGGGCTACTCAAAAACCTCTAAAACAATGCCTCAATGAAGATCGCTGTCTGCAGATCTCCCACGTGCCGCCATACACCATGTGCGTGTGAGTCACATGCTGTCTATCTTGGATTGCCTTGCCGCGATCTGTCGCCTTGTGTGCTGAAATCCTTCTTCCGGTGGCCAGAATTGTGTCAACTTCACCGGATAGTACGCTGCTACTCTCCTCCGCCACCAAACAGCACCTTTGAAATCTGGGCTCCCATTGATATGCGGCTTAAATTGCCGCTGGCCCCACCATGACTTTAGTCACGCATAAAAAAAATGAAAAATAAAGAGAGAAGAAGAAAGAGAGAGAGCTGGGTTTTCTTTTTTCTTTTGAATTGGGGTGGAAGAAAAAAAATATCTAGAAGGCTCTGATACCATGTTGATTAGAGGAAAATTTATAATGCCATATCCTCAATTGAGTTGGGTAGTCACTATATATAATATAATAGAGAATACATATCATAAAACATAAGTGATATAGGACATAATGCTACTTATCTACTAACAATGACTAATTCTATAAAGTCCTCCAACACAATCCAGAATTCACTATTTTGTGTTCCTCTAATTTGGGAGATTTTGAAGGATTTTATTAAACATTCAAACAAGGGGAAGGAAAGTCCTTCCTCAACCACCTATCCTCCCTTTCCTTCCCTTCCATTCTCTCCCATTAGCATCCCTTCACTTCTCCTCCTAACTCTCAAACCATCCTTAAGTTCTCCTAAATTACCAGGCCATGTCTAGTTGCTTTGTTTCATGTCTCATTGTTCTTTTGCTCTTAAATTCTCTGCAGTGGTCAAATTACCAACTGTATGAATAATAAATGTTACTGAATAGTGCTGTGGCTGTAATTGCTTTGTCTGGATGCTGTTAATTGGTAGCTAAAACCGCTTTTGGTATCACAATATCACAAAAATGGGTATGAAAGCGATCTATTGTGTTAAATAAATCTGTTGTGTTTAAATTCAAAAAATAATGGGGTTTATCTAGTCAACCAATATATCTTTAATAGATCTGGCAGGAACCTAGTCAATTCTATCTAGCTATTGAAAATATACTTATTCTACTTTTGCCATAATTTATAGTCTTTTTTTAGAAGTATCCATATTATACAACTCAAATGAGAAGAAGCAATGAGTATGTATTAGTGATTTTCATATGCCAAGAATCTCTAGATGCAGTCTGTTCTAGGATCGGAGCATGATGCTACTTGGTTTTCCTCTTTGCATGAGGAATGTGTATGCCTAGAGATATGTTTACCAATTTTGCATGCGTCTGAAGATTTCTCTTTTATTAATATGTTTTTGAAGAATACTTGGAAAATAGTGTGAAACATTACTATTATAATCTGAATAGCTTTTCCTTTTATCATACCCCAAACCGAAGAGAGGCTTCTATTTAGGTTGGGGTTTTCTTTTAATATGCTTATGTTTTATGTACTTTCATTTTTCAGACAAACAAGTGATCCAAAAAGCGGTTTTGCTACTGTTGAGAAGGACCTTCCTGGGGGTTTGACACCCATGCTTGGTGATCGAAAGGTAAGTTGATGGTTGCAGTTAGATATTCATTTTGTTTTGCAAGTTTAGTATCGATGACATGAATTAAGGAAATTAGGATAAGATAGAGTGACGTTGTACACCCCTCCCCCCAAAAAAAAAAAAAAAGATTGCAAAATTTGTTTATGGTCAACATATTGTATAAGTTGGTTGTCTCAAGATTGCATGTGAAGAAAACCACTAGAACAATTGCTTTTTAGTGGGCACATTGTCCCAAAATAGAATATGGATCTGCACAATTTCCCCCAAAAAGAAAAAAAAAATGGAGAGATGGAAACAAATAGCTTATTGTACTGAAATAGTGGGTCCTAGTTTTTTTTTTTATTTAAAAAAAAAAACTACTGGTCTTACAACAGAATATTGTGTCTTTCATCATTCTGAAATTGAAAGAAATTGAGGGTTTCCATGTCCCCCAAAATTTGTGGATTTAAGTTTACATTTGAAGAAAAATGAGTACTCGGATTTGTATATGGTTGAGTTAGTTGTATATGGAGTTTTTGGATGTTGTGAACTATTCTTGATGTCATTTGATGGTTTTTCTTATTTTCATGTATAAATGTTCCACTCCCTCCCTTGTGGTGTCTTTTAAACGTAATTACATAATCTTAAAGTGAGAGGATGTATAGTTTTTATTCATCTTTTGGTAGAATGTGGGACATTACTAAATGGAAGTGAAAAATTTGACTTTTTTTTTTAATCATTTACTATTTCTAGAGAAGGTCTTCATATAGGATGTTGAATAGAATACCCATCTAGAATGTCTGCAATTATGTAATATCTGCCTTCCTGTTTGGATACATTTAATAAGAGCTTGGTGAAGAAACTGTTCTGAGAAGCATTGATAATATCTTTTAAGTTGTTTCGATAAGCTTATTCAGAATACAAGCTATGTCACTTATATAAGTTGATTTTCATGAGCTACACCACAGCTTCTGAAAAGGGCTGTTGTGGAAGCTGAAAAACAGTTCATAACTGGGAGTTGTTTCTATAAAGCTTTCTAACAAAATTTATAAGCCTTAACGAAAATTTATTATAGAAGCAGTTATTTGACTATGCATCTAAATGTAAAAGCTCAATTTAGAACACATATCATTAGTTACATCCAAAAGAGCTCGTATTGGTTAAGCTCTTAAGTTGTTTATCCAAAAGTACTCAGCATGTTCACCATTGTGAAACTTTCTGTTCTTTCAGGTTGAGCACTTTCTGGGAATTAAGAGGAAAGCTGAAACACCAAGTTCGGGTACACAAAAGAAGCCTAAATCTTGAATATCTGTTGACAAATTTGATGCATCGAGATAGTAATTTGCTGCTGGCTGAACTGTTCGTATATGCTGCTGCAACAGAAAACATCAGTGCACTCAATTAAACCACTAGAACTTTGACATCTTGGAAGCTGTAAAATCATGGCTAATATAATTGGAAAACCCTTGAATGAAAAAGTAAAGACTAGCGTGCTCTTATTTTTACTTTATTTTTTTAAATTTCAATTGATAGTTTACTTGATGTTATTCAGAGACAAGAAGAAAGAAATTTGACTGATGTTCGAAAATACGGGAAATGACAAGGTTGTACAAAGTCCCCTTATTTTAGCTGTGAGTTTTGTCCAAGTTCACAGCAAATCTCTCCTGAAGATGTCTAGATTTTGGCTCCGTTTGCTCTATGGAAATACATTTTCTGTTGAAAGATCTTATTTACTAGTATAAAAGTGACATATCCTTTGCATGCTTCGCTGAAAATTCTTACAGTTTCAGGAGAAGTAGGCTAGTCAGGAAGCGGTACTGAATTGGCTGAAAAAAGATTACCTGCAAGAGCTTTGGCACCGAAGAAATAGTCGTGGTCTAATTGTTAGTGATAACAAATTTTTATGGAAAAACAAATTTCTCCACAGAATTTATGGAGGAAGTGATTAATTGCTCATTTGGCGGATAATCGACACCTTTTCTGCCACACCCCACAAGATTCTATCTAGTCCCGCGCAAGATTGTTGTTAAATCATGAAAGAAATAGCGAATCCAAAAACCATTTTTTTTAATTGTGAATTGTAAGATTTATGATCAAAATTCAAATAATTTAATGTTATATGCTTATATAAATAATTTAATTAAAAAAACACAAAATCTTTCTTTAAAATAGGCATTTAAATATTATTTGAGCAATAAAGCATGCAAGTCTATAATAAAATAGTTAAATGATGCTTTCAAATCATATAAAAGATATTATTGTAACAAAAATAGAGGAAAAAAAAACAAGGTTTTTAAAATCGAGTTTTGTAAAATTTGATTTGATTACAATTTGACGATGTTAGAACCGGTCGACTTGTATAAAATTAAAAGATTTAAACAGTGAATTATAATATTCATATAATTTTAATTAAGATTTTATAATACAATATATTGATAAAAACAAATGGAACTACTAGATGACTCAAACCGAATTGCAAGAATAGAATTATAAATGATGAGATTATGATAACTATGGTCCTGCATGCAAACTGGCATGTGAGAGGCTCTTTTAAAGTGGTTCGCTGACATGGTAACTTCCATGCAATTTAATTTCAGAATGATGAGGATCTTTTTTTTTTTCTTTTTGGCCATGAATGATGAGGATTTTTTATAAGTGCATGTGGTATCTGCAGGGTGCTCTTGCTTGTGACTGATTATTAAAGGCCTAAGGTAGCACTATCTAATCTAGATGATTGGGTACAATTTTGGAATTTCATTAGTTTGTTGAGTACATTGCTCTATGATAGGATCTACGCTAGTGCTATCAATTTATATCATTTGAATCAATTTATTTTATTAAATGTGTCAAAATAAATTATTTATATATTATTCATTTAATTTATTTAATAATTATAATTAATAATATTTATATTATAAAATTATTCATTAAATTTAATTATTTACTATTTTTTGTAAAAATATTTTTGATTATTAATAAAATACTATTTTAAATTTTCACTATCATTTTAATAATTTTTTATTTTTATTGTATATATTTATGATTAAAATATTAATTATTTTTTAAATAAAATTTTTAAAAATTTAATATAAATTTTTAAACAAATTAGTGTGTTAATCCAAATTTGAATAAACATATCGCACTTGTATTAAATTATTTTATTATATCAAAAATTATTATTTTTAATCTGCACAATGTTCCAATGGATAGATTAGACTTTGGAGTTTCCTAGAAGTTTGAGGTTTGGGACTAAGAATTATTGTAAGAGCCTACAAACCATTACTCCTGGGTTTGTGTCAACATGAAAGAATTAACATAAGAATAAAATACACCATCCTCCCTTCTAATTTACCTCAAATCTTCCTAACTTCTATCGAAATCGCCCTTTCGAAGAGAGAAGACACAAAGCAAGAAACGAAAACTTCTAAAATGAGCAATTGCTCTTGATTACAAAATAAAAGAAAGAGTATAAATACGTTTTCATAATTAATTTTTTTAAAAATTATAATAAAATGAATAGAAGAATAAAAAATGAAATATTTCTAATGTTCCTCCTTTAAGAGAATTAACGTGTAAGATTTGAAATTAAAAGAGAAATCACTGTAATTAAGATAAATTGCATCCCGTGTTGACCATATGGATGGGGCAAAAACTGGTGCATATGCTTACATCAGACGAAGTATAATGTTAATGGATTTGGGTGATCTCTTTTTACCTTTTGATTAATTTTTTATTATATTAGAGAGTGATATATGTAAGTTTTATGGTTCTTATTGCACATAGAAAAGAGTGGAAAAATATTATATATAGTGGAAATAAAATTTGAAATTATATTTTAAATATTATATATTTATTAAATTAAATTTTATAAATTTATTTTATCATCCTATATTTAATAACAATTAATTATTTTTATTTAAAATTTAGTTTCAAAATTTATTTTCAATATAAGGGAAAAGGGGCTGGGACAAGTCCAGACCATTGTCCCGAGTCCCGAGTCCCGAGTCCCGACTCCCCAGATTCCACATCTTATAAGAGAGCAGCAGTCCTGCACTAGACCGAAGCTTCCGACGTTGGCCTATTTGTTATTTGGTGATAAATTATATTAGACATATCAACGAATTAACTTAATTTTATTGTACTAACCAAGTAAAAATTGTATCTTAAAGTAGTTCTAAGCCAAGCTAATTTTTGATTCACATCGGATTGTTATGATAGAAGTCTCAATTCCGGGTCAATATTTATCAAGCAAATTGAGGTAAATTTTTATAATTTGTTATATTTTTTTATTATTATTATTATCATATTATTTATTTATTATTAATTTTACATAATTAATTAATTAAAATATATTATTATTTAATAGATATACTTATATATTATTATTATAACTTAAAATTTTATTATATATTTTAGTGAGTTATATATATTATATATGAAAATAAATATGTATTTAATAAAATAAATATATATTAAAATCAAGTAAAGGCATGAATTTATATTTAATAATATATACATTTAATATAATAATTTAAATTTTATATTGATCAAGAATTTTATGTTTTATATTTTATATTTATTTAATTTAATAAAATAAATATATATTATTAAATATATATTGATCAAGTCTAAAGTATTATATATAAAAATAAATATATTTAATAATTTATATATTATCAAATATATATATATAAATAATATATTAATAAAATAATTATAGTAATTCATATATAATAAAAAATAAATAATAAATGTATTATATTATATATATGTATATAATATATTTACAATTAATATCAAAATTATTTATTTAAAATTTTTAAATAATTCAAATTTTTAATATTAAATTACTAATTTAAATTTTAATATGATTATTTATTTGGATAAACTTATATAATATATTGATAATATTAAATATATAAAATTTTAATTTTAATATTAAAAATTATTTAATATTGCTTACATATATAATTTTAATATTATATATAATAAAGTATAATTTTAATATATCAAAGTTATTATTTTAATATCTATATAAAAATTAAATATGTAATAATAAATTAATTATTTATTAATGATTATTATTATCAAGTTAACAGACTAATCTAATAACCAAATGGCCTAATATTTATCAGTTCTGGTCATTTACCATATTGGGTTAATTAGTCTCAGTCCCTTATTAGATTAGATCGCTATTATCATTTTTTATAGTAATCCCAATCTTCAGTTAAATAAAATTATATTAATTTCAGATCAATTCATTAAATTTAACCTATTTTAATATCTCTAAATCATATTTTGCCTTAATGAACCACGCTCAATTGTTGGGAAAAATTGTAGATTATTTTTAAAAAATTAAAATTTTAAATAAGTTGAATTCAATTGAATATTAATATATTTAAGTTAAAATTGGATGAAAATAAATGAATTCAAACTTAAATAAATTAAGTTTAGAAAATTGAATTTTGCCTCGATCATCACATAAATCAAATGAAGCATAATCAAGAACTAATATATTTAATGATTATTTTAAGTAAGTAATAATAAAAATATGATAATAAACCTTATTGTTACTCTATCTCTCTTTTTTTAATTTTTTTCAGCTTTGATTTTATTTTGTTACTCCTTTTCTTCAAAAAAGAAGAAAACACAGTTATATTTAAAATGTGTTTGATAATACCAAAATATTTAATATCAAATGTTAAGTGCTAAATTTATTAAGTATAAAATTTACCGTGTTCAAATAATTTCTTATTTTAATTAGTAAATTGAATTAATAATTTGAAAATTTTATTACAAAAAAATTAAAATATAATAGAATTTTAAAATTACTCTTGATTATGATTTTAAAAATTCTCTGCATCAAATCTTTAAATGTTGTGATACACACACATATATATATTAATTAAGAATTAAAAGTTTTTTAGCAGTATATCCTTTTTTTCTACACGTCAATCTTAAAATAATTTTTTCCTTCCAAAACTCAAGTTTTCTTCTTTCTAATTTTATCCCTGGATCACGTGTTATTTTGTTAAATTAAGTTGAGTTGTCATTTTGCATAAAAAATCCCCGTCTAACTATTAATCTATATCTATATATCCTCTATACCATTTACGAATTGAGGGATTTTTAGGGTGGGGTTACTTTTTTCTTAGACATGTCAGTAAGAAAAAATTTTCTTGCCTTCATTTTTTTTCCTCTTTTGTACATTTATTTATATTTTTTACATTATTTTTTAATTTATATATATATTATTTACAACTCAAATATCATTAAAGAATATAGATATAACATAATATAATTTTTTACTATAATAATATTTTAAATGCATTATATATTTTATTTATTGAAATTAATTTACTCTACTATATATATGCATATACTCAATTTTTAATTTTAGTTTTAATATTAACGCTTATCACTTTATAACTTATGCACTGCTTTTTTTTTCTTTTTATTTGTTTTATTTTATGCTTTTCAATTTTTCATGCCTACTTCTATTGCTCATAATTTATATACTATTATTAAGTAGTATGATATAATATAAAATATTTTATTTAAAATTTTTTAATTTATTACATACTATTTGTTTTCCTATTATTTTACACCTCATGTATTATTTCTTTTCTTTTTATTTGATTCTTTGTATTTTTTTTTCATGTGCACCCCTATTGTTTGTAGTTCAAACACCAATATCACTAAATAGTATAAATATAAAATATTATATTTTATTTTTAACTTACTTGAATATTTTAAGCCAGTTAAAACCTGAATTAGAAATTATTAAAAAACTAATTATTAAATTTTTATTTTTAAAACTAATATTTAAAATTTATTCAATTTATTTAAATTTTCCTAATATTTTTCTAATACTAATTTTCAAGTAATATATTTCAAATTAAAAATACATTGAATGAAATTCTATCAAGGCTTCATAGCCTACACATTGTTTTTCCTCTTTTTAACTATTTTATTATATGCTTTTCCTTTTTTTTCTTCCTGTTTAGTTTTGGTATTTCAAGTTTAAAACAATATCATAGAGTAGTATAAATATAACATAATATATTTTAATTAATTTTTTTTTTCAATAAGTTAAAGATTTTATTTAATTAAATTAATTTAGTGTTTATTCTATTTTTAATTCTTATTACTTTAGGGCATACATATTATTTTTCTTTTTTTATTTACTTGGTTGAATATTTTTTTATATTCACTCCTTTTATTTACAATTTAAATATTAAAATTCTAAATAGTATACATATGATATAATATATTTTATTTTTATTGTAAAATATTTTAAACAAGTTAAAGCTTTTGTATAAAAGGTATTAACTAAATTTATTATTTATATATTTTATTTTTGTTAAAAATATTTCAAAATTAATATCCATTTTATTTATTTAAAATTTTTCAATATTAACTTGATATTAATTTTCAAGTACAATATATTAAATTAAAAATATATCAATTAGAATTTTACCTAAAACTTTACGGTCCAAAGATTGTTTCTATTCCTTTAATCTTCATTCTATACTTTTAATTTTTTTTTTCATTCACACATAATATCTAAAATTTGAACCCCAATTCACTAGATAGTATGAATATGATATCATACATTTTTTATTATAAAAATATTTAAAATTTATAATTAATTATATTTATTTAAAAATTTTCAATATTTTTATATTAATGTTTACTTGTTATATATCAAATTAAATATACAGTAGTTGAGGTTATTGTAATTTTAAAATTCATATAGTATTTTTTCCATTTTATCTACTCTATTACAATTTTTTTACTTTTTTCTTGTCTACTTCCATTATTTACACTTTAGATTTTAATGTGTTATATGTCAAATTAAATTAAATATTCAATTAATTATTGTAATTTTAAAACTCATGTACTATTTCCTTTTTTTTAATCTATTCTACTACAGTTTCCTCCTTTTTCATTTCCGCTTCCATTTAGTTTGGATACTATTGAATAGTATTGATATAAAATAATATATTTTCTTTATCATGAAAATATATTTGTATAAAAAGTGTTAACTAAATTAATTATTTAAATATTTTATTTTTAATAAAAATATTTAAAAATTATTTAAATATTTTATTTTTAATAAAAATATTTAAAATTAGAATCCATTTTATTTATTTAACTTGATATTAATTTTCATGCACAATATATTAAATTAAATATACATCAATTAGAATTTTACCTAAAACTTTACGGTCCAAACATTGTTTTTATTCCTTTAATCTTCATTCTATACTTTTATTTTTTTTATTCACACATAATATCTAAAATTTGAACGCCAATTCACTAGATAGTATAAAAATGATATCATGCATTTTTTACTATGAAAATATTTAAAATTTACAGTCAATTTTATTTATTTAAAGTTTTTTGATATTTTGATATTAATTTTTACTTGTTATATATCAAATTAAATATACAGTAGTTGAGGTTATTGTGATTTTAAAACTCATATACTATTTTTTTCCTTTTATCTACTTTATTACAATTTTTTTACTTTTTTCTTGTCTACTTCCATTATTTGCAGTCTAGATTTTAACGTGTTATATGTCACATTAAATTAAATATACAATAATTGAGATTATTGTAATCTTAAAACTCATATACTATTTCCTTTTTTTTAATCTATTCCATTACAATTTCCTCCTTTTTCCTTTCCGCTTCCATTTAGTTTAGATACAATTCAATAGTATTAATATAAAATAATATATTTTCTTTATCATGAAAATATATCAAATAAGCAAATAATTTTATTCAATTAAAGTTATTAACTATGCATTTTATTTTTAATTCTTATTATTTAAAGCTAACATAATATTTTTCTTTTTTTTATTTACTGTATTACAAGTTTTTCTCTTTTCTTTATGCACACTTGTATTATTTATAACTTAGATATCACTATCATTAAATAGAAAAAATATGAATATAATATGATATACTTTTTTAATTATTAAATATTTTAAAAAGATCAAAATTTTATAGAAAAATTATAATTGAATTAATTATTTACATATTTAATTTTTAATAAAAAATTAAAAATTAAAATCATATTTATCTATTTTAATTTTTTCAACATTTTCTTAGTATCAATTTTCAAGCATTATATTTCATATTAAATATATATTAATTGGGATTTTTTTTATTTACCTTGTTTATGTTTTTTCAATTTTTTCCCAATCTACTTGTTATTTATAAGACTAAAAGTGTATTTTAGTCCAACTAAAATTCAATTTCATTCCTAACTAAAATTTTGTATTAATTTGGCCCTTGTAAGACTAGGAACTCTCAATTTTTAGTTATTCCATATAGTGATTCAATATTCTGTCTCATATATGAAACTTGTAGAATTTAAGAGTATTTAATTTTATAAGAATCAAATTGATACAAACTTTTAAATATATATAAAATTGATAGAAATTTAATTTACAAGGATTAAAGTAAATTTTTAATCTATTTATACTTTAGATACTAATATCAAAGAGTTATATATATATATATATATATATATATATATATATATATATATATATATATATATATATATATATAACACAATATATTATCTTTTTGTTATAAAAATATTTGAAATGAAATGAATTAATTAAATATATATTATATTCTTAATTCTTATTACTTTAGAGTTATGCATTGTTAATATTTTTTTTATTTTTCTCAATTTCATATTTTATTATTTTTTCATATTTATTTCTATTATTCGTAGTCTAGAAGATTGTATTTTTAAATATGTAAAAATATTAATATATAAAGTAATAATCAAATTAATTAATCATATATATATATATATATATATTCTATTTTTAATAAAAAATGTAAGAATCAAACTTATTTATTTAACTTTTTGTTAACATTACATGCAATCAATTTTTAAATACTACATTTTAAAATAAATATATATCAATTAAAATTTTATCAAAATTTTATAATTCATACATTATTTCTCTTCCTTTTGTTTATTCTATTACATATTTTTTTTACATGTCCAATTTTGTTAATTACAACTTAGATGATAATATTATTAAATAATATTTTTATTATACAAATATTTTAAATAAGTTAAAATTTAATGCAAAATATATTAATTGAATGAATGAATTGTATGTTTTATTTTCAATAGAAACTATTTTAAGTTTAAAATTGAATTCATTTATTTGAAATTTGTCATTATTTTGTTGATATCAACTTTAAAGGGATATATTTTGGAATAAATATAAATTAATTAAAATTTTATAAGATAATGTACATACTATTTCTCTGTATTTCATATACTTGACTATATTTTTTTATTCATTTAAATATATACAAATTCTATAAATATAAGTTTATTTCATAATTAGAAGTATTAATAAATTCATGAATCGCATGTGCTTTAAAACTAATATATATATAATTACTATCTTAAAAATGAAATAATGTTGGATATATTTGATCACCAAAATCACATTGAAATAAAAATAGTTAAACTAAATTTAGTAAATTTTTACTTAATTTAATGTTGAATCTTATCAAATAAAAAAATTTTAATTTAAGGTTAAATGTTGAAGTGATTTTTCAAATATATTTTTATTCATTATATTATCTTTTATAATTATTTTATTTTTAAGGTCAGATTGATAAGAAAAAATTAACATAAAAATATCACAAAAACAAAGATATATATATTCTTAAAAATTTAAAATTAAGAGGTGGAGCCTCTGGTGATCATGCATTAAAATTTAAAGATAAAGCACCACCATTTTAGATTAAATAAGTGATTAAAAAGTTATATATTTGATCCTCAAAATTCATGGCATAATGCTGCAAGTGTTGATAGTATGTGTAACAAATATGAATAGATAAATTAATCACAATAAATTATGAGTATACTTGATATATACTCTGATGAAGCTATTGATGAAGATGAATAGAATTTGCAACCTACTTCATCCCTTAAGTTATTTAGATAAAGAGAGAAGAGAAAAGTATTTTTGAAGTGGTAATCCTTATTATGCTTCACATGAATGATAACTTTGATTTTTCTATTTAAGGTTAGACTTGTGATAGGAAACCACTGACTACTAAAGGGTTGTAAGTTAAGATTTCTATCCATATGGGTTTATGCATGATCAACCTATCATGGACTGTATACATTGAACCAATGCCTAATTTATTCTATATTTAATGTTAAAACACAAAACTGATTATTTAAATAAATATTCTAATAATTAATTAATGCTAATCCATATAAATATATCCAAATAAATTATTTATTTTATTTTATTTTAATATAACAATCTCCCACTTGGATAGCATTAATTAATTACATAAAATATTTGAAATAGCAATAATTAAGCAATTAATATACATTAAGCTTTCAACTTAATTTAGAGAATGAGACCATACAAAATTATTGAATTTGATAGGAAAACAAGTGATGTATAAATATAATTGTCTCATAATCTGAAAAGAATAAAATAAAGTTAATTTTTTGACTATAACTCAGAAAAGAAATAATTCAAAATTATTGAATCCGATGAGAAAACAAATAATTTATATATGTGTATAAAACATATTACTAATGTTTTCATATCCAAACTGAGCAATTATAACATAAGTAGTATCAGACATCAACAAAATAAAGTTAGTCTTTTGACCACAATTCAAAAGAGAAACAATTCAAATAATTGAATTTGATAGGGAAACAAATAATGTATTAAACATATTACCAATGTTTCAACATCCGAACTAAGCAATTTATTACATAAGTGGTCTCAGACATCAATCAAATAAAATAAACATATCTTAGACTCCCACTAAACTAAAGCTTCATCAAAAGATTTAACAAGATCCATATGAATTACTTAATTCTTAAATACTCCTATAGGTAAGCCTTTAGTCAATAGATCCGTTAGCATGTCTACACTAGGGATGTGTTCAATGTGAGTCTGAGATTCAACAATCTTCTCTCTAATGAAAAGGAATTTAACATCAAAATGTTTAGTATGACTAGAATTCTTGTGATTTTGAGAGAAGCACATAGCAGAAGAATTGTCACAGAAAATTAGTAGGGTTGTGATATAGAATCAACTAAATGCATGCCAGATATCAAATTCCTCAACCATACAACCTGACAAGTGGCCTCATAACATGTGATAAACTCTACTTCTATAGTTGAGATAGTTGTGAGTGTTTGTTTAATACTTTTCCTTAAGACAGCTTCTCTAGACATCATAAAAATGTATTTAGATATTGACTTATGATCATCTATACATGAGGCATAATTAGAATTTGAATGACTAGCATCCTCAACTAAATCAGATTGTCTACAAGTCAATATGTGATTCTTGGTACCTTGAAGATACCTTATTACCTTCTTGCTTTCTTTCCAATGATCCATTACAAGGTCATTCAAGTATCTTCCAAGCACATTAATAGTAAAAGCTATATCTAGACGAATGCAGGCCTGTGCATATATAAGAATACTAATAGTAGAAGCATAAGAAATCTTATGCATTTCAACCCTTTCAATATCAGTTTGAGGGTACTATGATTGAGATAATGTATCATATTTCTAAGTAAGCATTAGACTAGATGCACAGGTATCTATTTTAAGTCTTTTAATTACTCGTTTAATTTAATTAGCTTAGGACAAACCTAAAATACTATGAGTTCTACCACGATAGATCTGAATTTCAAGAAAAATATGCTTCATCAAGATCCCTCATATCAAAATGGCATGACAACATGCATTTTGACTTACTTAAAAAATTGATTGAGTTACTAGTTAACAAAATGTCATCAATATAGAGTACTAAGATGACAAAATTATCCTATCAAATTTATTAAAATTCTTACAAGTACACGATATGGTCATTCAATATTGCAAGTCTCCAAACCTTTTGAAATCGTCTTAACTCAATAACTGGTTGATTAGGCTCTTCAACATGAGGTTCTTCATTTATTTGATTTGGATTTTGAACATTATCTCCTCTAGTAGGTGAAAGAGTCAGAACAGGTATGGGCAGAATGGTGGTCTCATACGTAAATTGATAGTCCTAGATATCAAACTCTCACTATCCAAGTTATCCTTAAAATAGAATATCTGATCAAACTCGATGATTTTGGTACTATGAGTGGGATAAGAAAATTTGCAACCTCTTAATCTAGTATAGTACCTAATGAAGAATTCACTGATTATTCTAGAGTTTAATTTCTTTAACTGGGATTATATGTTCTCACCTCTGCTTTACAACCTTACACTCGAAAATGTTTCCAAATCTAAGAAATCTAGGTATAACAACATACCTTGTTTTACCAATCTTTCTAATCTTTCTCTAGAAAAGTGGCGTAAATGTCGATCCCATAAAATGGAAGAATTCTCACTCATTCTAAGATGTTTATGCCTAATCACAACATTGATAGGAACATCAGAAGACACAATAGGACAATCATTTAAATTCAAACGATATGAACCATTTTGTAAGGTGGCATACCAATAACAGCAAAATCATAATAAATTTCAATTTTTCATTTCCTTATTAAAAGGAATAATTATAATTATCTAAAACAAAACTAGAAATCAATTTCCTTCTTGTAGAATGTACATAAATGACATTATTCAAATTAAAATGTGTCCATAAGATAAACATAAAGAAAAAAAGATCATATGTAATCAATTTCAACCCTACTTCCTGTTACTCCTCATACAATTTTCTCCATCTCACTTAGGATCTACTTATTTCTGAGCTAATTCCTGCTCACACTTGTTCTTTAACTTATAACACTCAAATTTCTTGTGTCCTAGGATCTTGCAATAATTGCACTTACCTTTAAACTTCTTCTATTGTCCCTTGCCCTTATCACCACTTTTTTTGAACTTAGGCTTTCCAAACACCTGTGTCTCTGGTTTATTTCCTCTTTTATCACTAACATTTGACTTACTATTGGATCCCTGAGACAAGTAATTGATAGAAGGTGGCTATGAGTTACTCTTTATAGTCTCCTCCTCTTAAGTTACTATAGAAATCATCTGATTTATTGTCCACTCTCCTTTTTATGAATTATAGGAAGTTCTTAGGTAGTTATATTCAGTTGGTAATGACTGAAGGACTCTGTAGACTAAAGTGCTTTCTCCTATATCAACCTTATATGATCTCAATTTGTTGTAATAGTGAATCATCTTTATGATGTGCTCCCTCACACTCAAAGCCTCGTCATAACGAGTATTGTCAAACATGGAGAGGTAGTAGACTTTCTAAGTCTTATCAAACTTCTTGATTTTTTCACGAACAACTTTCATGTATTCCATAGTAGTTTCTTTATTTAGGATATTTTCTCTAATTCCTTTCTCAGTAGTGAACTTAATCATTGCTAAATAGATTTGATTCGACTCATACTATTATTTATAATAGGTCTTATCTATAACACTAGACTCAAGTAAAAGATCAGCTGGCTTCGATTCTCTAAGAGCCAAATCTTCTTTAGAGATTGTTAGATACATGTTCAAAAATTCTTTCTATTCATCATAATTCGTTCCATTAAGAGTCCTTACCACAAATAATTATTGAAAGGTCGAGACTGATGCTACAAGATTGAAAAATTTTAATTATGTGTGCACAACATAATTTAATACAAGATTCCTAATTAAACAAAAAATTAATCAAACAACTATTATGAAAAAGTGGCATCAATGAAATTACATATACCATATGATTTGGCTTGTTAAAAAGTCTACAGAAAAATGTAATCAATATAATCATTCCGGTAGAGTACAAGAAATATTAAAACATTATAAATATTGCATGCCTATTCAAAGGAGTCTAAACCCTAAAATTATATTAACAATGTTATACCGATAAGGTATATCCATCATTAATGCAATATGCTCCTAGATATCCTGGAAGGACAATATTTTATGTAAAATAGTCTTATTATATCATTAATCTATCATTGATGTAAATTAAATGGCTTTGGATATCCACATATGTATAAAATTATATAATTAAGGGTTTAAAATTTATCTAATATAGTTATGCTTACAACTAAAGAGAGTGACTGCTCACCAAGCCTAGAAAAAATGTGAAAAATATTCATGAATTTTTACAAGCCAAAATTTCATAAATTGGATATATTTTTATATAGTATAAATATTATGGAATTCAAAATAAATATTAATTGGCCATAAAATTTTTTGAAAAAATTATAGATAAATAGGAAATTAAATTCTATACAACCGGGTCAAAATTAGGCTCCAAAGGCCCTGCGCATGGGCCGTGTGTGCTTGCACCCGCATGAGCCCGTGAGTTAGTTTTGCAGTGGACTAGCTAGTTAACTAACTAGTGCGTGAGACTTATACACCTCGTGCATGTGGACTCACGCATGGTCAACTGCTAGTCAAACTTAGCGAGTGAGATCACATGCCTGAGTGCGTGACATTCACGGTGCCAGCCAATTGGTTGCTAAGCCAACGCGTGAGGCATATATGCTTATCTAGCATTTAGCGCCCACGCGCGCCTAGATTTTAAAGGAGCTTTAGCTCTAGAACACCTTCCATGGTGTTTTTTGGCCATTAATGGACCTTTTAAGCTTTTGAAAATTATTTTCAGTCCGTTTCAATGCAAGAAAAAAATTATCTAACCTTTCCAATACAGATTTATGTATTTATTAGAAGAAAAGGCTTTAAAACTGTGCAATCTATGTTCATAATTTTTTTAGAAAAAATTCAAATTGATCCGTAATAGTCATGAATTTTAATACAATTAAATAATATAGTAATATTCTTAATGTATTTAAGATCAAGATTCAATCAAAAGAAAAATAGATTCAAATTGTTTCAGAAAAAAATTCTCAATTTTAATGATTTTAATGTATGAAAGAGAAAATAAAAAAATTGAGAATTTCATAAATTTTTCAAAACTAATTAAAATTACTCATAATCAAATAATACATACTATCAACTTTCTCTGACACCATCTATTGATAGTATGTGTAACAAATATGAATAGATAAATTAATCATAATAAATTATGAGTATATTTGGTGCATACTCTGATGAAGTTTTTGATGAAAATGAATAGAATTTGCAATCTATTTCACCCTTTAGGTTATTCAGATAGAGAGAGAAGAGAAAAATAATTTTTAAATGGTAATCCTTATTGTACTTCACATGAATAATAACTCTGATATCTCTATTTAAGATTATACTTTTGATAGGAAACCGCTAACTACTAAAGGGCTGTAGGTTAGGACCTTTACTCATATGGGTTTATGCATGATTCAACCTATCACGGATTATATACATTGAACCAGGACTCAATTTGTTCTATACTTAATATTAAAATATAAAATTAATTATTTAAATAAATATTTTAATAATTAATTAATACTAATCCATATAAATATATCAAAATAAATTATTTATTTTATTTTAATATAACAGCAGCCTGATGGTATATTAATAACAATACATAAACCGAAAAATACCAATCTAATCATAAAACTTTAGATGTCAGAATTATCAAATTGCATTCAATATAATCCTAAAGAAGTATTATTTATATAAAACAAATTGCAGTCGACATCTAATGGTGCAGTGGCATTTTTCTCTTAATGGGCCTTTTTCCCTTCTAATGCATTGACTACACACAAGAATTGTAAACAAATAAAATTGAACAAAAGCCATACACACAAATCTCTTCAAGCGATGGTTGAGGAATTGTCCAACAAAAAGATAGACCAATTGGCACTAAGAAGGTGAAACCAGAGGATGAGAACACAATCATGGTTACGATGGTGGTAGAAAATCATTCTGAAGCACCAGACATTGATGGTGGAAAGGACGTTATAGAAGTCAGATAAACTTTCTCTTATAGAGATACATTGCTTAATGTAAATGGCAGCCATAATATTCAGTTCGATGAGGAAGACAGGTCTTTGATGGAGGATGATCTGGACTTGGATGATGATAAGGAGGACGTCTCTTTAATTAATCAAGATTTTTTCTGTCCTATAGTCAAAGTATCTAGGGAAGAACGTAGGAAATAATGTAGGCTATGGCGAGGCTTTCTAATCATCAACTTGCTTGGAAGAAAGATAGCTTTCAAATATTTGAAATCCAAGTTAGAGAAGCTTTGGATGTTGAAGGAAGCAATTCAGATGATCAACATAGGAAATGATTTCTACGTGGTCAAATTCAATGACAAGGAGGATTACTATTATGCATTAGAAAATGGCCCATGGATGATTTTGGATCATTATCTAGTGGTTTAGAGATGGAAGCCAAATTTCAATCCATTTGTTGACGACTTCAAGAGATTAGCCATGTGGATGCTTGTTCCCGGGCTATAGTTGGAATACTACAACCATCACATCTTTTGGCGATTGGAAAATAAAGTGGGAAGGACTCTCAAAGTGGAGCTTCAAACATTGAAAGATCAAGACAATGGCATTGTCACAGAAAGAGGAAGGTTTGCATGAATTTGTGTCGAAATTGATTTAAGGAAGTAGCTGATTCCTAAGGTCTTTGTGAAAAGAAAAGTTTTCCCAATTTAGTACGAGAAGCTACAATTGATTTGCTTTTCATATGGATGTTTTGGTCATAGAAAGGAATCTTGTCCCTCTTCCATAGATGGTCCGACTAATAGTCCTAATACAGGTCTAGTGGACACCTCTTTGCCAGAAGAAAGACATTCAGTGGATAATCTAATTGGAGCCAAGACAAACTGACTGGCCGAAAGAATCATTCTTAACGAGGAAGGTTTTGTAATTGGATGATACCATAGAAGTAACTACAAAAAGTGTGAACTCAAGTTAAAAACCAAGCAAAGATCTCAGATGCGTCTCAAAAAAGAAAAGTTGTCCTAGTTGACTTTGGTCCAAGCAGCAGTTATGACTTGATCAAATCCAAATTCAGTGCCCTGTTGGAAATTAATGAGGATGATTTAATGGTCACCAGTAATGTCAAGTTAGCTTAGGGAATCAAATACATTGAGCCTGAGAAAAGATTTTTGGCCTAAAAGCCCCAACAAGCTAGGCAAGCCATCTGGTAATTCCTAATACAACAAAAATTGTGAAAAACCAACCACCTTGATCTCAGAACCCCATGCATGCAAATGACAATGTTAATAATGTCAGGGCCCACGAGATTCCATCCCCCATGCAAATAGAAACGACACACAATGTTGGAACCCTAATTCCTCAAGCAGATGTTATTCTTCGTCTGCCAAAAGAATTGGACCCACATGCAGTAGCTCGCTTGATATAGATGTATACCTTTTCTTTATCTAAGGAAGAGTTGGAATGGCTTTCATTTATGAATAGTGGGTCACACCACTTGACATAAAGTTTCCTTGGACATGCACCTTTTCCTTACCTTTCTGCATGAATATACATCGCTGGAATTGAAGAGGAGCTGAGGTTCATGGCTTTGTGGCTCAAGCTCATGATTTAATTAAAATGCATCATTTAAGCATTCTTATTATTGTAGAATTGCGCATCTGTAGATCCAAAGCTGAAGAGATTATACGAAAGGTTAGCTTTAATGGTATAGTGTGAAGTAATCCTATTAGCTTTTCGGGAGGAATTTGGATCCTCGGGAATACTTCATCTTATTTCATCTTAGTCCTTAATGTCCACCATTAGTACATCCATATCCGGTATTCTTTAATTGATAACTCTCTTTGGGGACTGTTGATAGTAATTTATGCCTTTCCAAATGCAGTTTTAAGAATGAAGGGAAATAGGTCAGCTAGCTTCTCACATTTCGAACCCATGGTTACTTCTTGGTGATTGGAATTCATACTTAACAGCTGATGAAAAATAAGGAGGAAGTTTCCTGAACTTCCGTAATATGGACTCTTTTGCTGACTGCATTAAGGCTTGTAATCTTATGGACTTGGGGTTTAATGGGCCAAAATTTACATGGGAATGCGGCCAGCTTAAAGAACATATTGATAGAGCACTCGCCAATATTGAATAGAGAATCAAGAAACAGGAAGCTTTAATTTTTCATCTTTACTTCATGAAATTTGACCACAAACCAATTCTTATTAAGCTTCGGAAGGTGGAATGAAGGTTAGAAGGAATGTGGCCTTTATGCTTTCATGTGGCATGGTTATTTGATGACACCTTCCTAGCTATTATTCAAAATGCTTGGAAATCACGAATGAATTGGTTCCAAGCTTCTAATAAATTTAAGGAAGATGTCCAAATCTGGAACAGGCAGACGTTTGGAAATATTATGTGTTGTAAGAGGAAGTTACTGGAGAGACTGGAAGGAATTGATCATGCGCTCAAAAGAAATACAACCCTTTTCTAATTTCCCCTTTGAAAAAGCTTTGGTTGGAATATGATAAAATTCTCCTATAAGAGAAAGTTACATAGTATCAAAAATCCAAATGCCAATGGCTTTTATATGGAAATAGAAACACAGAGAATAAAATCGATGCTCTACAGGATGACGATGTTGTTTGACATACCGATCAGGAACATATGATGAATATGGCCATAACCTATTATTCCATATTATTCTCACAGGATACTAGTGTGAGCCACCTTTATCCTCTTATTGGTTTTTTCCTAAAACTTCGTAATGATGAATTGGAGGCTATCCAAAAGCCAATTGAAGATGATGGAATTAAATCCACAATTTTCAGCATCGGTGCTGTCAAAGCCTTTGGGGGAGATGGGCTACAAGCTATTTTCTTTAGAGTAATTGGAATGTGTTTGGCAAGTTAGCATGTGATCTCTTAAAAGAAGCTTTTGGCCATCCAAATCGGATTGCTCAAGTTAATGAAACCTTACTTGTCTTAATCCCAAAAATGGATAATCCTCAAAAATTAAAAGATTTTCATCCAATCAATCTTTATAATGTCATTTATAAGATATTTACAAAGATTCTATCACTTAAATTTAACTGTCGCCTAATCAAAGCAGTTTTGTCCTGAGAAGACATAGCTTGGATAATTTCATTGTGGCCTATGAAGTCATTCATTCAATGCATATTAGAAAAGGAAAAAAGGGTTATATGACTATAAAAGTAGACCTTGAAAAGACTTATGACAAACTAGATTGGGAGTTCTTAAAAGATATGCTAATAGATCTTGGTTTTGGCTCGCATTTCATTCAACTCATCGTAGCTGATGTATCTTTGGCTAGTATGAGAATTATTTGGGATGATAACCTCACAAAAAGTTTCAAACCTTCTCAGGGAGTTTGCCAAAGGGATCCACTCTCCCTATACTTGTTTGTGCTTTGTATGGAAAGGCTGGCCCATGCCATTGATTTGGCAGTAAAACATAAAATCTGGAAACTTGCTTACTTGAAGAGCAATGGAGTTTTAATTTCTCATTTATTTTTCATAGATGACCTTATTCTTTTTGCTGAAGGTTCATTAGATCAAGTTAACATTATTAACCTTTGCCTAGATAATTTTTGCAGTAACTTGGGGTAAAAGGTCAACAAGGAAAAGACCAGAATTTATTTCTCCAAAAAGATTAGTGAGAAGCTGGGCTTTTAACTAACATCAAACTTGAGTAAATATTTGGAAGTTCTACTTCACCATAAGCAAGTCTCTAGGAATACTTACCTTTTCATTTTGGATAAAGTGACATAACGACTTATTTCTCAGAAAGCTAAAACTCTTTCATTGGTTGGTCGCGTTTCTTTAACTAAGGCTATAATTTTTGCTTTGCCTCAATGTTGCATGCAAACTAGTCTTTTACCTTTCTCAATATGCTCTAAGCTAGACCAACTGAGTAGAAATTTCATCTGGGGATCATCTAGTAACTTATGCAAGATCCATTTGGTGGCATGGGAAAACATTAGTCTTTCTAAGGAGGTTAGGGGACTAGGAGTGCGCAATATGAAACTCTGTAATAATGCCTATCGATCTAATGAAACTAGCTTGGGGACTTATTCACAAACTAGAAGCTTTTTGGGTTAAGGTCCTATGCAACAAGTATAATTGTGGTTTGTCCTATCTTTTTGTTGTAGAGAAAAAACAAAACCAATCTAACTTATGGAAAGTCATTTGTAGCATCTGGAAGGATTTTATGCGGGATTTACGATGGAATGTAGGTGATGGAATGCATGCACGATTTTGGGAGGACGAATGGATTCCAAACTGCGCAGTACTGTGCCCTTATTTAAATATCTTAATTCCTAGTCTTGATACAAATATGCTTGTCGCTTCATATGTGACTAATGCCAGAGAATAGGACTTGGCCAAATTAAATGCATGTCTACCCCCAGATTTATTAGGAAAGCTGCTTTGCGTAGTACCTCCTTCTTTTCACCAAGAACTGGATACACTTTCTTGGAAATACACGCCCGATGGAGACTTTTCAGTGCAATCTACGTATAAACTGATCTCTGGAATAGCACATCTTCCTAGGAATTCAATATGGCAATGTATCTGGAAATGGCCTGGACCGAAGAAAGTCTGAACATTTCTTTGGCTACTAGCCAATAATCAGGTGCTCACCAACAGCCATAAAATGAGAAGACGCTAAACAATTTCAGATTGCTGCCCAAAGTGTAGTGTCGATAGTGAAACCAACTTAACACTTTATTTGGGATTGCACCACCATTCAAAACCTCGGGCTATCAGTAATTCACATGAGATATTGGCCTGTTTTCTTTTCTCTATCATTGTAGGACTGGCTGCTATGGAAGACAAACAATCTTGGAAAACACTTTGACTCCTGTTGGCCTGTGGTTTTTGGTTTTATTGTGTGGCAGATTTGGCTCAACCGAAACAAGCTGGTTTTCCATCGTGTCTCTTAAAGCATACATTGTACTCTCTTCATAGCATAGCTACATGTGAGAGAACACTAGTCCTGCTGGCTGGTGCAGAAAGCTTCACGAAAGCAGCCTTTAAAGTTGGTTCGGATGATCGATTGGTCTCCTCCAGCAGCCGACTGGATTAAGTGTAGTACTGACGACTCCCTTCGAGTTCAGAAAGCTAGTTGTGGAGGTTGCTCCAGGGATAGTTCAGGGGTATGGATGTTAGGATTTTGCCGCTGGCTTGTTTGCTCCACGTTGCTACTGAGTTATGGGGTTTACTCATTTGTCTTCAGTTAACTTGGGAGAGAGGTTGGAATAAAATCCATTTTGAGCTGGATTCGGTAATTGTAGTTAAGCTAGTTCTGCAAGGATGTGATAGAACTCACCCTTACAGCCCCATGATTTCTGCCATCCACTCCTTGATGAAGAGAGACTGGGTAATTAAAATTTCTCACTCATGCAGAGAAGCCAACAAGGTAGCCAACTTTCTAGCAAATCTAGCCCACTCAGCTTGTTCATTACATGCTCCGTCTTTGGAGTTCCATAATCCTCCGGGTTCTTGCTCTGTTAGTTTTGGCAGACATGATGGGATCATGTGATCCTAGATTGGTTATTTTGTAGTGCTGTGCAGCCCATTCCTTACCAAAAAATAAATAAATAAATAAAATTGAACAAGCTGTTTTTTTCTTCATCTAATGTGTCTCCGTGGCACATAGAATTTTTGTTTGAACTTTTTCCTTCATAAAGAAAACGCTTCCAAGCATTTGATCAACGTTGCAGAATAGTTCATTAAATTGTCAAATGGAGAACATATTGGAAAACAAGGCAAATTCCCATTCAATCAAATTAAAAAAAAATTGCGTAATATCAACAAGGCGCTGGTTCTGTGAAATGCAAACTAACTTCATGGAATTTATTGGGAGCCTAGAAATCAAGGGTGCCAGTTACAGGTGTCAAGGCCAGCAAGCTTTTCAACATGGCCTGCTCCTGTGCTTGGGTTGAGGATTGGTGGATCGGAACAACGTAGCACTGTGGGCCTGACGTGTCTGGTCTCCAATATCTGCAGTGCAAAACAGCAGCATTATCTTATCCTTTGGGGAACTCGCACTAAGACAAAACATTTTTTGCTTGTGTTTGCTTCTCTGCAATGGAGGGAAGCCCAAAGCAGTAGAATATTGGCAAAAAGAAGACCAAGGCGGTGGATCTTACCAGAAGAAATGGGAAGTAATATGTGTAGTCAAATACGTGACTGATTTGTCGTAAATAATTATTGTGGGCTAATGTCTTCATAGAATGCCATTTAATCCGATGACAGGTTGGAAAAGACGATTAGGACCAATTCCACACCACCACACCCACCATTGGACTGGTGTGGGAGTAGCATTACCCAAATGATTATATGATAGGTGAGTTCTTTGGTGGCACAAACACATCCTTAGAAAATTTACCGGAAAGATCAAGTTTTTTATTAGCTGTTTCTCCGTTGTATTCATTGTTTGCAGGAAATTATATTTATAAAATGAATATATGGCTTTTTTTGGCGGATTGGATCCATGGCAGTGTAAATGAATTGTATTTTTTTTAATAATAGTGAAAATGGAAATTTAATTAATGTATACACGTAAAATATCAAATTTAAATTTTAAATATAAAAGGAATAAAATTTCTAAACAACATTAGACACTACTGTATAACTATGCTAGTGGCAGATGATGAAAAATCTTGATTACCTAAAATGACCCAAAGCTTCGTCCTTCAATTCTATATAAAATTGCTATTGGTTTATGTATTTTTTAATAGTAAAATAATAATGATAACATTTTTATATTTAATAATATTATAAACACTAAAAATAAGATCTAAAATTGAACTCCAAATATAAATTGCAAGATGTCAATCAATATAAATTGATGTAATAAATTTGTAAAACTTAGTCAAATAAATATAAAAAATTCAAAACTTAATTTTAAATCACATTTTCGATACATATAACATTTTTATTATATATTTTTTTATTCTGCTAGGTAGATGCCGAAGGGAGTCACATCCATACATTTGGTAGCAATTTTCATAAATTCAAATGGTAACTTAAGAAATTCATAATATTTCTCATTCTCATTAAGGGAAATTATCGTATGAGTTTGGACAAGTTGTTATAGATGTACCACGCATGTACGTGTATAAAATATCTCTAGATTTTTTCTATATTTTTTAGGTGATGTTCACATACTTTTTCATATTTGTTACAAAAAGTTACAAAATTTTTATGTCGCCATTTTAATTAGTGATGTTGTATTTTTTTTTTTCACATTTATAACCTAGAGCATTTTGTTAAAAAAAAAAATTACAAGGGCAAAAAAGTTTGGATAGAAATTATATATTAATTATACCATGTAAAATGAGAAGAGTGTACATAAAATCAAACTTGAAAAAAAAACTCTAATTTGAATTCTAAAAGACTAATCTTGCTTAATATAATAATAAGATATAACCAGCGCGGACTGATGCGTTTATATAGGCTTATTTTACTTTTGATTTATTGTTATTATATTATCATATTATGAAAAAATATTTAATAAGTTTTTTTCATAAGTGAAAAAATATTTAAATTTATTTCAAAATAAAACAATGAAGTGTTTAGAAAGTAAAGTTCTACAATCATATAATAAAATAAAAATTAATGTGTGTGTGTGTATCAACAGTCAATCAAAATCCTTTTATTATTTTTAGATTTATCTATGTGTGTGCGTGTGTGTCAACAGTGAATCAAAATCCTTTTATTATTTATAGATTTATCTATCTTTTATTATTTTTAGATTTATGTGTCAACAGTCAATCAAAATCCTTTTATTATTTATAGATTTATCTATCTTTAGAACTTATACATAGTTATATTCATAGGGAGCATCTCGTATATGGGCCGATGTCACTATCCTTAACTTAAAAATAATTTATATAAAAAAACTTTCATATCTTTGATGGAAGATATGAATTTTGATATTATTTTATATATTTTACTGGATTTTTAATTCTATTACTAGATCGGAATTAAAAACCCAAACTTTTTCCCTAATATTCTATTGGTTACATTAAGAAAATTTAGCTCCGGCGTAATTTTACCATTGGATCATTAATTTTGTTTTGAGATTTGCTTTTTTATTTAACCTTTTTTTTTTAAGATTTGAAAATAGGATATCTGATATTGAAGACAATTAACCTTTTAAAAGTTGAACCTTCCCATAGAAACGTTAATAAATATATTTTTAACAAATTTACTTTTCAGTATTGGTGTCCATGTGAGGCATGGAATAAAAAATTAATAGAAGGATATGCACATAAAATTCATAAGTTTTATAAGAAAAAATTTCACTTTCACGATTTTGTTACAAAAAGGTTTCATATTTTAAAAATTATTTTTGTCCATTGTAATTTTAATTTAATAAATCTATAACTCTTTATATACTTGTTACACATTAAATTTATGAAAAATTATAAATAAAGCTAAAGAACATAGGATAAGTTATATTCACCAAATGATTATACTTACATTTCTTCTATTTTAAAAAATATATAATCATTACCTTTTCATATACATTTGCATCCTTCTTTCTATTTTAAATATACATTTTGGCTCTATTTATTTTGATGAAAAATATTTTTAGTAAAATATGATTATAAAATATTAATATAGAAAAAATATTTTATTTACTTAATGTTAGATATAAAGGCTCCGTTTCATCCAAATAACTAATAAATTAATTGATAATTAATAAGTTAACTGACAGTTGATAGTTTATAATTAATAGTTAATAGTTGAAAGTTAACTGAAGTATTTTACAAAATTAATTACTAAATTAATTAAAATTATAAAATGATATAAAAGGATATATCAATAACAATAGATAAATAATTAAAATAATTTATATTTATCTAAAAATTAAATCATATATTAACGTAATTAAAAAATTTGAAATAATAATATAACATTTAATATTTAATTAATTATATTTTATAAATTTATATATTTATTGATTTACATAATTTTTATTTTATTGTTATTTACAATAAAATTACAAATACTTAAAATATAATAATTATATTTTATGATATTATTTATTTACATATATATTTTTATATATTTCTAATTTAAAATTAAGATATAATTATGTTAAAATTAAATTAATTATATTTTATAAAAAAATTAGATTTATATTATAAAGGATATATGTTGTAAATTAATAAAAAGAATAAGGATAAATTTAGAAAAATTTAAAGAGACAGTAACTTATAAGTTATAAGTCACTTTAGATAACTTATGAAATTAGAGCTTAATTTTTTTAATAAATTAGTACGAGAAATACCTCTAGATATTAACTTATAACTTAATTATCATATCAATAAATTATAAAATAATTTATTTGTTGTGCAAAATGAAGTCAAAGAATTTAGAAAAAATTATTTTCTCTATTTCAAAAAGAAATTTATTTTCCTCCACTATCATGCCTTTAGGTATCATTTTTTTAAAAAAATAATTCTAATATACTCAAATTAAAAATTTAAGTATTGATATTTAAAATACTTGTACTTGTAATCAACATTAGATCAAAATATTATTTAGAGCTACTGTTAAAAAGATGGATGAGAGAATGGATTTATTTGTGTGAAAATAATGATGTCGCATATTTTATTCTACCCACATATTTTGTTCTATTCATATTGTAAACTTGCTTAACTATGTATTTATGTAATGTTTAAAAATAGAAAAAATTAATTTTCAATAACTTTTAGTAATGGTTAATATACTACTATATTTTTTTAGTAATAGTAAGAGTAGTTAAACTACGAAATACATACACACAATTGTCAAGGATTGAACTTTGGATGCAGCGGAAGGCAAAGCCCTCAAAGGACATAGAATATCATTTAAGTCAAAGGCTCTCAGCAATATACTACTATATTTAATTGAATAATATTGTTATTAATTTGACATATGAAAGGTATAAATTTGGCGATAATTAGTATCATATATTTTAAATTAGTATAATTATTTATTTATACAATACTTAAACAATGAAAATTAACTTTGGATTAATTTTTATTAATGACTAATGTGTTACTTTATTTAGTTAAGTGATACTTTTAGTAATTTAACACATGAAATATAATAATTTAATAGCAATAGTATTGATAAATCATAAATTAGCATAGCCATTTACTTATACAATATTAAAATAAAATAGAAAAAAATAATATTTGATTAATTTTTAACAATGACAAATATGTTACTTGTTTGGTGGTGATTTTGTAATTTAATAAAAAAAATTGCAATAAACTTATAAAAATTATTTTGATATATAATAATGAAATTATTTATTTATGTAGTGTTTAAATAGTAAAATTAATTTTTTCAATATTTGATATATTACAATAATTATTTTCATGACAATTTCAGTAATATAAAAGATTGTATGAAAGTTACAATAATTTAATCTAAATTGATTATAATTATAATTTGGTACATTATAACCTTTGTCGTAGTAGACAATAAGAATTTTAAATTCGAAATAAATAGCGATTCTATTGATTATGTGTACCAAGAAATCAATTTACAATAACAATGCTAAATTTTTAATTTTATAATATACTTCTTGGGTTTATTATACGAATTAAAAAAATGAATTTATGTGAAAAGAAAAATACTTGACTCAAGTTTTTGAATGTGTGTGGAACAAAAATAATACTTAACTACACTTATTTTTTATTAACCCAAAATTTTGTTTAAAAAATTGGGGTAGAAATAAAATTAAAATAAATTTAAGTTTCAATTTACAAGGTTTAAAAACAAATGATTGACTTAAAACTTTCTTTTTTGAAATCAAAATGTCATATTTTCATTAGTACGTTAATCAAGGTATTTATGAATTTACTTTGAATATGAAAGAATTATCTTCTTCTTTTAAACCATTGATACTAGTAGTATATCACTTATTTATTAATATATATGTAAACAACATTATTTCTCCTATTTTTGAAAAATAAGGAGAATACGTATATTTTTTAAAATAAAAGAAGTATAAATATAATTAGATAAAACAATATTGAAAGTGAATGTAATTGATCCAATAATATAATAATTTTAAGCATAAATATCTTAACATAATGTGACTGGAGGAGAGGAATGCCTATGCAAACAAAATTGTTGTATTAAGTATAAACATTAGAAAATTTTGAAAAAGTAAAATAAAAATCACATAGGAAATATATAATTATAATAATTGTTGTTTTACTATGCAAAATTCTTGAACTAATAGGTAGAAAATAAATTGCCTAGACAAAGTCTACATTATAGAAAGCTCAACCCAACAAATTAATGGTCCAACCCAATTTAATTAAAGTCTTGTATTAATACATGAGTTCTTAAGGGTTGAAAAGGTAAATTTCATAAGATCAACTATATCTCAAATTACCTATTTTTCTGTGTCAAGAATCCTTTCCATTAAATGATTCTCCGTTTGTCACAAATTAAGGTTGTAATACATATACCTTAATCTAAGATATGGTTGTCATGGCTTATATGATATTTCAAATCCCTTACACTAAATTACACTTAAAAAGTTTATTAAAATCCTATAATGAAAAGTGTCATTTATACCTAATTTTTATTTGTACAAATGATAAAAGCTAAATTAAGTTAATTGTAAATTTGAGACTAGTTTAACTTAAATTGTGTTATGCAAGTGCATAAAAAATAATGCGGAGTGTAGAAACAATCTGGCTAATTTCAAATATCTCTTGCACCCCATATATTTTTATTCAAGCAAGGAGGCTTTGATTAAGTCAGTTTCAATTGAATTTCCATATATTTTATGCATGAAAGCTGAGTCATATTTCTTTGCTTGCCCACAAATGAGCTTATCATATTTTACACATCATAGATTAACATTAGGACAAAATTGAATTTCAACATCAAGCTTAATTAGTAGTATATACTCTATAGAGTGACTCCAATTATTATAGCGTTTCACAAGCTAGCAGCTCTTTATTCAAATCGTGTGGCATATACTTGCCACTTTTGAGGAATATGCTAACCTTCCTATTAAACCACTCATAGCACTCTTGAAATAAATGACAGAACTCACAAGTCTATAGCCATAGTCAAATGTCATTGAAGCACTTACACATACTGAATTGTAAAATTGTCCTATACATGAAACCTTTGGGCACAACTATCCAAAAAAATAATTGAATAGGGAGAGGGACACTCCATTTATTTAATATATGCCTCATTTCATAGTTTTGAATGTATAAAAGATAGCTACAAATTAACACACTTGAGTCCTTAACTCATTATCCAGGTATCTCATTGGCCCTTCTAACACTCTATCTCCTTAAAGAGTATTTTCAACAAAAGCCTTCTCCCTAAGAGTTGAGATACTTTTTTTGAATGATTGTAAAACTTGTTCTCAAAGCTCTAGGTGTTTAATTTACAAAAAAATCTACTAACACATAGATAAAAATGTGAGAATCACAAATATAGGCTTCTCGGACTCCTCTGAATTGTCAAACCATGCTGAAATCGCTAAAATACCTCCAAACTTGGGAAAATCAAGTAAAATAGTGCACTAGCTAGGTTAATATCAAATTTCAATGATAAATCCACTATAACATACTTAATTTTTCTACCAAGTTTTGTCTTAAATTAAGTACATTTACTTATAGAATTATCATAATTACCAATTTTTCTCCTTTATTTCAAGTGTTAATACCCTTATTGACACTTCAATCTAATATGGCTCCATTAAGAATTCTACTTATTCCTTTAAAACTTCATGATGGTCTCAGCCAACTCTTCTGAGTTACTTCATTGACTCACTCATACCTATCTTTTTGAGTGCTATAAATGTTTCCCTATCTTAAAGTTAGGTTATTGCTTTGTAATATCAATATTCTCCTTATCAAATGCATCCTTCATAAAATTTCTTAAAGGCTTACCACTATAGACTCTATTCAAGTATTCTGAC